>CP136060.1:32054130-32499088 GCA_032464435.1 Aegilops umbellulata
CTTTTGATGTGTTTGGTTCTTTTGTGAAATCTGGATTCCTTTGCCAAGGTGTTGGGGATATTGTTATTTGGGGTAAACCGGCCTACAGGGCCCGGGTTAGCCTCGTCAATGGATCCGAGATGTTGAAGCCCGAGGAGAAATAGAAGGGCCCAAGGCCTATAATCGGTTTAGAGGTTCATAGGCGTAAACCGGCCTGAGATAAAACTTGCATTGTAAGTTAGGAATAGGGAGACCGACCCGGGCACGTTTATGAGCCGGAGGTCGGGACTTTGCAGACCGACGGGCGTCACCCGTGTATATAAGGGGACGACCCGACGGCGATTTAGAGGAGAACGATTCGAGGTTTAGGCGAAGCTTATCGCTCCCTAGCCCTCGAAACCCATCAATCCCATCACAACTAGACGTAGGCTGTTACCTTCATTGAAGGGGCCGAACTAGTATAAACTCTGTGTCCTTGCGTCCGCTCTAACCCCTTCAAACTAACCCGTTGCGATGGCTCCACGACTAAGTCCTTTTGCCAGGACATCTGCCGTGACAAATCCACGACAGTTGGCGCCCACCGTGGGGCCATCGCGAGATGGTTTCAAGTTTTTGGAGGGACGCTTTGAAGGACTCGAGGGTTACGCTGTGGGACGGATGACCAAGAGCCGCCGCGGAAAACTCTACATCGACAGCACAGGCTGGGGCCCCGACGCCGGCTCGATCGAGTACGGGTACCGGGTCCCCTTTGGCGGCATCCATGTTTTCATCGGCAAGATCGGAGAACCGAGCCCCGAGTTAGGCGTCTGCGCCGACCTCGTCGAGACAGCTCAGTGCACGAGATCGACCCTGGCTAAACCGACCAGGAAGCACGCCTTCGTGGGAGTCATCCAAGGAGGAAGCTACGAGGAAGGATCCGAATCTGGTGACGAAACCGCCATCTACTCCGGCGATGAAACGTCGACCGGGGAAAACGAATCTCTTTACCAGCTACAAGACGATCGGATTGGGGGCGGCTCCGACGGCAACAGTATTCCGGACCCCTCTGATCTGCCCTATCGGGTTGGGATCTTCATGGCTGGAACACAGGCGGCGCCACGATCATCAACTGCAGCAGCAGCGATCTCCGGATCGGCAGCAGCAACGGCTGCGCGGGCGGGAGGCCCTACGGGTTCGCCAGCCCAAGTTTTGTCAGACCTCTTTGACGCACTGGCAGCGCTCATGGCAGAAGCCAACCCGGTGGATCAGGCGGTTCATAATGCTGAGATTGCCAAAGTGAAAGAGCAGATCACTCAAGCTAAAGCGGAGCTGGCAGCAGAAGAGATCAGGATGACGGCGGAGCGCGCCGCTTTGGATGCACAGGCTTACAGGCTCATGATGGACCAGAATGCGTCTCAGGAAGTCCTAAAGAGGAAATCCCGATCTCGATTGCCTGCAGCCCTCGACGCCCGAAATCTCTTCAACACCCCGGGGGTAAACCGTGCGGAGGCGACAGTTGGCGCCCCGGTTCAGCACCGGATAATCAGCCTGCCTCGTCATAACACTGGTACACCACCGGCCGTGCCAACACCGTCAGGTCATTATTCCAACCCGATGGATAACCTCGTCGCGGCGGCAGCTCGGCTGGAAGCCATTCCGATCGAAGGCGATTCACCGCAGGACGTAGAGACACGCCGGGTCAAGGAGCTCCTTAGGACCGCGTTGGCCCAACAAGAAGCATATTCACAAAGCCGTGATCGGATTCACTCCACCCCTCGCCCCAGCAGGAGCCATAGTAGGCGTATGGAGGAGCCGGCTGTGTCAAGCAATGCCAGGCGTGAAGCGCTCCGCGGCAACAACCCGGCAGGCGTCGACAATGCTCAGGAGAATGTGGATCGCACCCGTGCGCGGGAGGCCGGAATAGCAGTGCAGCATCAGGCTCGTCAGCTTACACCTATCTTCCCAGCGGCTACGGTTGAACCGGGGGTGGTCTCCAGTTCTTCGGGAGTACCGTGCCTTGTTCCCGCTTTACGCAACGTACGCCTGCCCAAAGACTTCAAAGGCCCCCGCAAGGTACCAAACTACACGGCAGATCAGCCTCCGGAGACATGGCTGGAGAGCTATGAAATGGCTATGGAGATGCTGGATGTGGACGACACGGCGTGTGCCAAGTATTTTACTATGATGTTAGAAGGAACGGCCCGGACTTGGCTAAAAAGCTTACCGCCTAATTCAATTAGTTCGTGGGCCCAATTGCGCGCCCGGTTTATCAAGAATTTCAAGGACACGTGCAAACAGCCAATGTCGATCGTTGACCTAGCAGCCTGCGTTCAGCAAGAAGGGGAATCAACCACCCATTGGGTGCGGCGGGTGTCAGAAGTTTTGCACTCATCAGATCGCATCAATGCAGACACCGCCGTGGTGCTGTTGGAAAGCAACTGTCGGTTTGGCCCTTTGAAGCTAAAGCTGGGCCGGATGAAGCGTGATTGTACAGACATAGGAACGCTCATGACCGCTTTAGTGAAGTATGCGGATTCTGACAGTACCAAGGATCCTGACTCTGGTGATGACAAAGCAGGGAAGGGAAAGAAGAATAGCAACACCAAAGGCCAGCAATATCGACCGACAGGTAATGGAGCCGGAGGTAAGCGTAAACCGGACGGGAGAATGGACTTTGTGGCCAACAAGTGCACAGAATAAAGGCCAGCGGCGTAAGGGGAAACAGCCAAGTTTCCGCACAAATCCCGGTCCTAATCCGGAGCGTTTGAACTTTGTCGTAAACCAGCCCTGTCCGAAGCACGGAACAAAAGAGGAACCAGCAACCCATCTTTGGAAGGATTGTTATATCATGAAGGAATTCAAAAGCTCAAACACTTCCCAGTACGATCACAGCTCCGGTGGCGGTTCAGGTTCCGGATCAGGATACGGTGGCGGAAATCCCGGTCCAGGGGTTCAGGGTAATCCGGGCGGACAGGACAGCCGAAATAATCAAAATAATCAAAGTGGTTACGGACAGCAGCAATCGGGTTATCAGAGCAACCCGAAACAGTTGAGTGGTGGACAGTATCATGTCTTCACTACAAGCTTGGATAAATGGGATAGAAAGCTTCAGAGGCGGGCCGTCAGTGCTATCGAACCGGCCACGCCTCACTATCTGCGCTGGTCGGAACAGCCTATCATATGGAGCCGAGAAGATCACCCTCCCAGGGTTTATAATCCGGGTCAGTTAGCATTGGTGGTGGCGCCTCAGGTAGGAGGTTATAAGCTCACCAAGGTGCTCATGGACGGAGGGAGCAGCATTAACATCTTTTATTACGAGACCTTCCGTCGTATGGGACTGGTAGATAAGGATCTCAAACCGACCAATACAGTGTTCCACGGGGTGGTGCCTGGCAAGTCTGCATATCCGGTTGGTAAGATAGCCCTTGAAGTGGTATTTGGCGATAGTCACGATTCCAGATCGGAGACGCTGACGTTCGAAGTGGTTAAAATCCAAAGTCCGTACCACGCTTTGTTCGGACGGCCAGCTTATGCAAAATTTATGGCACGGCCCTGCTACGTGTATCTGCAACTTAAGATGCCGGGTTACAAGGGCACTATAACGGTTCATGGGAGCCGTCGAATCGCTTTGGAATGCGAGGAAGGAGATGCGACTTATGCAGAATCGGTTTGTGCTACGGAGGAGCTAAAGCAGTACAAAGACAGTGTTGACCCGGAGGACATGACTTCGTTAAAGAAGCCAACCACGGACCACGATCCGGCCTTGAAGTTCAAATCGGCTGCCGAAACTAAGCTTGTTGACTTCGTACCTGGCGATCCATCCAAGTAGTTCAGTATCAGCGCAAACCTGGATCCAAAATAGGAAAGCGCGCTCATCGAGTTCATCCGTGAGAATCGGGACATCTTTGCATGGAAGCCGTCTGACATGCCTGGTGTACCGAGGCGACTCGCTGAGCACACCCTTAATGTGGATCCTAAGTATAAACCGGTAAAGCAGTTTTTACGCCGGTTTAACGAAGAAAGGCGTAAAGCGATTGGTGAGGAAGTGGCCAGGCTCCTGGCAGCTGGGTTTATCATTGAGGTTTTTCATCCCGAATGGCTTGCTAATCCGGTGCTGGTTCTTAAGAAAAACGGCACCTGGCGCATGTGTGTGGACTACACAGACTTGAATAAAGCTTGCCCAGCGGATCCTTTTGCTCTCCCCCGGATTGATCAGATCATTGATGCTACGGCAGGTTGCGAGCGTTTAAGTTTTTTGGATGCCTATTCGGGTTATCATCAGATCAAGATGGCAGTTAAGGACCAGGAGAAGACGGCGTTCATTACTCCCTTTGGAGCCTTCTGCTATGTGTCTATGCCCTTCGGGCTTAAGAGTGCGCAGGCTACTTATCAACGGTGTGTGCAAAATTGCCTCCACAAGCAGATTGGTCGTAATGTGCATGCTTATGTGGATGATATTGTGGTTAAGTCACGAAAGAAGGAGACCCTGGTTGACGATTTGAAGGAGACTTTTGATAACTTGAGAGTGTACCAAATGATGCTCAACCCGGCGAAATGTGTTTTTGGTGTGCCTGCAGGCAAGTTGTTGGGGTTTTTAGTATCCCATAGAGGAATTGAGGCTAATCCGGAAAAGATCACAGCCATCACCTCCCTGGCCAAACCGAAATGCGTCAATGATGTTCAGCGCATGGCCGGACGGATTGCAGCGTTAAGCCGGTTCATCAGTCGCCTCGGTGAAAAGGCGATCCCCTTGTATCAAATGCTCAAGAAGACGGATCAATTTGTCTGGAGTGCGGAGGCGGATAAAGCGTTTGAGGACTTGAAGCGGCAGCTAGTCAATCCGCCAGTTTTGGCAGCCCCTGTAGATAAAGAGCCACTCCTGTTATATGTTGCTGCGAATGCCAGAGCAGTTAGTGTGGCGATGGTGGTAGAACGAAAGGAGGCTGGAAAGGAACATCCGGTTCAGCGACCGGTTTATTATATCAGTGAAGTGCTTATCGAGTCCAAACAGAGGTATCCGCATTGGCAGAAGCTGGTATATGGTGTTTTTATGGCAAGCCGGAAGCTGAGGCAATATTTTCAAGGACACCCCATCACGGTGGTCAGTTCTGCTCCTTTGGGTGACATCATACAGAACCGGGAGGCGACCGGTAGGATTGCTAAGTGGGCTATCGAGCTCGGGCCGCACGGTTTAAGATACGTGCCCCGGACGGCTATAAAGTCACAAGCACTTGTCGACTTCATAAACGATTGGACAGAGTTACAAGCACCTGAGGAGAAGCCAGATAACACCTATTGGACTATTCATTTTGACGGGTCCAGACAATTGGAAGGCTCGGGGGCTGGAGTCGTTTTAACTTCCCCACGAGGAGATAAGTTTTGTTATGTCCTCCGTTTAATGTTCCCCTGTACAAATAATGCGGCTGAGTATGAAGCTTTGCTTCATGGTCTTCGGATGGCTAAAGAGATGAATCTGAGCAGAGTTAGGTGCTTTGGTGATTCGGATCTGGTGGCTCAGCAGGTATCTGGCACCTGGGATTCTAAGGACCCGCTCATGGCTGCATACCGACGTGAAGTAGATATGGTGGCCGGGCATTTCAAAGGCTATCAAGTGGACCGTGTGGACCGCAGAAAGAATGAGGCAGCGGATGCTTTAAGCCGCTTGGGCTCTCAGCGTAAACCGGTCCCACCCAATGTTTTCTTGGATGTATTGTATCACCCATCGGTACAGCTGCCCGGTGAGCTGGAGTTGGCTGTTCCTGATCCGGAGGCTCAATTAGTGGCGGCTCTTCACATCACCCCGGATTGGACGCTCCCTTATCTGGCATATATGAACCGGGATGAGTTGCCAGAAGACGAAAGCTTGGCTCGACAGATAGTACGACGGTCCAAGTCTATGACCATTTTCAAAGGAGAGTTACATCATCGCAGCGTGTCAGGAGCGCTGCAACGGTGCGTATCCCCTAAAGAGGGGTGCGAGATATTACGAGAAATACATGAAGGGGATTGCGGCCACCACGCCGGTTCAAAATCATTGGTGGCTAAAGCGTTCCGCCACGGTTTCTACTGGTTAACTGCTCATGCTGATGCAGAAGACCTGGTCAGGTTATGTGATGGTTGCCAGAAATTTTCCAGACGAGCACACATACCGGCTCAAGAATTGAGGATGATTCCAATCACTTGGCCGTTTGCGACTTGGGGGCTCGATATGGTTGGGCCTTTTAAGCGTTCCAAAGATAAGAAGACCCACCTACTGGTGGCGGTTGACAAATTTACAAAGTGGGTGGAGGCAGAACCTGTCAGTAAGTGTGATGCTGCCACGGCGGTTCGGTTTATAAAGAAGGTGATCTTCCGGTTTGGCTTTCCACACAGCATCATCACAGATAATGGTACCAATCTATCCAAGGGGGCCATGAAAGAGTTCTTTGCACGGGAGCATATACGGCTTGATGTTTCTTCGGTAGCGCACCCACAGTCTAATGGTCAGGCAGAACGAGCGAATCAAGAGATCTTGAGAGGTATCAAACCCCGGCTTCTGGTCCCTTTGCAAAGGACGCCGGGTTGTTGGGTGGAGGAGCTACCGTCTGTATTATGGAGCATCAACACCACGCCTAACAGATCCACGGGGTTTACGCCGTTTTTTATGGTCTATGGAGCAGAGGCGGTTCTCCCAAGTGATATACGACATGACTCACCTCGCGTGGCAGCATATGTTGAAGCGAACAATGAGCAGGCACGGCAGAACGCTCTTGACTTGTTGGATGAGGAGCGTGACTTGGCAGCTGCCCGTTCAGCGATTTACCAGCAAGATCTTCGCCGTTACCACAGCCGTCGGGTTAGGACCAGAACCTTTCAGGAGGGGGATTTGGTGCTTCGGCTCATCCAGGATCAGTCTGATCAGCATAAATTATCCCCGCCTTGGGAGGGACCTTTTGTGGTCAGCAAGAATCTGAATAATGGGTCATATTACCTGATTGATATTCGAGAACGCAAGGATTCACGCACATCAGAGGAGGAGACCAGCAGGCCGTGGAACATAGCTCATCTTCGACCTTATTATACATGAGCCTTGGGCTCTGTTTATGTACATATCATGACCATGTATATATTATGATTAATACAATAAACCGGAGCCTCGAGTAAAGCGGGGTCTCTGCTGTTCTTCACATCATGTGTGTTTACCCCTGGAGGTCGCTTCACAGAAGTTCAAATTATAGATTCCGGTTTAAAAGCCGGTTCAAGGGAAGATGTCTCCTACAAGGCTGTGAAGCTCTTAATATCCGGTTCAATATCCCGGTTCAAACATGGGGCTTCCTGTTCAAACATAGGTCGTATTCGAACCAAAGAGAACATAGCTATTCAAACACGGGGCTTCCTGTTCAAACATAGGTCGTATTCGAACCAAAGAGAACATAGCTATTCAAACACGGGGCTTCCTGTTCAAACATAGGTCGTATTCGAACCAAAGAGAACATAGCTATCCCTATAAAGTCAGTTGGGGACCTTGTCGGCCTGAACCGTAGCTACACCTCCGGGGGGCTTGGTCATGTCTTGACGACGGTAATGCCTTCTGGCTGGCACATTTGCCACTGAATCAGTTGGGGACCTAATCGACTTGAACCGTAGATTACGCCTTATGGGAGCTCGGTCATGTCTTGATAATGGTAATGCCTTCTGGTCGGCTTTTTAGCCAATGAATCATTTGGGGGCTTGGTCGTGTCCGAACCAACGCAATGCCACTTGATCGGCCCTTGGCCACTGAGTCACTTGGGGGCTTGGTCGAATCCGAACCAATGCAATGCCATTTGACCGGCATATTTTCCACGATTCAGTTAGGAACCTAGTCGACCTAAACCGTAGCTACACCTCTTGGGGGCTTGGTTTATTTTGTCTTGACGATGGTCACGCCTTCTGAACGGTTCATAGCAACCACTATTTGCATGCGTTTTGCTATCGCGTTGCCTTTTCATATTTGGTTTTTGTTTTCTGCCTTTATTGTGGTGTTTTTTGTTCTTCGGAACGTCAAGTATTTTTAAACCGATTCAGCTGACATAGCCTGGTCCGTTCTTTAACCCGGAGGCAAGTTGCCCGGTTTGGCAAAGGCGCAGCACGGTTCATAGGGTCGAAAGATCTTGTGTACTCAGTAAAGACAGGAAACAAAGTTGGAAAACGTCATTGGAAAGAGCATCAGTACCCGTGCGCGAAGGCACATTCAAATGCAGAGGTATTAAACTATCTTATTACAAGGCAACGTAGTGCCTGAGTATATTGTTCGTTGACGGATTAAATGTCACCAATTAAGGTGAACCGGAGCGTTGATTACGCCTGTTCGCCGCCTCGGTTCGAAGGCTGTGGATCATCTTGCGCCGCATCCTCTTGGCTACCCATTGGCTGGAAATCAGCAGTGGTCCAGTCGATTCCCATTAGCGCTTGAAAGACAGCTTCTTCGTGAATCAGCAAAGACGGTTCAATGCCAGGGGCATAGGTATGCTTACGGATTGGAGGAATAAGATTTTCTGCTTCAGGGACCGGGGCAGCTACTCGCTTATTCTGGTTATCATACTGGGCTTGGTAATGGGTCAGATCTGCTTCTTCAGCCAACTGACAAGCTAGGGGGCGCACTGCCCGGTTTATCGCCCTCAAATCATCTTCACCAAAGTCTGAACCGTCTTATTTCAAGCTGGGGTATCCTTGGGCCGCTTCGACAGGATCGAAATCTGGTACCCACGCTTTAGCCCGGATCAAGGCAGTGATGGCTCCAGTTCGAGCAGCTGATCTTTTCAACTCTTCAATCCGGGCTGGAAGCATAGATAGCCTTTTCAACGTGTCTTGAATCAGGGACGGTGCAGGGTTGTTATGCGATGCAGTGGTGATAGCTCTTTGTGCTCCGGTGTACAACTGTTCAATCAGAGTATATGCAGCTTTGAGCTTCATCCGCACATCCGAACCCAAGTGTCCAATACGTGTGCCTGCAGTGTTTCAGGATGGATTACAAACCGGATATAAGATATAGCAGACAAGGTACAAATTGGAAGAAGGGCATCGAAAGAAATTTACCAAAGATGGCAGAGGTCATGGAGTGTATCTGTCGCTTCATGGTGGATAATTCATCGACCACCGGTTTAAGAGCAGCTTCGGCATTTTCAGCCCTCTTCGTCAAAAGAGCTTTTCCAGTAGCCCAATCAGCCTGTTCCTTTTTGCGGCTTTCTTTCAGCTGTTCCATAACGGCTAAGGCATTGGTCAATTCCTCCTTCGCCTTTTCAGTTTCAGCCTGTTGGGTTTTTAAGATTTCCTGAAGGTCCGAGACTTGTTTCGCTTTGGTCTTCAGATCCCCCTGCAGCAGGTCGACAACAGTGTTCAGAAAATATTGCACGGTTTGGAAGTATCAACCACACAAGCAAATTATGTGCTCGATACTTGGGGGCTAATGCATACTTGATTTTAACGCATGTTTTCCATTACAAAAAGTCCCAAGATTAATACAAGTATTTAAACTTGGCACTTGGGGGCTAATGGTTATTTGACGATGTTTCTGGACATTAATTGTCAAGGCAGCCTGATCCGGTTTACCATCTCGGTTTGGAAATATTGATAAGCTAAGTTGCAATGGAATGAAGCACAAGAGAGTTACCTCAAATTTCTCCTTCATCATCCTGATCATGCCAGCTTCATAATCCCGACTGGTGTACAGTCGGTTCAGGTACCCAGAATAAAGATCCGGGGCGCTTAAAGAGGCGTACGTAGAGGAGTCAAGGTCCCATTTGCCCTTTATGGCCGAGATTTCGTCCTTGGCAGTATGCTTGGCCAAAGTAGCAGTGTTCCCCGGTTCAGAGCGGCCAATGCCGGTAATCACAACATCGTCATCCTTGGAGTCGCTGCTCTGCAGTGGCCCTGTCGGTTTATCAACAGTTGCAGAAGGGGGGGATGGATTCAACAACCCGAACAGGACTGGCAGGCGGATCAGCACGGCTGGCAGATTTGGTAGGCCTTTCTTCAGCACAGGTGTCATCTTGCGGAGATAGATAATTCTGAGTATCTTCACGACCCAGAGCGTCAGCACCAGGAGTTTTCTCCGGTTCAGGAGCGGCAGTTCCTTCAGCCGGGTTATCCAGACGAGCCTTCTTGCTCGGTCTAGGTTTAGCCCTGGAAGAAACCCAAAGATTGAAAAAACGGTATAAGATGGATTAAGTGACCCATACAGAGATATGTTGTGATCGGTCCAACTTACCCAATAACTGTCTTCAACGGTGGCAGTTGAGTGGCTGAAGATTCACCGGAAGATGAATGGGAAGTGACCTGATAATCGGAGTCAGATGGATTTAGAGGCTGACGAGTTAAACCTGCTTTAGGAGGAAAGCTAGCGCATAAATCGGAGACCTCTGAGCGGCGTTTCCGAACCGGGCTGTTCGGTAAACCGGCGGAGGTGACTACCTGGCCGCTATGCCGGGTGGTGCGTCGAGCTTCATGTTGCTGGGTCTTCACAAGAAATTTGGGATCCAAGTAAGCAAGAGGGTGAGAAAATTTAATTTTACGGTTTGCTTGGCGAGGTTTTTTCAAAGGCAAAGGAACGGCATCAGAAGAAAGAATAGTTACCTCTGGGCCTTCGGCATTGCTTGCTTCAGCGTCGTCCTGACAAATATCATCATCAATAAGACATATAAAAAGCAAGCCAACTGAATCGAGGTCTACCCCGAGGTCCGGATTACCCACATCATCCTCCTCTAAATCCGGAGTAGAGGAAGCGGTGTTCCTTTTCCTCTGAGCGGGCTTCTTCACCCTCGTCTTGGGTCGGGTTACCTTTTCGGTCGGCTCTTGAAACTTCTTGCTCCAAAACGGATCATCTCCCTGTCTCAGAGAGGACTGGATTTAGCAATATGTGTATAAGGAGATCATAAGTTCTATAACAAACAGAGGGGAGATACTTACAGCAGGTGGTTTGTTTGTGGCACAAAATGGAAGCAGGCCGGATCGGGCGCAAGCATACTCTGGTTCATTCAGCATCTTTTTCACAGCTTCAGTGACTTCGTCCTCCGTCAGCTGAATGTTGCAGTGCCTCAAAGGATCATCAACCCGGCCCGTGTATTGGCACATTAAACCGGAGCGGATACTAAGAGGCAGGATGCTCCATGAAATCCAGCAACGGGCAAGATCTACCCCCGTTAAACCGTTAGCCATGAAGGCTCTGAGCTTGGACAGCTGAGGGGCATATTTACTCCTCTCTTTGGCGGTTAGCCTTTGGGGGAAGGGGTGTGTATTGCTAAGTCTCTCTGGACGGAAGCCGGGCAGTGGATTTTCTTCAGCAGGGGAAGTATCCTTGCAATAGAACCAAGTGTGATTCCATTCTTGCGGATGACTATGCAACTTGGCGTGAGGATAAGTCACCTCTTTCCTCTTTTGAATCGTCACACCACCCAGTTCCATATTAGGGCCGTCGGTGAATTCAGTGCGTCGGTTCAAATGAAAGCAGTCCCGGAACAGCTCTACAGTAGGTTCCTCCTGGAAGTACGCCTCGCAAAGCACTTGAAAATGGCAGATATTCGTGACTGAGTTTGGACCAACATCTTGTGGGCGCAACTTAAAGTTAGCCAGGACGTCCCGATAAAATTTTGAACCGGGTGGATTAAAACCCCGGGCCAGGTGATCCGCAAACACCACCACTTCTCCCTTCTGTGGGGTAGGAGGACATTCGTTTCCTGGAACCCTCCAATGGATGGCATTTTTGCTGTTCAAAGCGCCAGTCAGAACTAAGTTGTTCAGTTGGGTCTCAGTGATGCGAGAGGGAACCCAGTTGCATTCGTACACCTGTTTTGCCATGAGAAAATCTACAAGACAAAGGTGTTCCGGTTTAAGAACAAGTGTGAGTGTAAACCGAAGATGCTCTTATATAGAGTCAGGTTATCTACAATGATATCAACCAGCGGTTCATCAAGGGGACTAATGGATGTGTGGATCGGTTTGTTCGCTTTGCTAAGAGTTAAACCGACCAGATCTAACAGTTGTGAATATGAAAGCAGAAACAGATCCCGTACGGATTCTTTCAAAGCAATGGATCTACAGCTAGGGCGAAAAAGAAATAAAAATATGAAGTTTGGCTCACAGCAGAACAACATAAGTTCGACAAGCAGGAAAAAGAGTGAGATCTAAGGAGATGAGTACAGATTTATGGCGACTGCTGAGAGGGACTACAAATCACGATACAGGTATCATCATCTGTTCGCAAAAGCTGCTATGGGGATGAACAAGAAACAGTAACAGGATGACGAACCCTAGGACAGATCTAAAAGCAGAAGAACAGAGGCCTTACCGGGATCCAAACGGATGTGGAAGGTCGCCGCGGTGCTCTGGACCGATCAGGTTGATGCAGCGGCCGGAGTTGATGCGGTGGCTGACGGCGGCGGCGGAGCTCCGAGGTCTGGGTCGCGAGGAAGACGAAGAAGGAGATGAAAGGGAGGAAAGGAAGATGGCCTTCAAGTCCTATTTATAAGGCGCGGCGCGCGTGTCAGGCGCGCGAATCCAGGGGCCGGAGATTTCGGGAGCCCAGCTGACGCCCTGATTATTGCGGATTAGCAAATGGAGACGGTAAATCTGTGCTGATGTCATATCGGTTTACCGCAGCAAAAAGAGACGAAGAAAACGGTGGTTCAACAAGTTACCGGAAGACATTTGAAGACAGAAATTCTTATTAAGGATTGACGTGAACCTGTTCAAATCAATCTGGGGCCTAATGTTGGGGATATTGTTATTTGGGGTAAACCGGCCTACAGGGCCCGGGTTAGCCTCGTCAATGGATCCGAGATGTTGAAGCCCGAGGAGAAATAGAAGGGCCCAAGGCCTATAATCGGTTTAGAGGTTCACAGGCGTAAACTGGCCTGAGATAAAACTTGCATTGTAAGTTAGGAATAGGGAGACCGACCCGGGCACGTTTATGAGCCGGAGGTCGGGACTTTGCAGACCGACGGGCGTCACCCGTGTATATAAGGGGACAACCCGACGGCGGTTTAGAGGAGAACGATTCGAGGTTTAGGCGAAGCTTATCGCTCCCTAGCCCTCGAAACCCATCAATCCCATCACAACTAGACGTAGGCTGTTACCTTCATTGAAGGGGCCGAACTAGTATAAACTCTGTGTCCTTGCGTCCGCTCTAACCCCTTCAAACTAACCCGTTGCGATGGCTCCACGACTAAGTCCTTTTGCCAGGACAACTGCCGTGACAAATCCACGACACAAGGCAATTGCACCAGTATTGTCACAAAAGATTTTCATTGGACCCGATACGCTAGGTACAACACCTAGATCGGATATGAACTCCTTCATCCAGACTCCTTCATTAGCTGCTTCCGAAGCAGCTATGTACTCAGCTTCACATGTAGATCCCGCCACGACGCTTTGTTTTGAACTGCACCAACTGACAGCTCCACCGTTTAATGTAAATACGTATCCGGTTTGCGATTTAGAATCGTCCGGATCAGTGTCAAAGCTTGCATCGACGTAACCGTTTACGACGAGCTCTTTGTCACCTCCATAAATGAGAAACATATCCTTAGTCCTTCTCAAGTACTTAAGGATGTTCTTGACCGCTGTCCAGTGATCCACTCCTGGATTACTTTGGTACCTGCCTGCTAAACTTACAGCAAGGCACACATCAGGTCTGGTACACAGCATTGCATACATGACAGAGCCTATGGCTGAAGCATAGGGAACATTTTTCATTTTCTCTCTATCTTCTGCGGTGGTCGGGCATTGAGTCTTACTCAACTTCACACCTTGTAACACAGGCAAGAACCCTTTCTTTGCCTGATCCATTTTGAACTTCTTCAAAACTTTGTCAAGTTATGTGCTTTGTGAAAGTCCTATTAAGCGTCTTGATCTATCTCTATAGATCTTAATGCCCAATATGTAAGCAGCTTCACCGAGGTCTTTCATCGAAAAACTCTTATTCAAGTATCCCTTTATGCTATCCAGAAATTCTATATTATTTCCGATCAGTAATATGTCATCCACATATAATATCAGAAATGCTACAGAGCTCCCACTCACTTTCTTGTAAATACAGGCTTCTCCAAAAGTCTGTATAAAACCAAATGCTTTGATCACACTATCAAAGCGTGTATTCCAACTCCGAGAGGCTTGCACCAGTCCATAAATGGATCGCTGGAGCTTGCACACTTTGTTAGCTCCCTTTGGATCGACAAAACCTTCTGGTTGCATCATATACAACTCTTCTTCCAGAAATCCATTCAGGAATGCAGTTTTGACATCCATTTGCCAAATTTCATAATCATAAAATGCGGCAACTGCTAACATGATTCGGACAGACTTAAGCATCGCTACGGGTGAGAAAGTCTCATCGTAGTCAATCCCTTGAACTTGTCGAAAACCTTTTGCAACAAGTCGAGCTTTATAGACAGTAACATTACCATCAGCGTCAGTCTTCTTCTTAAAAATCCATTTATTCTCAATTGCTTGCCGATCATCGGGCAAGTCAACCAAAGTCCACACTTTGTTCTCATACATGGATCCCATCTCAGATTTCATGGCCTCAAGCCACTTTGCGGAATCTGGGATCACCATCGCTTCTTCATAGTTCGTAGGTTCATCATGGTCTAGTAACATGATTTCCAAAATAGGACTACCGTACCACTCTGGTGCGGATCTTACTCTGGTTGATCTACGAGGTTCAGTAGAAACTTGATCTGAAGTTTCATGATCATTATCATTAGCTTCCTCCCTATTTGGTGTAGGTGTCACAGAAACTGATTTCTGTGACGTGCTACTTCTCAATAAGGGAGTAGATACAGTTATCTCATCAAGTTCTACTTTCCTCCCACTCACTTCTTTCGAGAGAAACTCCTTCTCTAGAAAGTTTCCGAATTTAGCAACAAAAATCTTGCCTTCGGATCTGTGATAGAAGGTGTACCCAACAGTCTCCTTTGGGTATCCTATGAAGACACATTTTTCCGATTTGGGTTCGAGCTTATCAGGTTGAAGCTTTTTCACATAAGCATCGCAGCCCCAAACTTTAAGAAACGACAACTTTGGTTTCTTGCCAAACCACAGTTCATAAGGCGTCATCTCAACGGATTTCGATGGTGCCCTATTTAATGTGAATGCGGCCGTCTCTAAAGCATAACCCCAAAACGATAGCGGTAAATCGGTAAGAGACATCATAGATCGCACCATATCCAGTAAAGTACGATTACGACGTTCGGACACACCATTACGTTGTGGTGTTCCGGGTGGCGTGAGTTGCGAAACTATTCCGCATTGTTTCAAATGTAGACCAAACTCGTAACTCAAATATTCTCCTCCACGATCAGATCGTAGAAACTTTATTTTCTTGTTACGATGATTTTCCACTTCACTCTGAAATTCTTTGAACTTTTCAAATGTTTCAGACTTGTGTTTCATTAAGTAGATATACCCATATCTGCTTAAATCATCAGTGAAGGTGAGAAAATAACGATATCCGCCACGAGCCTCAACATTCATTGGACCACATACATCAGTATGTATGATTTCCAATAAATCTGTTGCTCTCTCCATAGTACCGGAGAACGGTGTTTTAGTCATCTTGCCCATAAGGCACGGTTCGCAAGTGCCAAGTGATTCATAATCAAGTGACTCCAAAAGTCCATCACTATGGAGTTTCTTCATGTGTTTTACACCGATATGACCTAAACGGCAGTGCCACAAATAAGTTGCACTATCATTATCAACTCTGCATCTTTTGGCTTCAACATTATGAATATGTGTATCACTACTATCGAGATTAAGTAAGAACAAACCATTCTTTAATGGTGCATGACCATAAAAGATATTACTCATATAAATAGAACAACCATTATTCTCTGATTTAAATGAATAACCGTCTCGCATCAAACAAGATCCAGATATAATGTTCATGCTCAACGCTGGTACTAAATAACAATTATTTAGATCTAATATTAATCCCGAAGGTAGATGTAGAGGTAGCGTGCCGACCGCGATCACATCGACTTTGGAACCATTTCCCACGCGCATCGTCACCTCGTCCTTAGCCAATCTTCACTTAATCCGTAGCCCCTGTTTTGAGTTGCAAATGTTAGCAACAGAACCAGTATCAAATACCCAGGTGCTACTGCGAGAATTAGTAAGGTATACATCAATAACATGTATATAATATATACCTTTGTTAACCTTGCCATCCTTCTTATCCGCCAAATACTTGGGGCAGTTCCGCTTCCAGTGACCAGTCTGCTTGCAATAGAAGCACTCAGTTTCAGGCTTAGGTCCAGACTTGGGTTTCTTCTCTTGATTAGCAACTTGCTTGCTGTTCTTTTTGAAGTTCCCCTTTTTCTTCCCTTTGCCCTTTTTCTTGAAACTAGTGGTTTTGTTAACCATCAACACTTGATGCTCCTTTTTGATTTCTACCTCCGTGGCTTTCAGCATCGCGAAGAGCTCGGGCATAGTTTTGGTCATCCCTTGCATATTATAGTTCATCACGAAGCTCTTGTAGCTTGGTGGCAGTGATTGGAGAATTCTGTCAATGACGCAATCATCCGGAAGATTAACTCCCAGTTGAATAAAGTGATTGTTATACCCAGACATTCTGAGTATATGCTCACTGACAGAACCGTTCTCCTCCATCTTACAGCTATAGAACTTATTGGAGACTTCATATCTCTCAATCCGGGCATTTGCTTGAAATATTAACTTCAACTCCTGGAACATCTCATATGCTCCATGGTGTTCAAAACGTCGTTGAAGTCCCGGTTCTAAGCCGTAAAGCATGGCACACTGAACTATAGAGTAGTCATCAGCTTTGCTTTGCCAGACGTTCACAACATCTGGCGTAGCTCTTGCACCAGGCCTGGCACCTAGCGGTGCTTCCAGGACGTAATTCTTCTGTGCAGCAATGAGGATAATCCTCAAGTTACGGACCCAGTCCGTGTAATTGCTACCATCATCTTTCAACTTTGCTTTCTCAAGGAACGCATTAAAATTCAACGGAACAACAGCACGAGCCATCTATCTACACAACATAGACAAGCAAGATACTATCAGGTACTAAGTTCATGATAAATTTAAGTTCAATTAATCATATTACTTAAGAACTCCCACTTAGATAGACATCCATCTAATCCTCTAAGTGATCACGTGATCCAAATCAACTAAACCATGTCCGATCATCACGTGAGATGGAGTAGTTTCAATGGTGAACATCACTATGTTGATCATATCTACTATATGATTCACGCTCGACCTTTCGGTCTCCGTGTTCCGAGGCCATATCTGTTATATGCTAGGCTCGTCAAGTTAAACCTGAGTATTCCGCGTGTGCAACTATTTTGCACCCGTTGTATTTGAACGTAGAGCCTATCACACCCGATCATCACGTGGTGTCTCAGCACGAACAACTTTCGCAACGGTGCATACTCAGGGAGAACACTTCTTGATAATTAGTGAGAGATCATCTTATAATGCTACCGTCAATCAAAGCAAGATAAGATGCATAAAAGATAAACATCACATGCAATCAATATAAGTGATATGATATGGCCATCATCATCTCGTGCTTGTGATCTCCATCTTCGAAGCACCGTCATGATCACCATCGTCACCGGCGCGACACCTTGATCTCCATCGTAGCATCGTTGTCGTCTCGCCAATCTTATGCTTCCACGACTATCACTACCGCTTAGTAATAAAGTAAAGCATTACATCGCGATTGCATTGCATACAATAAAGCGACAACCATATGGCTCCTGCCAGTTGCCGATAACTCGGTTACAAAACATGATCATCTCATACAATAAAATTTAGCATCATGTCTTGACCATATCACATCACAACATGCCCTGCAAAAACAAGTTAGACGTCCTCTACTTTGTTGTTGCAAGTTTTACGTGGCTGCTACGGGCTTAAGCAAGAACTCATCTTACCTACGCATCAAAACCACAACGATAGTTTGTCAAATAGACTCCGTTTTAACCTTCTCAAGGACCGGGCGTAGCCACACTCGGTTCAACTAAAGTTGGAGAGACAGTCTTCCGCAAACCATCTATGTGCAAAGCACGTCGAGGGAACCGGTCTCGCGTAAGAGTACGCGTAAGGTTGGTCCGGATCGTCTCGTCCAACAATACCGCTGAACCAAAGTATGACATGCTGGTAGGTAGTATGACTTGTATCGTCCACAACTCACTTGTGTTCTACTCGTGCAAATAACATCAAACCATAAAAACCTAGGCTCGGATGCCACTGTTGGGGAACGTAGTAATTTCAAAATTTTCCTACACACACGCAAGATCATGGTGATGCATAGCAACGAGAGGGGAGAGTGTTGTCTACGTACCCTCGTAGACCGAAGCGGAAGCGTTGACACAACGTAGAGGAAGTAGTCGTACGTTCTCCTCGCGATCCAACCGATCACAGCACCGTTACTCCGGCACCTCCGAGTTCTTGGCACACGTTCAGCTCGATGACGATCCCCGGGCTCCGATCCAGCAAAGCGTCGGGGAAGAGTTCCGTCAGCATGACGGCGTGGTGACGATCTTGATGTGTTACCGGCGCAGGGCTTTGCCTAAGCACTGCAACGATATGACCGAGGTGAAATTTGGTGGAAGGGGGCACCGCACACGGCTGAGGAACGATCCGTAGATCAACTTGTGTGTCTATGGGGTGCCCCCTGCCCCCGTATATAAAGGAGCCAAGGGGGAGGGGCTGGCCGGCCAAGCCTGGCGCGCCAGGAGAGTCCTACTCCCTCTGGGAGTAGGATTCCCCCCCCCCCCCAATCCTAGTTGGACTAGGATTCTCCAAGGGGGGGAGAGAGAGAGAGAGAGAGAGAGAGAGAGAGAGAGGGGCCGGCCACCTCTCCTAGTCCTAATAGGACTAGGGGAAGGGGGGAGGCGCGCAGCCCATGAGGGCAGCCCTCTCACCTCTCCACCAAGGCCCATGTTGGCCCATTATGCTCCTGGGGGGTTCCGGTAACCCTCCCGGTATTCCGGTAAAATCCTGATTTCACCTGGAACACATCCGATGTCCAAACATAGGCTTCCAATATATCATTCTTTACGTCTCAACCATTTCGAGACTCCTCGTCATGTTCGTGATCACATCCGGGACTCCGAACTCCTTCGGTACATCAAAATGCATAAACTCATAATAACTGTCATCGTAACGTTAAGCGTGCGGACCCTACGGTTCGAGAACAATGTAGACATGACCGAGACACGTCTCCGGTCAATAACCAATAGCGGGACCTGGATGCCCATATTGGCTCCTACATATTCTACGAAGATCTTTATCGGTCAGACCGCATAACAACATACGTTGTTCCCTTTGTCATCGGTATGTTACTTGCCCGAGATTCGATCGTCGGTATCCAATACCTAGTTCAATCTCGTTACCGGCAAGTCTCTTTACTCATTCCGTAATACATCATCTCGCAACTAACTCATTGGTTGCAATGCTTGCAAGGCTTATGTGATGTGCATTACCGAGAAGGCCCTGAGATACCTCTCCGACATTCGGAGTGACAAATCCTAATCTCGAAATACGCCAACCCAACAAATACTTTTGGAGACACCTGTAGAGCACCTTTATAATCACTCAGTTACGTTGTGACGTTTGGTAGCACACAAAGTGTTCCTACGGTAAACGGGAGTTGCATAATCTCAAAGTTAAAGGAACATGTATAAGTCATGGATAAAAGCAATAGCAACATACTAAACGATCGGGTGCTATGCTAATGGAATGGGTCATGTCAATCAGATCATTCAACTAATGATGTGATCTCGTTAATCAAATAACAACTCTTTGTTCATGGTTAGGAAACATAACCATCTTTGATTAATGAGCTAGTCAAGTAGAGGCATACTAGTGACACTCTGTTTGTCTATGTATTCACACATGTATTATGTTTCCAGTTAATACAATTCTAGCATGAATAATAAACATTTATCATGATATGTAAGGAAATAAATAATAACTTTATTATTGCCTCTAGGGAATATTTCCTTCACCACCAACGACGACCGAAAACCAGGACGCCGCCGGTGGGGTAGAGCGGTCGCCAGCGGTTCCCCCGACGACCATGGGTCCTCCGCCAGGGGCAGGCCCTCAGGCGCCTCCCCAACGGAGGGCCTACCTCCTGAGAACGCCTTGCTCCGAACGCCACGGTGGTGATGTGGGGTCCCTGCCCCTCTCCTGCAGCCCCCTGCGCCCTCCTCCCGAGGGGTAGGAGACTGTGGGAGCGGGGCAGATGCTCGCTGCGGTGACCTGCACCTCCTGCGATCCGTGATTAGCTTATGCCTGCTCCTGCGGAATTAGTGGTACCCGATAATTGTCGCTTCCAACGTGGCCGGCGGAGCCGTCCCGGGGCTCGCGGAAGAGCTCAGCTTCTGGTGTCTCGTCTCCCCAGCTTGGGCTGAGAAGCGAGCCTTGTTCGCCCTCGTGAGCGTGCCCTTGGTCCATCATGTGGGGCACGTATTCTTCTGGCGCCGCTACCCCGAAGGCCGTGTTGTAGTGCTCCATGCGCCATGCGGCGCTGCTTGACGTGCCCACCGCGGGGTGGTAGCGTGGCTGCCCGCCGGCACCATGGGCTGCGTCGAGCCCCTCTCCCTCACGCGCCGGGGGCGGGGGTAGCGCCACTGCCAATCCGGCGCCGACGGATTCGCTGGTGTTGGGGTAGCCCTGAGGCCCGCGGGAGCGCGCGGGGCCCCCGCACGCGCCGCCCTGGGCTTGAGACGGAAGCTGGATGCAGAAGGGGTGAGCCCCCGAAGCGGTGAAGCCTAGGAGTCCGGCGACCCGCTCCAGCAGCCGCCTTCCAGCAGCCAACACTGCAGCAACTCTCGGGCCACCGTGAGCGCGGCCCTCGAGTTTGCTTGCTCCCGGCGGGTGTACGGTGTCGTGGTCCCGGCGTGATTGAAGGCCCTTGCCGCCGACCGCGCTTGCCGCGGCGTGAGGGTTGTCGAAGCCTGTCCGCGCCGCCCGCTGCCCGCAGCGCCCTGCAGACCACGAGCTGCCTGGGGCGCGGGGTTGCCCGAGGCGGGCGGCTCCGCGCGGGCGGGCCATGCCACCCATGGATCTTGGTTGCCCGCCTGGTCGCCGGACATGGTGATGACGGTGCGACGGGACGCGTAGCGGTAGAGAGGTGGACTCCGGCGCACCCCTACCTGGCGCGCCAAATGTCAGATTTCGGGTTCCGGCAGACTCTTAAGGTTCGAACTCTGGGGTGCGCGCGAAGATTATGCCCTCTACCTCTCCGTCTCGCAAGGATCTAAACTACCAAAAAGAGCAACACAAGAGACACAGAGTTTATACTGGTTCGGGCCACCGATGTGGTGTAATACCCTACTCCAGTGTGGTGTGGTGGATTGCCTCTCGGGCTGGTGATGATGAACAATACAGGGAAGAACAGCCTCGCGAGGGTCTGTTCCTGGCTAGGGGGATGAACTGCTAGGAGGAGTTCAGCCACCCTTCTCTCTCTCTCTCTCTCTCTCTCTCTCTCTCTCTCTCTCTCTCTCTCTCTCTCTCTCTCTCTCTCTCTCTCTCTCTTGTTCTCTGCTTGCTCTGATTCTCGACCTCTAATTCTCGATCACCCGATCGCTGGATGCCTCTACCTTGGGGTGGCTAGTCCTATTTATAGGCAAAGGCCCTGGGCCTCTTCCCAAATATTGAGCGGGAAGGGCGCCAACAATTGGCCAATTCGAAGAGGAACATCTAGTACAATTATTCTGACTAAAGTTGGTCCTCGCCTGCCAAAGGCCCTGTGGTGACGCCGTTCTGGGCTCCATGATGACCTCCTTCCCACCGTTGGACTGGTCTTGGTCTCGTTGCACCGAAATTGATGCCTTTGCTTGATCCTCTCGCCTGCGCTTTCCCCCGTTGCACCAAAGAGGAAAAGGAGGACACTGCGCGGGCTGGCGCCCACCTAGCGCCCTTGGTCGTCATGGCTTGCGTCACGGGCACCTCGCGAGGTACCCCGCCTTGATCTCTCCGCCTCCTCATGAGCCAGCCTGACGAGGCCGTGCCTGAGGAAGCGCCGTATCATCCGCCCCGCGAGGCTTGGCCCCTCGCGAGGGTCTTCGGTCTTGCGTTGATGAAGATGGGCCATGCTGGGCCTCCTTTGAGCCACGCCGCGCACCGCAGGCAGGCAAGTCTGGGGACCCCCGTTCCCAGAACGCCGACAGAGGTTTACTTCTTGATGATGGTGGTTGGTGTAGTTCTTCCTTCTTGGCATGGCGGTCTTCAAATGTCGTGTAACCAGCTGAACGGTTCTTCTTCCGTCTTCGAGTAGGCAAGTATGTCATCAAAGAAAGATGGCAACTAACTTGTCCGAGTACTCCGTGAAGACTTGCCCACGGGGTACATAGGGTATAGGTTGGGGTATCGGTGGTGGTCATGGTTGAGTATTGGCCAGGGTCTACTTGACCTAGAGCCAAAGCCCATGGTCATGATCCGACCATGTTGTGGCTTGGTAGGGCTTAAGGGTTTCAAGGATTCTAGTGTGTGAGCGAACGTTTGTCACCTTATCCTTAAGCACGGTTCCTGAGATGCCAATTGTTCTATCTAGTCCTTTAAACAAATAACCTTATAGCACCGAAAGCTTCAACTCTTGTAGGTCAGCTCCAATCAACACTCATGCTATTATTATCCTCATGACTCCCAAGGGGAGGTCTAATAAATCTATAGATGTCAACTATCTCCAAACTCATATGTATGGCTACCCCTAAAAATCCATCGGTAGAGCATATAAGCTGCTAAGCTTGAATTTAATCACCACGATCCAAGTGCTCAGTCTATTGATCCAAGGTCCATGATAAAGCATCTCCATCCTAAGGAAACACGTTGTAGGACACTCCAAGATCTTGTTTCCTTCCTATGAATCAACTCCAATAGCCCATTAACTTCCATTAATCACTACACAATCCATCAATTCTACAAATCCAATGTTTATGCATGGTGTTCCACATGATCTTCTAAAGTCCTTATAATCCCCAAATGCTTGAAAGGGCAGTCTCTACTATAGTAAGTCCACCAGTTTCCATTATCATGGTCAGTAAACTCCAAGGTCAAGCTTATATCAACTCCGACAATTAATCCAATCTCCTAGTTTATTGTCCTCCAAGAAACATGGTATCACGATCGAGATCATCAGTCTAAACCCAATTTACTCCGAACCATGTAGACTTACTCAGCATCTATATTCCATTAGAATCACCTGCTTAAATCCAAATCTCATGTCCAACGAGAATTCCTACATGCTTCCCCAAAGTCATTATCATAATGTCAACTATCTCCTATCAATATCCCCTGGCTAAGCCAAATCCTCATACTTCCAAGAATTCAGCTTGCGACCTTAATTGTCCCACTAAATCCAATTTATCCAGGGGTAATGAAAGCTATGCTAATCTATACTCATGATCCCACCAAGTTCATCTACCAACATCAAAGCCTCATAATCCACCAAATAGTCTCATATAATTCCTCAAGTCATTGATATAAACTCATCAGGTCATTTGTCCTCTATTCCTATATCCTCAAACTGGTCTTCCCTATGGCATCGTCAGTTCTGGTGCTATTTTAGGATGATAATGTGCTTGTTCACTATGTTCACTAGTTCCATAATGAACCCAGTGATGTGCAAGGTTTACAGAGGCTTAACTGGTTCTCTTGCAATTCTATGGGCTAAGCACATGGTTAAGGACTCGAGCTGGGGTATCTCGTGAAGTCTCGAAGGGTCTAAGAATGGGTTTCTAGTCTGGGGGTTAAACATGACTCTACGGGGTTTTACTTGGTCGAGGAGGCTGTAGAAAAGTTCTTCAGTGCTAGCTGGTTGTCGAAGTAGAATCCTTGGTGTACCTTGTCTTGCCGATCTTCAGTTAAGGAGAGAGAGATGAGAGGGAAAAGTAGCATAGAGGAGGATGCCTAAAGGGGGTTCTATAGTGCAGGTGCAAACAAACAAGTGCCAAAAAGGGCCAAACAAAAGAAAACAAGGAAGGTGATATAGTCGCGTACTTGTTGCTTAGGGCAAAAGGGCGACCAACATCAAAACACAAACAAATAAAAGCAAGCAACACACAATCATGGTTCTATTCGAACCATCATACGGACTCGACTGCGCATAGGGGGTACACGACTCATCCTACCCTAGGGGTTCTCGGATTTAGTAGTCGTGCTTTGCTCCGTGCCTCATGCAGTCTTCTGGATTTTTCCTCAGGTGTCGCTACGTCTTTTGTAGTTGTTTGATGAAATGATCCGGGTTGGCCTGAAGAATCTTCAACACTTCTCACCTGGTGAGATGATGGGGTGAAGGTGGCTCCTCGTAGCTGGCATTGACTTGGTCTTCTCTTGTCCTCTTAATCATGATGATCGCTTTTGCCTTTTTAAGGTGTCGGCGGTTCCAGGTGGCCATCCTTTATGCAATGACATTAACAAGGCATAATAGAGGTCCAATCCGTCTAACACATTGTTGACAATATCGTCACCGAGAGCGAGGGATCAAGAGAACCGTTTTCCTGCTCACTATAGTGAGGCAGACCAAATGGCTAGGTTCTTATCCACCGGTGGTCGCCGATACAACAACGGTAGTGACAGGGTTACCCTATTAGCGATGTATATCATGATCTTGCATATCCTATGCCCTGATCGTCATAGGCTAAGGTTGCATCACCTTGGGGCAGTGTCAAGGGTGTCACCATCTCCTGGGTCTTCAGGTCCTCATCCCTCGGGGATGTATCTTCTGTTAGTATCGTCTTGTTGTGATGTCACCAATCTTGTGTTCAGGAGATGTAGGTGAATGTCTGGCAAGGCATCTTCCTTCTAGATTATCCATGAGGATTACAAGGAATCCAGTGGTCAGGGGCATAAGGGTTCTAGCGACCAAAGGTTTTGAAGGGAAGAGATCAATAAGGAAAGTATACCTTAGTTTTCGAAAAACTGAGAAGGGAAGAGAAGTATGGATAGTTTTGAAAACTAGTAGTAGTTTTGGAAATAGTTTTACCCTAACTAACAACCATGCTAACTAAGGCTTCCTACAGTCAGGATGGCTCTGATACCAGCTCTGTGGGGACCCCGACTCATAAGTCGTGATCACCGAATGCACATGTACAGTGATCCCAGAGATAATTGCTCACTGAACACACAGAAGCTGAATAACAAGAGACTTACATCCATACATACCGTATTACACAAGTAGGACCGTTATGGTCAAGTCTTGAGTATAACATTGTAGCGGAAATCTTCGTTGATAACTTGGACCCATGCCATCTGCCTTAACCTTACAGGCATTCTGACTGGGAAGCGTCCTAGCTCGCATGTTCGTCACGAAGTATTCTTCATCATATTCTGTTCTTTCATGCCTGGCCAATAAAATAAACAGTGGCAAGCCAATGAGTACTTTGAATGTACTCGCAAGCAACCCATGTTTTGGTTCGAGATACAACAATGCATCATATAGGTAAATTTTTGCGGAAAGCTAGTTTTGAGTGCAATGACATGTTCAACAACTTGTAAGACATGCATCAGGAGAATTCAAGTAACCAAGAGGACAGGTAACATATATCATCATAAATAGAGTGGGCACCAACCCAACTCAATCATGTCAAGTCCTTGACTTGACCCAAGTAGTTCTTCCCACACACGCTAGTTTGTAAACAAGTGTACGTAGTTTAAGCAGCACCGCCCAACTGTCCTTGACCGTGGACACGGCTATTCGAATAGTTTAACACTCTGCAGAGGTTGCACACTTTACCCACAAGATCCGGGGAACTTCCGTGTCATCCATGACCCGCGGTACGTCGAGTACCCGAGGTAAGCACCCGATCACTATCTTTCCCTAGACGACACTAACCAAGAGTCCACTCGTTGTTCCGTATCCTCACGATGTACATCATACAAGACTCGCTCGAGACCGTAACATCCGAGAGGGGACACACCGGTGTAACCGGTGCCCTGTAAAAACAGTCATGGCCGCCCTACCTGGCACGACCCCATCCCGACAGAGAGCACCAACTCTCCCCCGTTACTAGTAATGCGGGCTCCAAGCTAGTATCGGCCTAGGTAATCAATAATGCCCTTTCCCATATAATGGTAGAGTGGTTGCGCATGTAAGGTTAGGACAGTCGACAAATCTTAAATCTAATCCATTTTCGAAAACAACACACACACTTGCCTCGGTAAACCACTTCGTCATCAAGTGGTTACCCATTTCATCATCTCCCCCGGGCATAAGTGTCACCCGATGGGGGTTTTCGAAAAGTCTTTTGAAAATACTGACTCCATCACCATGCATATACCCGTCCCTTTAGCGTAGCACTACTTAGCATCCTATCTACTCCCACCGGCATAACCCTCATAGGAAGGTAGGGTCATGCATAATGCAAGTATCAATGAGGAAGTAACGAAGGCAACCCACCAAAGTGGCTATTGCGGTGAACGGAAGACACGGGGAGGGGTGTGGGTTTGTCCAGGGGTGCACGAGAGGGAGAGGGAGCCCAAGGAGTAGAGAGGGGGCTCGGGTGGCCTTAAATAGCCGACCCGTAGCTCACCATGGACGCGGCGCACGGGTGGCCGCGGCAATGGCTCGGGAGGCCAGGAGGGAGGGAGAGGAGCTGTCTACGGCGTTCGTGGGAGTCGCGTAGGGTGCCAGGAAGAGAGAGAGAGCGGGGCGAGGCCCTGGTGCTCACGCGTGTGAGGCCGGGCATTGGCCGAGCTCGGTGGCCCTGGGCGCGCACCACAGGAGGTGAGAGATAGGGGGAGACGAGGGGGCCTGCATGGTGGCGTGTTGCGGACGTCGAGGCACCTCAACTGGCGGGAGGGGGAGGCTCGAGGTGGTCGGGGGATGCGGCGTCAACGGTTGGGAGCACGCTGACGTGCTCCAAAG
This sequence comes from Aegilops umbellulata, assembly GCA_032464435.1. NCBI lineage: Eukaryota > Viridiplantae > Streptophyta > Magnoliopsida > Poales > Poaceae > Aegilops > Aegilops umbellulata. The sequence goes on from CP136060.1 coordinate 32,080,952, forward strand.
CGCGCAAATGGCCGGCACCCGCGGCTTTTTCTCGCGTCCTCACGCGCCCACTTGTGTCTGGCAGCTGCAAGGGGGAGTAAACAATGTGGATATGGCATTGGATGCCCTGGGGATCCACTGGAGTGAGGAGGGAGGTGAGGAAGAGGGGTGCAGGGGCTGTCCAGAGGGGTAAAAGAGGTGGTTTCACCCCTCAATCATTGAGCTGAGATTCAACCATTGTTACTGGAGGTAGAGGAGGACTAGGAGGGGCTGTGGTAAAAAGTAGAGCTCAAGGAGAATAGTCTAAGTGGCCAAAATGGTGATTTTTGAAAAGTGGTAGAAGGTGTTTGATAATGGTTTTGGCTAGCAAATGATTTCCAGTTTCCATGAAACTCCACAGGGTGAAATGACACATATAATTAGGGTCTTCCACCAATTTGGAGCTTATTTGGGCAAAGTTGCCAATGTAACTTTTGTAAACCCTAGAAATCAGCAGAAATGGACTTGTGTAGATATAGTTGAGCAAATCACTTCTCCTTGATGCACCACTTGGTATAGTGGCCTCATTTGGTCATGTGAACATGCTCACAAAAGTTGGGGTTAAGGAGAGAAAGTTGGTAGTACAAACTTGTTCAAATATGGTTCTGGTGAGAGAGGGTTTTGGGGTACTTTGGTCAAGATAAAATTCTCTCCAACTTGTGACATTTGTTATAGATGCATTATTACACCATTTGAGAATGTGCACCAAGTTCGAGAGCATTTGGACATGTTTGACAGTGCAAAGCTGTTCAAACTTGAAAAATGACAGAAGTGGTTTTGAGAGGGTTTCATGGGGTTATAATATTCTCCATAACATGAGACTTGTCAAGATCATAAAAAATTTCATATGTGACATGCTAGAATTTTGTTGGATTTTTATGGAAATGTTTCATGTAGAAATATTTCAAATCCTTGAAATGGGCAAAAATGGTTCTGGGAAGTTTTGTCCAATATTTTGATCAATACCATGTGTTTAAACTCATATATATGGAAAATATATGTCCACTGAGTTTCCCTGATTTTTCTCAAATATTTTTAAAGCTTTAAAATAATTTTAACCTATTTAAGACCATTTCTGGCCTTAAGAAAAAGCCTTTAAATAAAATAGGAAAATAACTTTTAAAATTATATTGTTGTGGTTTCAGGGTATCCTATATCTAATAGGAGTCAAATATATTTTGGGAAAGATTTTTACTGCCCTTAATTAAGTACTTGCAGTGCAAACCTCAATCAAGGGGTTTTTGGAAAACTATTTTTTTGAAAATACTTTTTGGCCAAATAATTTTTGTAAGAAATTATTTTTACGTCCTATACACATGGCATGATCATTGGTTCAAGAGTTTGGAGCAAGGAGATGAAGTATAGGAGTTGGAGGATTTTATTTGATTCTTAGAGCACTTGCAAACAACAGTTAAAATCCAATCAAGGCAAGGTCCAAAACACTCAAAAGTTTTTGTCAAACCAAATTTTATCATGATTTATTAGCTTAAGTGTTGTGGCATGAAAATCAGGGTGTGGCAGAATTAAATCATACTCTATTTGCATTTGGACATTTAAATGCTATAAAATATTTTAAATGTCCAAATAATCATAAACTTAAATGTTTACTCTAGGATATATTCCAAACAGTGGGCTTGGGCAAGTTTCATGATTTTTGAGTGTGCCTAAGTATTAGAAGAAATAGAAAAACAAAAAAGAATTAGAAAAAGAGAGAGATAGAAAACCCACCTCAGGTTACCTGTGCAGCCCACCTGGTGGCCCACTTACCTGGCCCAGCCCATCCCGAGCCGCCACCGTCTCCCACCTCGCGCCAGAAGGACGCGAGGTGTGTGGCCACCACGCACCGGCACGCGCTCGGCCACCTCCTCCCTCCCTGCCTGCCTGGCTTCTCCTCGACGCGTTCGGATGACGCCACGCGACCCCAGAGCCGTCTGGCTCTCCCTCTCTCTCTCCCGAACGCTCTCCCCCTCCTCTGTTCTCCTCTCCGAACGCGCCCGCCGCCGCCGACGAGAACCACCGTGGCCACCGCGCTCCCCTCGCCCCTCCTCTTGGTCCACGAGCTCCGCTACGACACGAAGCTCCTCCACGGCGAAGCACACGAGCCCGGAAGCACCATAACGTCACCATCGATCGTTCTTCTCCGAGCACGGCCGCCGGACTCCATCGACGGATTCGTCGCCGACAAGCCTTCCCCGAGCCCGCTGACCCTTTCACCATCCTCCCTGTGAGCTGCTGCATCCCCCCCTCTCTTTCCTCTACCATTTATGCGCCCTAGCTAGCTCCACCACCGAGCCCGAGGGATCATCACCGCCGGCCATGTCACTGTTGCCGCTGCAGCCACTGGAGCTTGCGTATGAGCGCGTCTTCATATTCAGAGCATCTCCTGGAACCCGTAGTACTCACGGGTTTGCCCTGCCGTGCCCAGTAGCGCTGCCTCCGAGCACGCCCGAACTCCGGCCGCCATGCAAGCCGCCGCCGCCGTCGATTTAGGTCACCTGAGCTGCTGCTGCATGCACCACAAGACGCGGACGAGCTCCAGAATCACGTAGAGCCTCTCAGCCATCGATTTGGTCGCCGGAGGAGCTTTTTTGACGCCCTCCGCCGTCTCTGGCATCGCCGGCGATGACTCGCGGGTCAACTTCGGCGAGTTTGACCTAGCTGACCAGGGGTTTGACCTCCCCTGCCTCACTGACATGCGGGCCCCGCTCGGCTAACCAAGTTAGTTAGGGTTAAATTTAATTAGGTTAGTTAGTCTAATCACTGACACGTGGGACCCACTGGTCAGTTTGACCTGGGCTGCCCCGTTGACTCGCTTACGTCATGCTGATGTAGTGCTGACGCAGTAATTCATTTTCTGGAATTAGTTTAATTATAAATAATTAGAAATTCTAGAAAATGTTTAAAACTTGTAAAAATCATAGAAACTAATCTATAACTCCAAATGAAAAGTTTTATATATGAAAAATTATCAGAAAAATCCAATCTATCCATTTATGCTACTTTCATGCATGATCAACCAACTTATACCCCCTGTATAAGTGAAAACATGATAATGGCATTTTAAATACCCCTTATGGAGTTTGCATATGAACCCTTGGTTCATATGGACTTCATTTAAATTGTTGCTAGATGCATTAGTACAAATCATAGCATATTGCCATGTAATGAGCATGCATCATATTGTCGCATTTGCATTGATTGCGTTCTTATCTATTGCCGGTGCTTGTCCCCTCTCGGTAGGCGTATCCCGACGATGAGTTCGATGACACTGATCAAGAGCTATAATATATTCAGAAGTGCCAGGCAAGCAAAACCCCCTTGTTCATTTCGATAAAGTCCCACTCTCTCGCTCCTGCTCTCTTTTACTGCATTAGGACAACAGCGTTTCAACTGTTACATGCTGCGGTAGTTGAACCCTTTTCCTCTGCATGACCTGTCATTGCCACAGTAAATAGATGAAACCCACTAGCATGAGTAGGAGTTGTTTGAGCCCTGATGTGCCTACTCATTCATGCTTGTTTGTCATGCCTGCTACTGCTTAGAGTTGAGTCAGGTCTAATTCATCGGGGATGAATTGAAATGTGGTGAACATGTCCATTTGTTGAGAGCTAAGGGTGTGAACACGATTTGGTAAAGGTAGCGGTGAGAGGCCATGTAGGAGTACATGGTGGGTTGTCTCATTGCAACCGTCCTCAGGAACTGAGTTCTGTGTTTGTGATCCATGAACAGTTACTACCACACATTGGGTTCCGGTAACTTGACCCCTCTCGGCTTATTAATCAACTCGATCTCTGTCCAGGAGTTGCAACTAGTTTCTGGTGTTTGTAGGTAGTGTTAGTAGTCTACCAAGTGGCACTCGGTACAGGTGGGCTTGGGACAGACTAGGCACCGTGGCCGGGTATGCCAAGCACCGCCCATTTGGTGGGCTTGGAACCTTGTACACATCGTTTGTGGCCGTGAGCGACACCCCAGCCGGATCTCCTTGCGGATGGAACCCGAATAGGCGATAAAACTGGACTAGAGACTTGTGTGGTTAGTCAGGTCGTGGCCGACTCCCTCGCCAGGCTTCCGCTTGAAGGTTGCCGAGATACACGACGTGTACATGGTGGTAAGTGGCGAGAGCGTGTGTGAAGAAGTACACCCCTGCAGGGTTAACATCATCTATTCGAATAGCCGTGTCCGCGGTAAAGGACTTCTGGGTTGCCTATACAGTTCATAGACAAGTGAAAGTGGATACTCTAAAACTCGCAAGATAAGCGTGAGTGCTATGGGTGGCCTTCTCGTAGGGAGACGGGAGCGGATCCATAGTGGTGTATTGATATGGTGAATATGTGGACTCGTGTGCGCCACCTCAAAAGAGTTACTTGCATTCATAGTTTAGGATAGCCACTGAGTCAAAGTTGGCTTGCTGCAGTCAAACTCCACCACCCCCTTTATTGATACTGATGCATATGTAGCTAGTTCTGATGTAAGTCTTGTTGGGTACATTTGTACTCACGTTTGCCTATCTTATGTTTTGCAGAGAGACGTACGTCTCGCTAGTAGTTCCGTGTGGACTTCGACGTTTAGCTTGATACCTCAGCTACGATCTTGTGCCCTCGGCAGGATCTGGTAGATAGTCAAGCTTCTCAGCTTTTGTTCATTTGTAGATGTCTGTACTCAGACATGTTAAGCTTCCGCATGTGCTTGTTGCTTGTATGCTCTGGATGTTGGGGTCATGAGACCCATGTTTGTAATCCTTGGCTCCTCGGAGTCTAATGAATAAATACTTGAGTCGTAGAGTTATGTTGTGATGCCATGTTGTATTTACACATATCGAGCATATTGTGTGTATGATTGAAATGCTTGGTATGTGTGGGATCCGACAACCTAGTTGTTTATCCTTGGTAGCCTCTCTTATGGGGAAATGTAGTCTTGTGCTTCCATGAGCCATAGTAGTCCGCTACAGCCCGGTTCACCGGAGTCCTGCTAGCCCAGCACTACTGCTCAGGACACTTGACTGGCCAGCATGTGTTTCACTTTGTTCTTGTGTCTGTCCCTTCGGGGAAATGTCACGCGGTGACATCCGGAGTCCTGCCTAGCCTGCTACAGCCCGGGTTACCGGAGTCCTGTTAGCCCAGTGCTACAGCCCGGATTCACACGCTGATGACCGACATGCTCGAAGTTTATTCATGTATGCCTGTCCCCATGGGTTAGTGCCACTTTGGGTTCACGACTAGCCATGTTGGCCCGGGTTCTCTGCCATATGGATGCTAGCGACAATATCATATACGTGAGCCAAAAGGCACAAACGGTCCCGGGCCATGGTAAGGCGACACCCGTGGGATTACCGTGCGTGAGGCCTTAAAGTGATATGAGGTGTCACCGGCTAGGTCGATGTGACTTGGAATCGGGGTCCTGACAATATAGCCACCCTATTCACTAATGATGAGAGAACTCGCTACTTTTATACCCTTAAAATATTTATGTTCTCATTAAAGGGTGATGCTAAGATATGGTTTAATTCTCTTGATCCTGGTTGTGTGCGTAGTCCCTAGGATATGATTTATTACTTCTCTGCTAAATATTTCCCTGCTCATAAGAAACAAGCTGCTTTAAGGGAAATATATAATTTTGTGCAAATTGAAGAAGAGAGTCTCCCACAAGCTTGGGGGAAGCTTCTCCAATTACTTAATGCTTTGCCTGATCATCCTCTCAAGAAAAATGGAATACTTGATATCTTTTACAATGGACTAACCGATGCTTCTAGAGACCACCTGGATAGTTGTGCTGGTTTTGTTTTCAGGGAAAGTACACCGGATGAAGCTGAAATTCTATTGAATAGTATGTTGGCCAATGAAAATAATTGGACACTTCCTGAGCCAACTCCTGAGCCTATTCCTAAACCAACTCCGAAAAAAGGGGTGTTCTATTACTCAGTCCTGAAGATATGCAAGAGGCAAAGAAATCTATGAAAGAAAAAGGTATTAAAGCTGAAGATGTAAAAAAAATTACCTCCTATTGAAGAAATACATGGTCTTAATTTACCGCCTGTTGAAGAAATACATGATTTTAATCCATCACCTATTGAAGAAACACATGGTCTTGATAACCCGACACAGGTAGTAAAGGTAAATTCTCTCTATAGATATGATAAAGCTGAAATCCCTCCTACTAAGTTTGCTAGCCAATGTTTGGATGAGTTTGACAACTTTACGGTTAAGCAAGAAGATTTTAATGCTTAGTTTGGTAGACAATTAAAACAAAATGCTTATATGATTGAACACTTGGGTGATTATATGTCTAGAGTTAAAGGTGAACTTGAACTCATTAGTAAACATGCTTCTATGGTTACCACTCAAGTAGAACAAGTACTTAAGGCTCAGAATGATTTGCTCAATGAATTAAATAGTAAGAATAATGATTATGCTGTTAGAGTGGCTACTAGAACTGGTAAAATGACTCAGGAACCTTTGTATCCTGAAGGCCATCCTAAGAGAATTGAGCAGGACTCTCAGAGAAATAATATAGATGCACCTAGTCCTTCTAAAAAGAAGAAAAAGAAAAATGATAGGACTTTGCATGCTTCTAGTGAACCTATTGCTGAACAACCTGAGAATCCAAATGATATTTCTATTTCTGATGCTGAAACACAATCTGGTAACGAACATGAACCTAGTGATAATGTTAATGAAGATGTTCATGTTGATGCTCAACCTAGCAATGATAATGATGTAGAAATTGAACCTGCTGTTGATCTCGATAACCCACAATCAAAGAATCAACGTTATGATAAGAGAGATTTTGTTGCTAGGAAACACGGTAAAGAAAGAGAACCATGGTTTCAGAAACCCATGCCTTTTCCTCCCAAATCATCCCAGAAAAAGGATGATGAGGATTTTGAGCGCTTTGCTGAAATGATTAGACCTATCTTCTTGCGTATGCGATTAACTGATATGCTCAAAATGAATCCTTATGCTAAGTATATGAAAGAAATTGTTACTAATAAAAGAAAGATACCGGAAGCTGAAATTTCCACCATGCTTGCTAATTATACTTTTAAGGGTGGAATACCTAAGAAACTTGGAGATCCAGGAGTACCAACAGACATGATATGGATGAAATTAGAAGCACAACCTTTTGTACCCTCTCTCTACTTTCTGTTATTTAGTTGAAATAAAGCAAAAATAGTATTTTCATGTCTGTTTTCTGAATTATTCGTGCAATATAAAAATACCCCGAAAATAAAAGTTCTCCAAATGCCCTGCCAATTTAATATGATTTTTTCTAGAATATTTGAGAATATCTGGCACTGAGAACACATCAGGGGGAGCTGGCACCTGGTCACGAGGGTCCAGGGCGCGCCCACCCCCTGGGCACGCCCCCTGCCTCATGGGCCCACGGTGGCTCCCCTCCACTTATGCCAGCCACCACACACTTCTTCTTCCTCCCAAAACAATCACCATCCAGCTCAAGCACAAGTTCTACCTCATTTTGCTGCGATTTTCGATCTCCTTGCTCAAAGCACCTCTCACAAAACTGCTTTGGGGGATTGTTCCTTGGTATGACACTCCTCCATTGGTCCAATTAGTTTTTGTTCTAATGATTCATTCATTGCAAATTTGTGCTGCCTAGGTGACCAGGTTCTTGAGCTTGCATGTCAAATTTATATGGTTCCAAGTAGTTCTAATGCATGATATAGGCTCTAGGCACTTGTAGGAGTAGTTGCTATCAATTTTCTTGAGCTTGGTTCACTTTTATTTGAAGTTACTAAAAATTTCAGAAATTTCCAGAAAACGATGAAGAGATTTTTCAGGGGCTCATCGAGCCGAAGCTCGAAGGAAAAGCAAAGTGAAGAAGCAGAGAGGCCCAAATATAATCTGCCTCGCACCACGGAGGCCTCACCGACTTCCTCCGCAACCAATGCGAACAGTATCTCTTACTCATCAATACTTTTGTGCAAAACTTCTACTATTATCCTAAGGAATCGCCTCCTTCAGTAGAGTTTCATTTATATGATGTGGTTAAGAAGATGTCACTATATGAATTTTGCAGGGTTTGCAAAATACCTTTCGAGGGTAGCTTAGAGGAACCACATCGTAAAGATGTGGACAGGTTTATTGATACTATTACTGTAGGGGAAACTAGGAAGGTTTCCGATGCAAGAATCACTAGCATACATTTTCCTGTTTTACGCTACTTTGCAATATTTGCTAGTCATTGCTTAATTGGTCGCGGAAACTGTGGAAACCTTAGTGTTCCCGATATTATTATTTTGTTCCATGGTTTATTCTGTGATGACTCTGTTAGTATGGGCGGTATTTTTGCTAAACGGTTAAGTCTGAACCGTACAAAGGGGCCCCATCTTTGGAGGTGTCTATGCTTCACGCCTTGCTGCATACTATAACATACCTATTAGGACCTATGAAAAAGAAGAAAAATTGTTGCCTACTATTTATTTAGATTATAAGAGTATGGTAGTGCACGATTTTATTATTAAGAACAGGGAAAGGGCGCTTAAATACAAATTGTTCTTAGATAAACATCACCCTGAGACTATTACCTTGCCTGCTCCTTCCTTGTTTGATTTATCTGCAGGCTAGTATCTCGTTCCGCTGGCAGCCATTCACGCCTACCGGAACCCTACATCAGCAACAGAGCCAGAGCCAGAACCATAATTTGATCCTCCACGACCGTCTAATTACCAGTGGGATCCGGAGATGATTGCCAACCAGTGCCAATCAGAGGCTTCTTCATCTCAGTACGACCTCAACTACAACTTTGGATATCCGCCAGGCCACCCGTGGCAATAGACCAACTTAGGCCAAAAGCCTAAGATTGGGGGAGTACGTATTTCCCATCGACATTACATTTATGTTCACACACTCATTGCTAGTTGTAGGTGCCGATACTTTTTCACTGTAATATCCATGCTAGTTTATTTTGTTTTTCCTGTTTTCTTCTTGTGTGTTTGAAAAACCTTAAGAAAAACCAAAAAAATTAGTGTAGCTTTTAGCTAGTTTACTTTCTTGCTGTAGTAGTAATAATTAAAAGAAAACCCAAAAATATTTCCTGTTCTTCTTTTGCTTGTTGGGAGCTTTCCCATGTAAATAGTTTTATTTCCTTTCTTTTCTTTGGGGGTCGATAGGAGAAGACCATGATAAAATTATTGAAGTGGCTCTTATATGCATTATTGTTGATTTAACCAAGAGCCCATATTGCCTTGTCTTCTCCTGTTTATTGAATGCTCGCAGATTCCAGCTTAGCCCAATGCACGTGCACTCTTATTATTATTCACATCATTCGGTCGTGCAAGTGAAAGGCAATTATGACGATATATGATGGACTGATTGAGATGAGAGAAGCTGGTATGAACTCGACCTCTCTTGTTTTTGTAAATATGATTAGTTCATTGTTCCTGATTCAGCCTATTATGAATAAACATGTTTACAATGACAATTAGAGATTATAGTTGCTTATGCCATGCTTAATTAGCTAGGAGTTTATAATGGTTTACCTTGCGTGCCAACATGCTATTAAAATGGTTGTGATGTGGTATGATGGGGTGGTATCCTCCTTTGAATGATTCAAGTGACTTGACTTGGCACAGGTTCATGCATGTAGTTGAAACAAATCAACATAGCCTTCACGATATTTATGTTCATGGTGGATTATATCCTACTCATGCTTGCACTCGGTGTTTATTAATTTTAATGCATGTTCATGACTGTTGTCGCTCTCTAGTTGGTCGCTTCCCAGTCTTTTGCTAGCCTTCACTTGTACTAAGCTGGAATATTTCTTGTGCATCCAATCCCTTAAACCCCAAAGTTATGCCATATGAGTCCACCATACCTTACTATATGCGGTATCTACCTACCGTTCCAAGTAAATTTGTATGTGCCAAACTCCAAACCTTCAAATGAAATTCTGTTTTGTATGCTCGAATAGCTCATGTATCAACTAGGGATGTCTGTATCTTCCATGTTAGGTGGGTTATTCTCAAGATGAGTGGACTCCGCTCCTCACTCACGAGAAAATGGCTGGTCACCGGGATGCCCGGTCCCATGCTTTATGCAAACCAAATCAATATAATTGCAACCAAAACTCCCCTTGGGACTGTTGTTAGTTGGAGGCACTCGTTGTTTCGAGATAGCCATGGATTGATGCTTGTTGGTTGATGGGGAGTATAAACTTTACCATTCTGTTTGGGAACCGCCTATAATGTGCGTAGCATGGAAGACATCGCCATCTCTCGGTTGTTATCTTGACAATGAAAGTATGCCGCTCAAAATATTGTTTATCTCTGCTTCAAAACCGAGCTCTGGCACCTCTACAAATCTCTGCTTCCCTTTGCGAAGGGCCTATCTATTTACTTTCATGTTGAGTCATCACCCTCTTATTAAAAAGCACTAGCTGGAGAGCACCGCTGTCATTTGCATCCATTACTATTAACTTATATTGGGTATGACTATGATTGGATCTCTTTTACCATGAATTACAATGTCTAGTCAGTCCTTGATCTTTAAGGGTGCTTTGCATTTATGTTTTGAGGTCTCAGAAAGGGCTAGCGAGATACCATCTTGTTATATCATATTATGATTGTTTTGAGAAAGTGTTGTCATCTGAGATTTATTATTATTGCTCGCTACTTGATTATGCCATTGATATGAGTAAACATGAGAGCAAAGAGTTATTGTGAATATGGTTAGTTCATAATCTTTGCTGAAAACTTGAATGCTGGCTTTACATATTTACAACAACAAGAGCAAACAGAGTTTGTAAAAGTTTTTCTTTATCACTTTCAGTTTATCAACTGAATTGCTTGAGGACAAGAAAAGGTTTAAGTTTGGGGGAGTTGATACGTCTCTGTCGTATCTACTTTTCCAAACACTTTTGGCCTTGTTTTGGACTCTAACTTGCATGATTTGAATGGAACTAACCCGGACTGACGCTGTTTTCAGCAGATTTGCCATGGTGTTATTTATGTGCAAAAACAAAAGTTCTCGGAATGACCTGAAACTCCACGGAGCTTATTTTTGGAAAATATTCAAAATATTGGCGAAAGAATCAAGGCCAGGGGGCCCACCACCTGTCCACGAGGGTGGAGGGCGCACCTGCCCCCTGGGTGCGCCCCCTGCCTCGTGGTCCCCTGGGAGCTCCACCAACCTCAACTTCAACTCCATATATTCGTGTTCGGGGAGAAAAAACCAGAGAGAAAGATTCATCGCGTTTTACAATATGGAGCCGCCGCCAAGCCCTAAACTCTCTCGGGAGGGCTGATCTGGAGTCCGTTCGGGGCTCCGGAGAGGGGAATCCGTCGCCGTCGTCATCATCAACCATCCTCCATCACCAATTTCATGATGCTCACCGCCGTGCGTGAGTAATTCCATCGTAGGCTTGCTGGATGGTGATGGGTTCGATGAGATTTATCATGTAATCACGTTAGTTTTATTAGGGTTTGATCCCTAGTATCCACTATGTTTTCAGATTGATGTTGCTATGACTTTGCTATGCTTAATGCTTGTCACTAGGGCCCGAGTGCCATGATTTCAGATCTGAACCTATTATGTTTTCATGAATATATGTGAGTTTTTGATCCTATCTTGCAAGTCTATAGTCACCTACTATGTGTTATGATCCGGCAACCCTGAAGTGACAATGATCGGGACCACTCCCGGTGATGACCATAGTTTGAGGAGTTCATGTATTCACTATGTGTTAATGCTTTGGTCCAGTACTCTATTAAAAGGAGGCCTTAATATCCCTTAGTTTCCGTTAGGACCCCGCTGCCACGAGAGGGTAGGACAAAAGATGTCATGCAAGTTCTTTTCCATAAGCACGTATGACGATATTCGGAATACATGCCTACATTACATTGATGAATTGGAGCTAGTTCTGTGTCACCCTATGTTATAACTGTTGCATGAATAATCGCATCCGGCATAATTCTCCATCATCGATCCAATGCCTACGAGCTTTTCACATATTGTTCTCCACTTAATTACTTTTCCGTTGCTACTGTTACAATTACTACAAAACCCAAAAATATCACTTTTGCTACCGTTACCGTTACTTCCATATCACTTTGCTACTAAATACTTTGCTGCAGATACTAAGTTATCCAGGTGTGGTTGAATTGACAACTCAACTGCTAATACTTGATAATATTTTTTGGCTCCCCTTGTGTCGAATCAATAAATTTGGGTTGAATACTCCACCCTCTAAAACTGTTGCGATCCCCTATACTTGTGTGTTATCACTCGACAAGGCACAAGGTATGCTTTGGGGCAGTCAGTATATGTACGTATAATAATATGAGCACGAAGCTGAGAATTATATACTAAGATATGCTTAACTGCAGATAGTGCTGCCGTGGTTGAGACCCTTCGGGCTGAGCTCGCCCGGGCCAAGGAGCAAGCCAGGATGAGTAGTGCGGCTGCCGAGAAGGTAGCTGCTGAGTTAAAGGCTGAACAGGTTGCCCGGCGCCATTGTGAGGAGAGACTATCTACCATGGCACGCGAGCTAAAGGATGCCAACGTTCGATGTGAATTCCTTGAGAAGGATAACAAAGCCAAAATGGCCGATCTCGACAAGGCCTTACAAGAGGCGAGAGAAACACGGTCCGAATCTAGAGCAGCTCGGGAGGAGATCCGGCAAGCTTGGGAGATAGCGGCTTGTAAGCCTTTCTTATTACAGACTAAATTCGGCGATCCGAAGTATGCCCCGCTTAATCAAATGTGTAGTTCTCCAGACGTATTATTGGATTTGCTGAAGAGTGTCTCCGATGCGGCGCAGTTTTACCAAGCGCAAAAAGGACATGCAACGGAGAAGCTTTTCTGCTCGCAATTCAGCATGCCAAAGCGTCCGCTGTTGCTGAACGAACAGATGGCCCAGTGGTCCGACTGTGGCCGACTGAGCCAATTCCAAATAGTTATTTTGGTTTGGTACAGCGATTAATTGATGCGGTGCCGCATATCGACATTGTTAAGCAGTCAACGTGCATTGAAGGTGCACGGATGGCCCTTGCCCGCGTCAAGACGTGCTGGGCAAAGATGAAGGCCACAGATATTGCAGTAAAGACCCCACCCGGGGGCAAGGATCATCACACGCCGGAGCATTATTTTGAAGATGTCCTAGAGGGTGCCTGCTTGATAGAGGGTCAGTGCTCGAAGGATATAATATTCGAGTGAATGTACCAAAATTGTAAAAACAATATTATGATATATGAAGGTCATGTTTTTTATACTTTTGCCTGAAAGTTTTGGTTCCTCCTGTGCGGCCTTTTTTTGTTTAATCTAAAAGTTTACCAGTCGTCGGCTTCGGCCCCCTCGCATATAATACGTGTGTGTTCGGAAAAGCACTTGATCACTCTTGACCCAACGTCTTGGTCTGTGAAGGAGGTGTCAATGTAGCGAACTAGGCAATCGAACTATAGGGCTTTAACACTTTCACTTAGCCATAGGAGTTTGACGGTGGGTCTATGATATAGCCCCTGGTATGTACGCGGTTATCCGAATACGGTGCGTTACATAGGAGACCAGAAGAATGGTCCTTCGTGTAATACGAAAGGAATCGCGAAAGATTCTGATAAGTCATCAAGTGGTTGACCAGCTCTCGCCGCATCATGACAGTCAGTTTTCGGCTTTCTCTACTGAGGCGCTTGACGAGATGAACCGGAAATGCAATCGCAGTAGTTCTCCCTTTACTACCTTAGCCGATGGGACGGAACGTAAGGCAGCAAGCACAGGAGCCGGGCAACCCAACTATTGACCAAAGACATGATTCGGAGATGATGCATATAAGGCCAAACTCGTGACGTCGAAGTGTGCTATAAAGCTATTCGGACTTGTCGGCAACTCATATGTTGCCATATCGAGCCCCTGGCAATTTATGCCAAGGTGCGTGCGTGAAACAACCAAAGAAGCAAAATTCAATTCTAAGAAAAAGGAAATACTGAATATGGACTATGTTCACTGGAATCTGATTGACACGTCGAACGCGATCTTGCAGATTATAACGCCACTACCTGGGCTATTTAACATGCCAGGGGCCGAAGGATGAGGAAGAAGGCACTTTACAGGTTGGAAAGAAAGAGTGCGGTCTAAAAAATCATTTGGACCTCCTGTCGCACGTCTGCGCTGCCTTGCCTCAGCGAAAGGACTCCTTAATAGGAATAGCCTTTGGATAAGTATACGAAGCCAAACTCTGAAAGTGTTCGTAAGAGGACCAGCCTTTGAGCCACCTTTGGTAAAAGATAAAAAAATAGATAGAAAAAGGAAAAAGGCTATGGGAGTGCGAACCGCATTGTAGACCTGTCTGTATTGTGCCTACGCCGATGACCAGGGTATTTTAAGTGCATAATTATGTATGCATGGTACAAACTTCACGGCTATATGAGGTGAACGACGGGGGGCGAACTACTAAACTAGCTCTGAGATTGATCGGTCATGTTTAATAGAGATCGGCGGCTTGATGGCCGATGAGATACGCGGCTTGCTGAGGTCGCTCTATGCTTCAGTTGCAGTAGCCGTAGTATGCTCCTCTATATGGGGGGAGCGTTCCGTATTGCCATTTACCATGATGACGCCATGTGGACCGAGCATCTTAAGCTTTAGATAGGCATAGTGTGGGACCGCATTAAAACGAGCAAAAGCGGTACGCCCGAGCAGTGCATGGTAGCTATTGCGGAACAGGACGATATCGAAGGTCAAGCCTTCGCTTTGAAAGTTGTTCGGTGAGCCGAAAACGACTTCCAATGTAATTGAGCCCGTGCAGTGAGCTTCTATGCTGGGCACTACTCCCTTGAAGGTAGTTGTGGTCGGCTTGATTCTTGAAGGATCAATGCCCATCTTGCGGATAGTGTCTTGGGAGAGTAGATTAAGGCTACTACCGCCGTTCATAAGGACTTTCGTGAGATGGAACCCATCGATAATTGGGTCGAGGACCAAAGCTGCTGAACCTTCGTGACAGATACTGGCTGGGTGGTTCTTGTGATAAAAGTGATCGGGCAGGCCGCCCATTGGTTAAATTTTGGGGCGACCGGCTCTATGGCGTAGGTGTCCCGTAGCACGCGCTTGCGCTCCCCTGTAGGGATGTGCGTCACGTATACCATGTTTACTGTTTATACTTGGGGGCAAATTGTCTCTAACCCCTGGTGTTCGGTTGGCGAGTCTCATCGTCGTCGCTGTCGCTGGGCAGCCCCTTCCTCTTGTGTTCAGCATTAAACTTGCCGGCTTGTTTAAAGACCCAACAACTTCTGTTGGTATGATTGGCTTGTTTATTGAGGGTGCCATAAATCTGGCAGGGCCGATCCAGTATCTTGTCTAAACTGGATGGTCCGCCTCTGTTTGCCTTGAATGGCTTTTTCCGATGACCAGGTTTGGAGCCGCTGAATCCGGCGTTGACCGCCATGTCTTGCGTTCCTTCATTATTGTTTCGACGCTTGTGTTTATTGCGTCATGGCTTGTCGTTGCCGTCTCGAACTTCGAGGGTGCCCGAATCACTGGTGTTGTTGCTTCTACAAGGGAGCCAGCTGTCTTCTCCCGCGCAAAAGCGGGTCATTAGAGTGGTAAGAGATGCCATGGATTTTGGCTTTTCTTGACCGAGGTCGTGGGCGAGCCACTCATCCCGGACGCTATGCTTAAAGGCCGCGAGGGCTTCGGCGTTCGGACAATCGACAATTTCATTCTTTTTAATTACGAACTAGTCCAAAGCTTCCTGGCTGACTCTTCGGGCTGTTGGACTATGTGACTTAGGTCATCGGCATCCGGAGGTCGGACGTATGTACCTTTGAAGTTATTGCGGAAGGCGTCTTCCATGTCCTCCCAGCTGCCAATGGAATTTTCAGGCAGGCTGTTCAGCCTGTGCCGAGCTAGTCCCTTGAGTTTTAGTGGGAGGTATTTGATGGCGTGAAGATCGTCACCGCGGGCCATATGAATATGGAGAAGGAAATCTTTGATCCATACCGCGGGCCATATGAATATGGAGAAGGAAATCTTCGATCCATACCGCGGGTTCTGTTGTCCCATCATATGATTCGATGTTAGGGCCACGTCGCGACTTAGCTCGGATGGAGTCCGTCT
This sequence comes from Aegilops umbellulata, assembly GCA_032464435.1. Classification (NCBI taxonomy): domain Eukaryota; kingdom Viridiplantae; phylum Streptophyta; class Magnoliopsida; order Poales; family Poaceae; genus Aegilops; species Aegilops umbellulata. The sequence goes on from CP136060.1 coordinate 32,097,031, forward strand.
GCGGTTTTTGGCCCGGGCATGATTATGCTTGTCACGTCCGACTAGATAGCCCTCGTTGCATGTCGGGGGATGCCCCCGTGATCCGTAGATCGATCTGGTCTGTCTTGCTCTACTGTCCAGGTCCTGCCGCAGGTCATATGTGTATCCCCGAGCTGTTTTATCTCTGCCTTTACGGCGAGGTAGTATGGGCTGGTGTTCGGCTTGAGTTGCCGCTTTATCCTGGCCATGTGGTGGTTGATCGGCCGCATTATGCGCTGATGGTACGGGCTTAAGTGCCTTGTCATCAAATTGAGGTAGTAATTTGCGCTTCGGGTAACTTTTGGTTGGGCGCTCGAGGCCGTATTCCTCGGCTACGAGGACATTAGTCCATCTATCGTTGAGCAGATCTTGATCAGCTTGAAGCTGTTGTTGCTTCTGTTTCAGCCTCCTTGTAGTGGCTATTAACCGGCTCTTAAAGCGCTCCTGCTCGAGAGGTTCCTCAAGTACGATGAAGTCTTTGTCACCGAGGCTCACCTCATCCTCGGAGAGTGGGAGATAATTACTGTCCTCCGAGCCTTTGTTTATGGCCTCTTCATCAGGGCTAACTTGCCCATCTTCCCGTTCGTCCTGTTCGTAAGTTGGCTCAACGGGGTCTTCTTTGTCTTCGGCATCGTCCAGAGTATTGTTTTCTCCTGTGCTAATATTGCTGTCTTTTCCGCGGTGTGACTTAGAGCGGCACCGCTGATGTCGGTGCTTTGGCTATATCTTAGGAGATTTATCCTCCACTGGATCTTCTTTGCCGCTCTTTGGGTGTATCCACCATGTACACGTCATATGAAGAGGTGTCCATCCAGCGTCTGGTAAACGGCGGGTTTTGGGCCTGCTCTTCTCTGGCATCATCGTCCATACTGTCGATGTCTTCGGAGCTGTAATCGAGCATGTCGGTTAAGTCCTCGACAGTGGCTATAAAGTGGGTGGTGGGTGGGACGTAAAATTTGAAAGTGCTAGTTATCGACTAGAGGGGGGTGATAGGCGATTTTTATGGAAGTCTTCAAAACACGGGGGCTTTGAACACAAACAATAGAAATGAACCTATTGATATGTAGCGGAAAGTAGACTACATTAGACAAGCCATAGTCAAGTAAGCAATGAAGCGAAAGCACGAAGACTATTAGCAGCTAGGTAGTAGGGATTAGGATGGAAGATAGTATGAAGCCAAACAACAACAGTCTTCACACACCAAAGTCAATCAGATCATGCAAGCAGGCAATGACTTCATGAAGACAAACTGTAAGTAAAGAGAGGGAGGAGATAGAACCAGTTGCTTGGTGAGGACAAGGATTTGTTGGACCAGTTCCAGTTGTTGTGACAACTATACGTCTGGTTAGGGAGGCTGAGATTCAACTCAGAAGACCGCGTCTTCACCATATTCCCCTTGAGCTAAGGACACTTAGTCCTCACCCAATCACTCTGGTAATTCTTCAAGGTAGACTTCCAAACCTTCACAGACTTCGTTCACCGGCAACCCACAATGACTCTTGGATGCTCAGAATGCGACGCCTAACCGGCTGGAGGATTCGCAGTCCTCAAGTGTAATAAGTCTTCAGATCACGCGGACAGAAAGACTTCAGTGATGCCTAACACTCTTTGGCTCTGGGTGTTTTGGGTTTTGTCCTCGCAAGGATCTCTCTCTCAAATGCTTCGGAGGTGGGTTGCTCTAAAACGACAAAAGTCGTGCACTAACTCTGAGCAGCCACCAATTTATGGTGTAGGGGGTGGGCTATTTATAGCCAGGAGGCAACCGACCTGATTTGTCCAAAATGACCCTTTTTCACTAAGGAACTGACACGTGTCCAACGGTCAGATTTCAAACACACGCGGCAGCTTGACTTGGGCTACAAGTAAAGCTGACTCATCCAGCTCTAGATAAGATTTGCTCTCATTTTCTTCGCTCGAAGACATAGGATTTGGTTGAGCATCACTTCAAACACTCTGACTTTGTTCAGTTGGACCCCACTTAACAGTGTGGTGGTTCCTATGACTCAACAAAGAAGAAAAGGAAACTACGAAACAACTATGTCTTCGCACTCCATAGTCTTCACGTGAATGTCTTCTCGAGTCATAACCTTCGTTGTGAATATCTTCACAGACCACCATTGTCTTCAGTGTCTTCACACATTTTTAGGGGTTATCTCTGGTAGGAAAAACGAATCAATGAGGGACTACTACCTGTGTTATCCTGCAATTCTCACAAACACATTAGTCCCTCAGCCAAGTTTGTCGTCAATACTCCAAAACCAACTAGGGGTGGCACTAGATGCACTTACAATCTCCCTTTTTTGGTGATTGATGACAAACTGGTTGAAGTTTTCAACGGGGATAAAAGTATGTGAAAGTTTAAGGATTTAAGGCATTGTATTCATAAGTAGCAAAAGGCTCCCCCTGAAGATGTGCATATAAGTAGTTTGCTCTTGAATGCAAATGCACATGGTAGGTTTTACTTGTGGAGATCCTCTTCAACTCATGAAGACAATTCATCATGCATATAAGGATATAACAAAGATAATGACATGCATAATGAAAAATGGACGTCTGCGAAATGACTTCATGCGGAATTTATCATCGCATCACAGAGTAGCATAAAACATAGCAGACGACCACCAGGTTTAAGTGTTACAACCCAAAGAACCAAATGTATCAAAAACGAGAGTTGTAACCACTTGGCAAAAAAATAGCAATCACCTATATGGACCCGCTTGAAGACTATCAACTCATATGCTTCTCCCCCTTTTGTCAGTAAGGACCAAAAAGGTTTGAAGACATAGAGCATCTACTCGTTCCCATCAGGAGTAGATGAAGGTGCAGGGTCAACATTGGAGTTCAGTGGTGCAGAGGGGCCTGGTGCAGTGTCGAGATGCAGGGAAGTCATGGTTGGTGAAGTGGCATCGTCTTCTTCATCGACGACTCTTGCAACAACAGTTGCAGCCGAAGATGAATACTCAGAGTCGTCTATGGAAGCAGTCCGATGCAAGACGGCATTCTAGGGAGGCATGGAATCAAATTTGAAGCGCTCTGTGAAGCCATCTTCGTGAAGATCGTCTTCAGAGCATAGCAATGTAAGACTCTTCCAAGATTGCCGACAGGCTTCATGTGCTACGAATGCGTTCTTGGTGGCAAGATTGCGAATGCGATTAACGTCCACCAAGAGGCTCTGCATCTGACGCTTTAGCCAGTCATGGTGTCTATCATGTTTCTGATGTAAGGCCAAAAGAAGCTCTCGGTCATTGAGTACACGAGATCGTTTCCGAGGCCTTTGAGCAATGGTGCTTTCAGTGGCTTCAGTGTTAGCACGATGAGGTGCACGCATATTTCCAGCCAGAGGATAGACTCGAGTTGCAGCAAGAACTACCTCAATTGGTTGCGTCAAGCTTTGGCGATCAACATTATGAAGATAAAGTGGCTCCTTGGCAGGCTCAGGGTAGATGGCTTCGACAGACATATCAACTTCAGGCAAAAAGACAAGATGGTTGCGCACTGAGGGCTGATAGTTGACAGAAGAGTGAAGCTTGATTAAGTGCATCACCCATGGAGCATAAAACTTCAAGCCAAATAGATCAATTCCAGATGTAGCAAGCTGTCTGATGAAGAAATCCTGGGAATTGAATCTGATGCCATTGAGAATATACAACACCAAAGTCTTCATGGCTCCTTCAAGTTTGGCTTCAGCTAAGTATCCCTTGATGGGCCAAAGAGTACGCCTTAGAATATGATAGATTGTGCGGGGCAGGTACTCAAGGTCGTTGGCGAAGAATTCCTTGGGATAATCAGCATCTTGAGGCAATGGCTTCATCATGCTGAGCATCTGACTCATATTAGGCCGCTGGAAGATACTCTGTAGTTCATTTTGCTGTAGCTGACAACCAGGCTCATAGAGTTCACCTAGAGTGGGCAGGGAAGTAAGCTCAATAATGTCTTGAGCTTTGGCTTCATGGTGCACATCGCCTGACATCCACTCAAGGCCCCATGTCTTCGGATCCCTATTGTAGCCACGAATGTGAAGTGTGGCGTAGAATTGTGGCAGGAGCTCTTCATTCCAGTGCTCTTTGTCCGTGACGAATGGCAGAAGACCAACTTCTCTGAAACAGTCCAAAGCTTCTTCCAGGTAGGGCAGACCAGCAATGGCTTCACAATCCAGATGCATGTGAGGAAAGATTTGCTCTTTATTGTATAAGACACATGAATAATAGTTGCGTTGTTGATAGCTCCAGAGGCGATCAGATGAGATCTTTGGCTTCGAGTATGGATTCTTGGCGCTATCGAAGAAGGTGTTGTGGGCTCTGAAGCTGTTGACACTGAAGGATCCTGGTGAAGTTGCAGTACCTGGAAGCCTTGGTAGCCTGGGCTTTGGCTTCTGAATTTGTGGCCTCTACTCCACATGATAGTCATATTGAGGTCCTGGAGCAGTGGGAGGCACCATGATGGGCCACCGAACTATGACAAGTTCACCACGATTATAGGCCTGCTCAATTGTGTGAGGCCTTGGGGCTGGAACAGTGGCATCAGTATCCACATGGGCTTCAAGTCGCACTTGAGCTTCAGGCACAACATTGGCTTCAGGCTCCACATTGTCTTCAGCCATGACAACGTCATTGGCTTCAATATCATTGTTGGTGGCAGCCTCAGTGTTCTCAGCCTCCGTGTCTTGAATGACAGGAGGGTTGGGCACGGTCACATTCTCCTCGAGAACGACTTCTTGAGTGAGAGGGGACGTGTTCTTCTTGTTGTCTTGGTTCTTGATTGTCATCGGCTGATGCAGCCGGAATGTCTTCAGCAGCTTTAGCTTCAGACTCAGAGACATTCGCAGTGGGAGTGGCTTCAGGGAACACTTGGCGTGCTACTGAGTTTTGTTGAACTTCTCCTTCTGGAATGCTCGACATGGTGACCTGTGGCCCAGGTCATTTGCGAAGCCTACGGAAACCGGGCGATGCATGTTGTGATGGAGTGGTCTGCACCATGTAATTGTCGTCGTCAAGCACCGGAGTGGTGGCTTGAGGTGGTGGAGTTCTGGGTGTCTCATCACCAATGGGGTTGTCTTTTTGAGGGCGATCAGCCCACGAATCATCCTGAGCAATAGGAGTCAAAGGACAACCAATGCGGATGAGTTCGTTGTTTGTAAGAACAGGCGATGATACCGGTTGGTGCTCAATTTGAGGAAGGACTTCATCATCTTCAACATTGTCTTCACGACTAATGTCTTCAGCTATGATGGGGTCAACAGCTGGTACTTCTTCATTTTCAGGAGCCTATGTGAAAGTAGGCTCACAAGTTGACGCTCTTGGTTTGTAGAGGCAGGACGAGCAACAGAAATGGGCTGGACAACAAGAGGCTCAGAGACCGCAGCACGCTCTTTCTTTGAAGCCTTTTTCAGTTTCTTCTTTGATGGAGCATCATCAAAAACATTCTTGTGCTTGCGCTTCTTGGCTTCGGCTTCAGCTGCCCTTGTCTTCTTGAGTTCTGAAGATGCTGTGGGGACCTTAGGCTTCGAGCCTGTCATGCTGGCAGAGAAGACAATGCGAGGTGCTTCATGCGTTGATGCTTCAGCTTGGGCCACAGCAGGCTTCTTCTTCAGTTTGGCAGCCATCTTGGGGTTGATGCCTGGACGCCCAAGAGCCTTGCGCTTTTCTGCCTCATTGTGTGCTTGAACACACTTCTCTGCAAAGTATTTCATCCGCCCTCTTGAACCTTTTGCTTCTTCATGTTTCTTGTGAAACTATTCTTTGAGCACATGCAGTGTTTCCTTGAAGCTTTGAACATCAGCCACGCTGAGCTTGGCCATGTTCTTCTTGAATTAAGCCTTTTCATAATCAATTTTGTTCTTCAGCTCGACGATCTTCTGAGCCAGAGACAGCTCATTAGCAATGGCTCCATGGAAGGTGACGCTGATGTCAACTAGCAGCTAGAGATCATCAATGTTGAGGCTCGGGTTGTCAAACCACGCATCGATGAAGTTGTTCAGAATATCCACATCAAAGAGGGGCAGATCATTGAAGATCTCCGCCTCTTGCTTGCTCTTGATTAGTAGCTCAAGGGCATCATCACCAAGATCTTCGTCGCTTGATAGATCAATGGCTTCATTTTCGTTCCGCAGAACGGCAGCTGGAGTTAGTTCATGCCCAGAAATCTTCATGTGCTTCTCCGTCTTCTTGGAGACATGAGAAAGATCTTCAGATTGCACACCGAGTTCATGAGGTGCTGTTGCCAATGGCTTAACACGAGAAGCTTTTGGTGCGGCAGAGGGCTTCGAAGCCTTTGATTTCTTCTACTTCTGCGGCTTAGGTGGGGATGGCGCTTCATCAAAATCTGCGTCATTATCTGAGTGCTCCACGACGGCCCCCTGTACTGCAATGTGAGTGATGAGGCCTTCGAGGTTATAGAAGGGGCCGGCGATGTTTGGATTGGCATCATGGGTGCCATTAGCCCTTGGAGCAGATGGACCAGGGCTGAAGTCGAGTCCAAATGCTTTCTTGTTCTTAGCCACAGACTCCTTTGCGAACTGAAAATTGCGGTTGAAGAGATTGTCTTCACGACACCATAACAGAGAAGATGGGTCGGCATTTTCAGGCTGCGGTCCACGGACCATGCAAGGGTAGAAGCCTTGAGCAATGGCTTCGGACTTGGACATGGGCTGAAGATTTCTGTATAGAATATCTCCCCATGGTCACTTGATGGCGTTCTTTTCAGCATATTCGGCAGTGACAGATATGTACTTGAACCATTCCTCTGCCCAATATCTTCGAATCCATTGGATTCGAGTCTTGCGCTGATTGTAATTCTCTTCAGGATCTGTCTTGTACATTTCAAAGAGATCTGGTGGCAGGTCCTTGGCTGTATCCCCACGGCGCTGCCTGCCACCCTTTCTAGCTGATTTCTCAGTGGCCATTATATTCAAGTTGAAAGGCTTCAAGACTGTGAATGGCTTCTAGCTGCTGGTCAAACAGGAACTGGCTTCAGGAGAGTTGATGTGTCGTTGTAAGAACTCTGCAAATGAATGCAGACTATGAGAACCAAGGGATTGTCCCACGGACATGTACCTGTGACAGCATTAGAGGTGCGAGGGAAGGGGAAGAGGTCATATGCATTCTCAGAAGATTTTGAAGATAAATCAGTTTGAACACATTGACCTCATAGTGCGAAGACATTCACTTATTTGATGAGAGTTAGTTCCAGATTTGTACGAATCCATGAGTAAGTGCAAGTGAGGAATCTAACTAGTTGTGAAGCATAAGTGAATATACTTGGCATGATATGAGACGCATAACAAGATAGATCCAGATTTGTAAGTTTAGAAACTACTTTTGGTTGAAGTGGATGGATCTGACGGATCAAAAAGGCAGTAAAAAGTTAGTTTTAATTACTCTTGGCGAACTGCCAGACGAGGCAAAGAGGGAGGCCGAGCAGTTCAATCTCCCGTGCCCTAACTTAGCGGTGGAAGACACCTACAGCGGCGGAGGAGAGGACGAGGTCCACGGCCGGCGTGAGCACGACGTCGAAGAAGTCGCGGCAGCTAAGCGCTTCGTCTTCGGTGTCGACGCGAGCTAGCGGAGGCGCTAGGGTTTGTGCGAGGTGGCGAGGTGGAAGAAGAGATTGTGACCGCGGTGAGTTGTGTATTTATAAGGAAGGGGACATCACAACATAATTACGCAGGTGCCCCTGTCGGTTCACATCTGAAAGACACGTGGCATGCATGCAACACATTGAAAGTTGTTTTATGTTCCCACACACGCCTGGATTGTCGGGCGGTCCTTCCGGCTTCTCCGGTTTTCAGGCAATGAGGATATAGTATTAAAACAGATTCAATTTTTGTCTCTATGTCTTCTGCTGACAAGGACTCAGAGAAGACAATTGACAGTTTCAATAGAATGCATATGATTTGGATAGATAGAATCTGAGGTAGAAGCATGGAGGGGGTTAGGGTCCGATCACATTCACTTAGATCAAAATATTCAAACATGAAGTCATAGCTATAAGTGAATGCTGTAGAGGACAGAACACAAATATATGTATATATCAATATGATACCAAATCAACATTGTTAAGATAAATGTGAAGATAAATCAATGTTGAAGACAAAACCAAATGCAAAGATTATGCAAATGTGACGCCAAATAAAACACTTCAAACAAGAGTTTGGTGGTGGTATTACCCACCGTATAGGAAGTATTAGACCCAGAAATGGCGCACCATTATTGTGGCGCTCCGAAGTCAAATTCCGCGTTGTCGCGACCAGTTTTCCGGGGATTAAATTCCAGAAAATGGCCGTCGAGCTCATCTGCCCCAGGATTACTGTTAGCTGATGAGGCAAACAACTTGATACAAAAATTCCAAGCAAGAATACAAAATATGTAGTACAAGACCATTGTGGCCTATGAGTACATCGAATGGTTTCTAGTGGTTGAGGGCGGAAGCGGTTTGTGGATCACCATGGTCTATGGGACTCCATTTCCCACGGGAACAGCTGACCAGGTTAACTCCTATCCTCGCGAGGCTGCTATCACCCCTGCTTAAGTACCGGGGCTGTCTTCGCAACGCTCCTCTCCAAGCAAGCAATCTGGCCAAGACAATAGCCAGGGACAAGCCAGTGAGTACTTTGAATGTACTCGCAAACATTATGAACATAGGTATAATATCACAACGATATGCTGAAAATATTTTATGCTCATGACGTTAGTTAAAAGATAAATAAAACTCTGATGCGTGCAAACATGTTATTTATGAATAAGTAATAACATAGCAGTATTAATATTTATGAAATAATCAACAACATTCCACAGTCGGGCGTCTTAGCGACAACACATCAAGGGCTTTAAAAGAAATGCCACAGTCGGTCGTGTTAGAGACACCACAGAAAGGGCTTTAAAAGAAATACCACAGTCGGGCGTCTTAGCGACACCACAGAAAGGGCTTTAAAAGAAATACCACAGTCGGGCATCTTAGCGACACCACATCAAGGGCTTTAAAAGAAATACCACAGTCGGGCGTCTTAGCGACACCACAGAAAGGGCTTTAAAAGAAATACCACAGTCGGGCATCTTAGCGACACCACAGAAAGGGCTTTAAAAGAAATACCACAGTCGGGCGTCTTAGCGACTCCACAGAAAGGGCTTTAAAAGAAATACCACAGTCGGGCGTCTTAGCGACACCACAGAAAGGGCTTTAAAAGAAATACCACAGTGAATATCCGGGAGGTAGAACCATCCCAGGGATATTCGATAATACCAACAATATACGGGTTAGTCCATAAAATAATAATCATTATTACCACCTGTCTCAAAAACGTGGTTTCAGTTCGGGTATAATAGTTTCTCCTCCAGAGACCGACTCTAAGACCGACACCTGACCCATCCTAGACTGTAATCTTTAACCAAGGATTTTTTTATTCGAATAGGTTTAATATCTCTGCAGAGGGTGTACTCTTTACCCACGAGTAACGGATTCCTTTAGTCCATTGGGACTAATTCCGTCTACGGTCTTTTAATTGAAAACACACCTGACATGCACACGCCAGTCTTAACTCACCGGCGTCTGGAATCACCCACGACACCTGTCAAGCAAACTCTAAGTGGGGAGGCTACAACCTCGCGTAGCATGGGATCAAACTTATATCGCGCGCTCTAAGGGGTATCCCCCTCTCGGTCCCAACCGGATACACCCATGCCCCCGGACCAGGTGACCTGCCTACCGGATGCAGCCGGTATCTTCCACCATGGCCTCTTTGTACGGTGTGTGCCAAGACAAGGGTTAACAACTTACTGAACCATACCCCACCTACGGTAGGGACCAGTGGCTGTACGAAAGAAGTATGGGGGTTACCGGAACAAGACTCGATCTATGGCCGACTCAGGAGGCTTATAAAGGTTCCCTGCATGGTTAGCACAACAAAAATACTTCAACCAACAAATCACCACCCATCATACCTTACCATGCCATACCGGATATAACCGTCCCGACGGAGACCGGCGACAAGCTCACGCCTACCCAAGGCAGAGGCTTTCCCGGATTCCTTACCGGCATGCATGTAAGGCATATGAGGATGATTGTCATTACACTAGTATGCTCATTCCCAACAGCAATGACATCACAATAATGCATCCATGCAAATGATCATATCACATGAAATAATAACACTCCGAATTAAGGTGGTGTTATAAATGTGTCAACTAACACACCAAAATTATTATCCCGGGGTTCAGAATGCTTGCCTTAATGGTGTGGAAAGGCAAGGTGCACTCCAAGATTCTTGCAAGTCTCCTATCCTCTCTCCAAAACTCCTATTTTCAAAAATATGCAAATAACACATATTTCAAAAACAGCACAAAAAAGTCATTTGGAAAATTTTCAATTAAATCTTAAAATAAACTAGACAATATTTGAGAGACGTAGGAAAAAGAATTAATTCATTTGGAGTTATATTTAAAAAGATATAGTCAGTCAAAGTTCTCGTCAAAACTGATTTTAAAATAAAACAAAAACAGAAAAAACGTTTCAGAGGGGAATACGCTTTCGGAGCGGGGAAAACGTACTGCGGAGGATTACGCCTTCACTTAAACACGTGGACGGCACGGTGCGTCACTGACAGTGGGTCCAGGGGGCCCACTAGTCAGGTTTGACTATTCTTCCCTCCCTCTCCTTCCTCTGTCCTGAGTGGAGGCGGGGCTCCGGCGATCGTCGCCAGCGACTGGCGGCTCCTCGCGGGGCCCCAAGGGCGGGGATGGATCCACCACTCCAGTGTGGTCCTCCCGGTGGTCGCCGGGCCGCTGGGGGCGGAGGGAGCTGCCGGCGGCGAGCTTCGCGGCGGAGAAGGCTTCGGGGGCAGAGTGAAAATTCTCCCGCAGTGAGCCCCGATCGAAATCGAGTGGTGGGAAAGTTTCACGGGAGGGAGAAGGTGTTCTTGGTGAAGAGAAAAGGGAGGGAGTGGCCCTGGTGGCACTGGGAGAGCTGGGGCCATGGCGGCGGCCGCTGCTGCCGGAGGTGGGGAAGATGACCTCCCCGGGTCGATTGGCTGCCCCAAGGGGTCCTAGGGGGATGGCTTAGAGTCGCCTGCGTGCTCGGGAGGTTTTGGGGCGTCCTTTTATAGCGCAACGAGGTCGGTTCCGCGGCGGTGGATGAGGACGCCGGCGAACCGCCCCTCTGTAGCTTGCAGGGCGTTGTGGCGGCGACGAACGCTAGCGGACACGCTTGCGGATGAGTTCGGGCTGTGCCAGGGGCCAGGTGGCGAGCCGGGGTGGCTTGGGCGGCGCTGAACGGAGCAGAGGCTGTCGGCCGACGCCGGCGTGCCGCCAAAATTGCTCTGGCGGTGGCGCTGTAGGGCGCCAGGGCGGGCTGCCGTGTAGCGGTGAGGCGGGGAGTGCGTGGCAGCTAGCTGCAGGTGGTCACGAGTCGGAATGGGTGCGGGGTGAGACGCGGCGGATCGGGTGCACGCGTGCGCCAAACGCACGCTCTGCTCGCGCTCTGGGTGTGCACGGGACGTGCTTGATGAAATGCCAGTGCATGCTGCAGAGCTTGGGTGAGGTTGGCGCTTAACAGATCCAGGCCAAGAGCAACTGGGAGTCTAGTGGACATGTTAGTTCGATCAGGGGTGCAAGCTCACAGTGCAATGTCAAAAGTGATGTCAAAACAGATCATGCCCACAAGGTGTTTGACAAAATGCTAAGGGCACTTAGGCTTTTCTTGGAGGGGCCAAATCTTCCAGATCAGTGTCTCTTTAGAAGCAAGAGAAGGTGGTAAGGTCATTTGGACAAAAGGAGAAACTTGCTAGTGCAGGTTTTGATGAACTTCAGTCCTGGACAGGAGATGGATGGCATCATTTTATGAACTAAAAATGATCCAATAAGTGCATGGTCCTGGACTTAGGGGTTTTGCAAAGAGGACTATAAGCAGGAGAAAGCACAAGGTCATTGGAGCAAAATTAAATGGGGTTGTAGTAGAAATCACAAGACTGGACCAGAATGAAAAAGAGGTTGGTTCACTCAAATTTTCAAAGAACAACACTGGGTCTTTGCACAAAGTTGAATCATATGATACTACTAATATCCCATAATTTTGGTGAAGGCCAGAAAGCAATATTTAGAAGGGTTATAGTGCAAAATTGTACTTTGGATCAGAGAAGAAAATTGGGAGTAGAACTCAAAATATTTCAAGAATAAAAGATATTTTTGTATAAAAGTGATTTTAAAACATCACATGACATCTCCAAATTTTGGTTGGAATTTTAAGTGAATTTATCAAATGGTTGTAGTTCAAATATGGCCATTTAGCCTTGAAAAACCATTTTCAAGAAAATAAGGATCAAGCAACTTAATTCTGTAATTAGTTTTACTGATAAAAGAAGAGTTTTTCTTGAGAGGTTAAACAGGTCCAATAACATATTTGAAAAGTTTTCACTATGGGAAAAACTCCATAAAAACAAGGGAGGAAATGGTTAAAAATAAAAAGGGGGCCCAGAAAATAAAAGTTTGAATTTCCTGGTAAGATTTTAATTTATTAAAACAAGGCAAAAAATTTGGGGTGTCACACGCGTTAATGTATTCACAGTTAGAGTGTATGTCTTCATTTATTGAGGATATACTTTACTTCGTGTGTTGCACATCTAAGTCATCAACATGCAAAAGCGTTAGGATGTGTGTCCAATCACATGACATTCGAGGATTATAAGATATTTAACTCACACCGCAACTTGCAAAACCTTTTCTCATCTAAGGGCTTTGTGAAGATATCAACCAATTGATCTTCAATGTTGACGTGAATGATATCAATATCTTCCTTCATGACATGATCTCTGAGAAAGTGATGACGGATCTGAATGTGCTTTGTCTTCGAATGCTGAACTGGGTTGTTGGCAATATTGATGGCGCTTTCATTGTCGCAGTAGAGTGGCACCTGCTTCAGATGGATGCCATAGTCCTTGAGAGTTTGCTTCATTCATAGAAGTTGAGCGCAGCAAGATCCAGCAGCAATGTATTCAGATTCAGCAGTGGAGAGAGACACATAGTTCTGCTTCTTTGAAGACCAACAAACAAGAGATTGTCCAAGAAAGTGACATCTGTCTGATGTGGACTTGCGATCAACCTTGTCACCAGCATAATCAGCATATGAGAATCCAACTAGATCAAACTCTGAACCCTTTGGATACCATAATCCTAGTGTTGGGGTGTAAGCCAAATATCGAAGAATTCGCTTCACAGCTAAGTGATGCGATTCCTTTGGTGCCGCTTAGAATGGGGCACGCATGCAAAAGCTAAGCATGATATATGGCCTAGATGTATATAAATAGAGTAAAGAACCAATCATGGAGCGGTATACCTTTTGATCGAACTCTTTACCATTGTCGTCGGGACCCAATTGACCTTTGGTTGGCATTGGCGTCGTGTACCCTTTGCAGTATTGCATTCCAAATTTCTTCAGGCAATCCTTGAGGTATTCTATGAAGATGCAGTTGCTCTGATGACGGATTTGAAGATCAAGGAAGAACTTCAGCTCACCCATCATGGACATCTGATATTGCTCTTGCATCATATGCCCAAACTCATCACTGTGTCTTTTGTCAGTGTAGCCGAAGATAATGTCATCCCCATAGATCTGGCACACAAATAGTTCACCATCGTATGTCTTCGTGACGAGAGTGGTGTCGGTGTCAAAACCGGCAGATCTTGGGTAGGGGTCCCGAACTGTGCGTCTAAGGCGGATGGTAACAGGAGGCGGGGGACACAATGTTTACCCAGGTTCGGGCCCTCTCGATGGAGGTAATACCCTACTTCCTGCTTGATTGATCTTGATGATATGAGTATTACAAGAGTTGATCTACCACGAGATCATAGAGGCTAAACCCTAGAAGCTAGCCTATGATTCTGATTGTTGTTGTCCTACGGACTAAACCCTCCAGTTTATATAGACACCGGAGGGGGCTAGGGTTGCCCAGAGTCGGTCACAAGGGAGGAGATCTACATATCCGAATTGCCAAGCTTGCCTTCCACGCAAAGGAGAGTCCCACCCAGACACGGGACGAAGTCTTCAATCTTGTATCTTCATAGTCCAACAGTCCGGCCAAAGTATATAGTCCGGCTATCCGAGGACCCCCTAATCCAGGACTCCCTCAGTAGCCCCTGAACCAGGCTTCAATGACGATGAGTCCGGCGCGCAGATTGTCTTCGGCATTGCAAGGCGGGTTCCTCCTCCGAATACTCCATAGAAGATTTTGAACACAAGGATCGTGTCCGGCTCTGCAAAACAAATTCCACATACCACCGTAAAGAGTACAATGTCCCAAAAATCTAATCTGTTGACAAATTTCATAGCGTGACATCACGCCATGGCTCGGTCATTATTCGAACCGTTTTTTTCAACCAGCTATTGCACATATTGCGAGGCGGTTTTCTTGGCACGTCTTGTCAAAGCAGAGATCGTGTCCCCTTATCATGGGATTCTCATCAATACGGGTGTGGGTAACCCAACCGCGCCATCAATCAGGGCGCTTGGGCAATAAGCGAGTTTACCAGGCAAGTGGGGAGGCGCAGAATCCCTGCTGCCTTTATAAGGGGATAAGGACGCCCTTTTGCACCCATGCTTTCTTCTTCCTGATCCATTCCCCTTCGCTCAAGCTCCAGCGCCCGAGCGTTCATCTTCCCCGCCCACAAAGGTCTTCCGAAAATGTCCGGATCCGGAGCAGGAGGCAAGTGGATGGCCTCTACCGTCCGGGAGAAGGATCTCAAAAAGCTTCGGCAGGCCGGGTATCTGGCCAAGAAAATCAGCCACCGTGTCCCGACGGCGGGACAGATCGTTCCTACTCCGGAACCCCACGAGAGGGTTTTATTCCTCCCTCATTTTTCCGCGGGCTAGAGTTTCCCCTCCACACGTTCGTTCGCGGCATCATGTATTATTACGGGATCGATTTTCACGATCTATCCCCCAATTCCTTCCTCAACATCTCAACATTCATCGTCGTGTGCGAGGCTTTTCTCCGCATCTCGCCACACTTCGGCTTATGGTTTAAGATCTTTAATGTGAAGCCCAAGGTAGTGAGCGGCGAGCACGCCGAGTGCGGGGGCGCTATGGTGAGCAAGATGCCCAACGTCACATGGCCAACAAGTACTTTTAATGATTCCGTCAAAGAGTGGCAACAGTAGTGGTTTTACATGAGCCACGCGTCACGGAATGGGCCGCTGCTCCCGAGTTCAGATCTGGAGCCCCTTTGCGGCTTACATCCTGGCCCAAGAAGGGCTTGAACTGTTCTTCGTCCGACGAACTGTCGGTGCTCCAGACGTGCGTTAAGGATATGGAAGACAAGAATATCGAAATTGTCAATGTAGTCCAGGTGATGTTAGTTCACCGGATCCTGCCTTGTCAACACCGGACTTGCAATTTATGGGAATTCGATCCGGCCAAGCACCAGACCCTGCGAGAGCTCTTTGGATCCTCGCACAAATACATCTGGAAGGTTCTTTTCAAGTCCGGCAAATCATGGCCGGACTCAGCCGAGGACCGCGGGTACCAACTGTCCCGCCCTGCAAGCTCGGTAAGTCATTATATGTTTTATCCGCATAACCCAAGGGAAATGCTTAATGTGTTTTCCACAACTCTCCTAGGGCTGGACGAAGAAGGCAGGGCAGATCCACTGTCCAGCCCCACTGCCCAAAGAACCGGCCGGCCCACTTCTCACGAAGATGCTGGTCCCGACGCCTTACAAGGCGCCGAAGAAGAAGGCCGAGAAGGAGGCCAAGAAGACCCGGGGCGGCCTTCATCGCCGCGGCACTTCGGACACAATATCCGAAGGCTCCAACGCCTGTTCTGCCTCCGAAGAGGACGAGGAGGAGGAGGAAGACGAATCCCTAGCAGGGGGAAGAAAGAAGAGGACGGCCTCCATACACTTGGAGGCTGAGTTGCCTAAAAGGGGAAAAACTCCTCTTCCGGAGGAGTCCACTGTCGTCGCCGACAGCAGCCCGGAGTGGGATCCCAGGGCCCAGCCCCTGGTGAACCCGTGAGTATATAAAACCCGAACACGTTTATGCGTCCAGACTCATCATGGCATAATATTTTAACCTAAGCCATACTTTTTGTAGTCCGGCGAGGTCCCGCACCGAACAATCCTCGTCAAAGTATTTGCTGATCTCGGATGCTATGGAGAGCGGGACGCCCCCAAAGGCCCCTTCCCCCAAATATGTGAATAACTACGAGGTTTCATCCCAGAAGGACCCAGGCCAAGGAGGGGGGAAAGATCATGAAGGCGGCGCCTGGAGGTTAAACTTCAGGGGCTGGAGACATGGGGGAGAAGATTCCCATGGGAGTCGACAGCAGGGGCCATCTTGAATCCGGCCCCCAGCCGGACACAATTCCAGAGACCAATACGGCTCCAAAATCAAGCAAGCGGCCTCCCTCGGCTGGAGGGGGTGTGCCTGTTCCACCGGCAACCTCTGTCCAACCAGAGGTGTCGGATGCTTTGTTGGCGGCGCTGGAGAGCGCCTCCATCGTTGATGAACATCGTGGCCTTATGGGTGCGGTGATTGAGAAGATTCAGTCTGCTGAGAGTGGACTAAATGAAGCCTGTATCAGCCTTATAAGAGGCTTTGAGGTATGTTTTATGAGGTTTCGAAGAGTGTCATAGTATGGATAGTAGCCCCTGATACACTGTTCGGTGAAAGAAAGAACCAGACAGAGGATCAAATTTATGTTTGCGGGAAGACTCACTTGATGACATCTATCTATCTTCTTTTATAAGTAGGCGTCTGTAGCGGCTGCTGCCTCTCATACTGCGAAGGTCTCCGGACTGAATCAAAGTCCGGAGAGGACCAAAGAGGAACTTGGCTAGTTGAAAAGGCAGTTGGAAGATAAACAAGGTATGCACAAGCCTTGTTCGCGTTCAGTGCGAACGAATTTCTAGTATGATAAAATATGTTTCATGATTTGCGCTAGGGATGATGACCGAAATCGAGGCTCTTAAGAAGGCTATGGCCGAGGCCGAGAAAAAGGCAGCCATAGAGCAGGCCCTTTGTGAGAAGCATGAGGCTAGGGCTATTGAAGCTGAGCAAGAGCTTCAAGAGGCCGTGAAGAAATGCGAGACCTTGGAGTAGAGTTTAACAGAGAAAGAATCCGAACTCACCAGGGCTCATCAGGCTACGCGTGATGCCCGGGGGGAAACCAAGGCGCCCTGCAGGAGATCCAAGAGGCGAGGAAGATCATGGTGGGTAAGGCTTTTTTTCATGTAAAGAAAGTATTTGAGGAGAAAATCATGTTTCTAATTTTGAGTTCGGATTTCTCCAGGGGTATTTGCGGAGCTGCCCCGCAGCATATCTGATGCCGCCCAATTCTACCGAGACGAAGAAAGGAACACTGCGGATAAGCTCTTCTGGTCGCAGTATCTGGCACCAAATTATCCGGTGCCTTTTTTCGATCAACTGAAACAGCTGATCAAACTGCATAGGGCGGCCAAACTAGCCATGAAGGATTTGATTATCCGGCTATGGCCCGCCGAGCAGATTCCAAGCAGCTACTTCGGGCTTATGAAGCGGCTTGTGAGTGCCTGCCCTCGACTTGACGTCATCAACCGGTCGGTCTGTATAGAGGGTGCGCGAATGGCCTTCACCCGCGCAAAGGTGCACTAGGGGAAGATGGATGCTGAAAAGCTGATGACCGAGGGACCGCCAGAGGGGAAGGACCACCGCAGGCCCGAATTATATTATGAAAGTGTCCTGAAAGGATCCTGCCTTGCGGCGGAGCAATGCACCAAGGACATTATATTTCCATGAATACAATCATGTTGTCCTTTGTAATGTTGAACAAGGTCATTCTATTATTTATTGCCTGTTTTATCCTCCTGCGCGGCCGTTTTATATATTAATCCTGAGAGTTGGCCAGTCGTCAGCTTCTGCCCCTACGTAGGAAGTATGGGGGTGTTCGGGATAAACCTGATCACTCTTTATCCCAGTTTTGGGTCCTTCGAAGGAGGTGTTCAGCACAACGAACCAGGCAATCGGGCTATAGGGCTTTATCACTCTCACTTAGCCATAGGAGCTTTAGAAAAGGAAGGTAGGCGCGGCCCCTGGTGTTTGGAAGACCGCACAAGGGGCTCTATAAGCACCTGATCGGGAGAAAAACCGATCCATCGCACACTGCATTGGTTATGGCATTATGCAGGAGAAATCCTTAAAGATTTTACAACCTCTCGAATAGCTGACCAGCTCTCGCTATATCATGACAGTCAGTTTTCGGCTTTCTCTACTGAGGTGCTTGTCCGGAAGAACCGGGACACAATCGCAGTAGTTATCCCTGTGCCGCCTTAGCCGATATAGCGGAACGTAAGGCAGCAAAACGTGGAAGCCAGGCAAACCCAACATTTGACCCAAGACATGATTCGGAGCTGATGCATATAACGCTATAAGTTCGGGGTGCCGAACTTCCATGAAGGTGTTCGGACTTTATTGTCGTATTATGGGTAAAACGAAGCCCCTGGCATATTTAAGGCATATCGCGATGTACGGATGCCACTTGACAAGAGAATTTCAATAAGAAATAACACCAGATAAGCGTCATATAAATCCACATGTTGTATTTGAATAGTACGGCGATGCGTATGAGTACAGGTAATGTGATAAAAAATAAACATGACTGTGCAACCTGCTGAGACCAGGGGGAAGAAGCTATGTGCGGATCCGGAGTATAGTCGGATGGTCATCGCGGGGAATATTTAAGGATTCCCTTGCGCGTTCGAGCTGCTTCCATATCACCAGTCCTGGTCTGCGCAAAGGTGAACCTGCAAAGAAAATGTAAGAAATGTTTGTGTGCCGCAGAGCGGTTGAGCCGCAGTATGTGGCCTGTCCTGGCCTTCGCCGGAGTGTTTAATTGAGCTCTTGATGAGCCGGGCTATCCTACCGCGAAGTAGTTCAGAGTCCTTTGGCGGAGTCCGGGAGCCTGGCCGTCGACTCGAGGTTCGATTGAAAGGTGCCACTCGTTGCTTCTGCTGTTAAAGCGGCGGTATACTCTTTGGTACCAAGGGAAAGTTTGGCCTTGCCATTAACCGTGATGACGCCGCGCGAACCGGGCATGTTGAGCTTACGAAAGGCATAATGTGGCACCGCGTTGAATCGAGCGAACGCGGTTCATCCGAGCAATGCCAGATAATCACTGTGAAAGGGGACGATGTCGAAGATTAACTCTTCGGCGCGGTAATTGTCTGGTGATCCGAAGACTACCTCAAGGGCGATGGAGCCTGTACAGCTGGCCTCCACACCTGGTATAATACCTCCAAAGGTGGCTTTAGTGGGCTTCATCACCGAATGATCGATGCCCATCTTGTGCACTATGTCCTGGTAAAGCAGGTTTAGACTGCTGCCTCCGTCCATAAGGACTCAGGTGGAACCCGTCAATTATTGGGTCGAGGACTAGTGCGGCTGAATTTCCCTGATTGTTGTTAACCGGACAATCCGCGCGGTTGAAGGTGATCGGCCCTAGTTTGTATTGTGGGACGACTGGTTCCGTTAAGTCGACATCCCTGAGGGTGCGCATCCGGTCCGAGTTGGGAGTGTGGGTGGCATTCACCACGTTCACCGTTTGCATTTGCGGGGGGGATTTCTTTTGCCCTCCTGTATTCGGTGATCTGGGCTCCTTGTCGCCATCATCGCTTTGAGACCCATTATCATTGTTTTTGGCGTCTGCCCTGCCGGCTCGTTTGAAGACCCAGCATTCTCTGTTGGTATGATTGGCTGGTGTTCCTGGGGTGCCATGAATTTGGCATGGACGGTCGAGTATGCGGTCCAGACTGGACGAACCCGAATTGTCATTTTTGAATGGCCCTTTCCACTGACCGGACTTAGAGCCACTAAATCCGACATTGACTGCTGTATCTTCGATGTTTTCACCATTTTTGCGGCACTTGTGTTTGTTGCGTCGGAATTTGTCGTTGCTATCTCTTGCCCCTGATGTGCCAGGGTTGCTTGTTGTGTTGTTGCTACAGGCCAACCAGCTATCCTCGCCCGCACAAAAGCGGGTCATGAGTGTCGTGAGGGCTGCCATGAATTTTGGCTTCTCTTGGCTGAGATGTCGGGCGAGCCACTCGTCACGGATGTTATGTTTAAAGGCCGCTAGGGCTTCGGCATCCGGATAGTCGACAATTTGGTTCTCTTTAGTTAGGAACCGAGTCCAGAATTTCTTGGCTGACTCTCCGGGCTGTTGTGTTATGAGACTTAAATCATCAGCATCCGGTGGTCGCACATAAGTGTCCTGGAAGTTGTCCAGGAATGCGTTTGCCAGGTTCTCCCAACTTCCGATGGAGTTTGCCGGCAAGCTATTCAGCCAATGCCGAGCCGACCCTTTGAGTTTTAGCGGGAGATGCTTGATGGCGTGTAGGTCATCCCCGCGGGCCATGTGAATGTGGAGGAAGAAATCCTCTATCCATACTGTGGGGTCTGTAGTACCATCATATGATTCAATGTTCACGGGTTTAAACCCTTCTGGGAATTCATGATCCATTACTTCATCGGTGAAGCATAGGGGGTGTGCGGCGCCTCTGTGCTGGGCTATATCACAACGCAGTTCAGACGAGTCTTGTCTGCTGTATTGGGCCCGGCCGGATTTGCTTTTAGTATATCCGGCGTGACGGTCGTCGTCACGCGTTGGGGCGCGCCCTCATGATCCATAGATCGATCTTTTATGTCCTGCTTTGTTTTCCAATATGTCTCGCAGGTCCTGCATGTTGCCCCGGGCCTTGGTGTTTTTGTTTGACTGGCGACGGGGTGTGGGCTGGACTTCAGGATGATATGCCGCTTTGTCTCGGCCACGAGGATGCCTGTCAGCCGCATCATACGTTGGTAGTGTAGGCTTTAATGCTTCCTATTCAAGTTGGGGTAGCAACCTGCACTTTGGGTAACTTTTGGTTGGGCGTTCGAGTTCGTATTCCTCGACTGCCAGGACCTCGGTCCATCTATCTGCTAGCAGATCTTGATTAGCTTGAAGCTGCTGCTGCTTTTTCTTCAGGATTTTTGTTGTGGCTATAAGCCGGCGCTTGAAGCGCTCCTACTCGACGGGATCCTCAGGCACGATAAATTCTTCATCGCCGAGGCTCACCTCGTCTTCAGAGAGGGACATGTAAGTGTCATCCTCTGATTCTCCGTCTGTCGCCTGTTCCTTAGGGCTAGCTTGCCCATCCTCCCGCTCGAAGCCTGGCTGGAGGGGATTGTATTTGTCTTCGGCACTATCCGCAGTGTTATCGTCTCTTGTGCCGGTATCGTTGCTTTTGCTATGGCGGGGCCTAGAGCAGCATCGATGACGCCGGTGCTTAGATTGTTTCTTGAGGGTATTATCCTCCATTGCCTTATTGCCATCGCTTTCTTTGGGTGTGTCCACCATATATATATCATATGATGAGGTGGCAGTATAGCGCCCTGTGGGCGGTGGTTCCTGTTCTTCTCCTGCATCGTCGCCCATACCGTCGATGTCTTCGGAGCCAAAATTAAGCATGTAGGTTAAGTCGTCGATAGTGGCTATTAAGTGGGTGGTGGGTGGGGAACGAATTTCTTCGTCGTATGCTTCCCACTCAAGCCGGACATAGCTCGGCCAAGGGCCTCCTGACAATGAGAGAGGCCTCAATGAACTTAGCACGTCGCCCAAGGGCGAGTGCTGAAAGATATCCGCGGAGGTAAATGTAACGCTCCGACACCGGCGCTTCAGAAGCCTTCCAGTTATTTCGTTGTTGCTGTGTGTTTTATTTGTTTGTTGCATCTCATCTCATAGCATCATGGGCATTGCATTCGCATGTTTCCATAAAGCCTGCATCCGTTCGTAGTTGCCGTGTCCTCCTGCCTTCGTTGACGGTTTCGAGTCCCTTGGTTTTTGCTTCCCTCTTGACCGTGATCGCCTAACCCCCTTTGCGTGCGTATCCGAAGCTATCCCGAACCCGATGTGTGCGGTCGTGACCATTGGATCCAGATCATTTCCTGACATCTATAAAACATCTCCGTTTTCTTAATTGGTCTTCCAACCTATATTTTCTCAGCCGTCTGATTTTGATCGGGTGATCCAAATCTCTCTCCTTTCTCTATTTATAGTCCAACCTCACCTAATCTAGCCTAACCCTAAAACCTAGGAGGTTTGTCACCCCTAGCCGCCGCCACCTACAGCCTTCCCCCTCCTCGGATCAGCCGCATCCACCCACTCGCCTCGCACCTTGGGATCCTCCCAAATCCGTCCCGGGCCAACCATCATCTCCCCTCGATCCATCCACCCAACACACCGCAGCCAGCCGCCTTGTGGCATCCTCTCCCTCGAGCTCCAACGGAACCGCGCCACCAGGACCCCCGCGGGCTCAAGCCCCTACGCCGTGCTCCTCCCCTTCTACGAGCCTCTGCCTCGCCCCGTGCCCGAACTCCTTCCCGAGCCGGAGCTCCTACCTCGACCTCACCTCCACCTCGTCGCGCCAGCGACTCGTCAGGCCGGACTCCTCCCTGCAGCAGCACCGCCCCAAGCCTGGCGCCGCAGCCTCCTTCTCCTCGTGCCCGTGCACAAGCGGACGAGCTCAAGCTCCCTCCTCTCGGTCGCTTCGCCCCCGAGCACGCAAGACCAGCAGGACCGCGCCCTTCCTCCCGTCTCTCTCCTTTTCCCCTTGTTCTCTCTCTCAGTTCTCTCTGTCTCTTTCGTCAGGTTTCTGCGACGCCTCGTCGCTGTTTTGCCCAGTCGTCGTTCAAGTTCGCGTCCGGCCCCAATCTAGACCGGATCTCCTCTGCTCCGTCGTCGTGGCCACGGATCTGGTCGGTTCCCGTTCACCTTCGCCCCGCCAAGTCCCTGGTCGCGCCGCCCTTCGCCAAGTCCACCGTCGCCGACCTCTGCTTCCCCTGCAACGAGCAGCAGCCGCTGCATCTTCTCTCCATCGAGTCCCGCTCGGTTTAGCCCGCCCCGTTGACCGCGCCTTCCTCACCCGCGTGGACCGCGCCATGCCTCCAGGCTCAGCTGGGCTTGGCCCAATGTGAGCCGCTCCCCAGTCCACCCAGATTCAGCCCGCCTATGTTTGTTTCTATGCCCTGTGAATTTGTCTATTTATCCAGAGTTGGCAGAATTGCAGAAAAACCCTCTAACTTCATGCATATAATTACTCACGAACTATGCATCATATGTAAAAACTGCATATATGTAAACTGCTTAGATTTTCATCTAGTTTCATAATATGCAACTCTCATCCATGTTAAAAATGTTTAAATTGTTGTTTGTTTAATTTTTCTTAAATGCCATGCTAAAATGATTTAATTCATAACTAATTAACTGTAACTCGGATTTAAATAAACTATATATGTAAATGGGGTGGAAAAATGTCTAGATTAACTTGGTGCACTTTGTTTTACTGTTTAACAACATTAAAATATGTTTTAGGGCATAACAGTACCAAATCTAAAATATGCACATGGGGATTTTCTGGAATTGTTGTTTGTTACTCCGGCCTCATTTAAACTTGCCTAAATAAGTAGTTTTCGTATGCTTCACCCCTTGCCATGTTTAACAACATTTAATATTGTTGGGTACATAAATTAGAGAGAACTAAATAATTGATGTGGCGTTTCGTCAATATGCAACTCGTTGCATATTGAGCTCCACTTAACTTATAGTTTTTCTTGTGCACTTTGCCATGCCATGCCTCTTTAAACCGGACATGCATCATACTTGTTTGTGCATCATGCCATGTGTATGTGATGGTTGTTTACCATGTTGTTTGCTTCTTTCCGGTTTGCTTCTCTCTTTAGCTTCGGTTTCGTTCCGGAGTTGTGAGGATTCGTTCGTCTACATCTGTTTGTCTTCTTCATGGACTCGTTCTTCTTCCTTGTGGGATGCAAGATGACCATACCCTCGAAATCACTTCTATCTTTGCTTGCTAGTTGCTCGCTCTTTTGCTATGCCGCGATACCTACCACTTGCTATAACATGCCTCCCATGTCGCCATGTCCATCCTCTAACCATCCTTTCCTAGCAAACCGTTGTTTGGCTATGTTACCGCTTTTGCTCAGCCCCTCTTATAGCGTTGCTAGTTGCAGGTAAAGATGAAGTTTGTTCCATGTCGGAACATGGATATGTTAGGATATCACAATATCTCTTATTTAATTAATGCATCTATATACTTGGTAAAGGGTGGAAGGCTCGGGCTTATGCCTGGTGTTTTGTTCCACTCTTGCCGCCCTAGTTTCCGTCATACCGGTGTTATGTTCCTTGATTTTGCGTTCCTTACACGGTTGGGTGATTTAGGGGACCCCCTTGACAGTTCGCTTTGAATAAAACTCCTCCAGCAAGGCCCAACCTTGGTTTTACCATTTGCCTACCACCTACACCTTTCCCTTGGGTTTTCGCGAGCCTGAGGGTCATCTTTATTTTAGCCCCCCCGGGCCAGTGCTCCTCTGAGTGCTGGTCCGAAACGAGCAGACTGCGGGGCCACCTTGGGGAAACTTGAGGCCTGGTTTTACTCGTAGGATGTCTCATCCGGATGTGCCCTGAGAACGAGATATGTGCAGCTCCTATCAGGATTTGTCGGCACAATCGGGTGGCTTTGCTGGTCTTGTTTTACCATTGTCGAAATGTCTTGTAACCCGGGATTCCGAGACTGATCGGGTCTTCCCGGGAGAAGGAATATCCTTCGTTGACTGTGAGAGCTTATGATGGGCTAAGTTGGGACACCCTGCAGGGTGTTATCTTTCGAAAGCCATGCCCGCAGTTATGTGGCAGATGGGAATTTGTTATTGTCCGGTTGTAGAGAACATGACACTTGACTTAATTAAAATACATCAACCGCGTGTGTAGCCGTGATGGTCTCTTTTCGGCGGAGTCCGGGAAGTGAACACGATTTGAGTTATGCTTGAACGTAAGTAGTTTCAGGATCACTTCTTGATCACTTTTAGCTTCGCGACCGTGCGTTGCTTCTCTTCTCGCTCTCTTTTGCGTATGTTAGCCACCATATATGCTTAGTGCTTGCTGCAGCTCCACCTCATTACCCCATCCTTCCTATAAGCTTAAATAGTCTTGATCTCGCGGGTGTGAGATTGCTGAGTCCTCGTGACTCACAGATTCTACTAAAACAGTTGCAGGTGCCGTTGATACCAGTGCAGATGATGCAACCGAGCTCAAGTGGGATCTTGATGAAGATCATGTCCGTTGTGTTGTTTCTTTTCCTGTTGATCAGTAGTGGAGCCTAGTTGGGACGATCGGGGATCTAGCATTTGGGGTTATCTTCTTTTCATTTGGATTTGACCGTAGTCGGTCTATGTGTGTATTTTGAATGATGTATGATTTATTTAAGTATTGTGTGAAGTGGCGATTGTAAGCCAACCCTCTTTATCCCATTCTTGTTCATTACATGGGATTGTGTGAAGATGACCCTTCTTGCGACAAAACCTACAATGCGGTTATGCCTCTAAGTCGTGCCTCGACACGTGAGAGATATAGCCGCATCGTGGGCGTTACAGTAAACTCCATGATCGGTGCCCAATCAGATTCGATAGGCACGGACACAGGCGGTTCTGAGCCCGTGGCTGGGGACGAATCCAAGGGTCCAGCAACACAGGTCTCATAGGAGGTAAAGTCAGTATCCGGCTCTATCGTCGTTGAGTGTGCGGCCTCCATGGCGGGGTCCATCCAACCATCCTCGGATGGCGCGATCTGCTCCGGATTGAGGGCCGGAGTAGCCACAGGTGTGATCTCCCAAACACCGTCCGACGGCAAAGCTAAGTCATGCTTGTCGTGACTGTGCGACGCACTTGACATGGGCTCGAATCCGTCGAAGATCAAGTCTCCGCGGATGTCGGCAGTATAGTTTGAGTTTCCAAACCTGACCTGACGGCCAGGGGCGTAGCTCTCGATCTGCTCCAGATGGCCAAGCGAGTTGGCCTGCAATATGAAGCCGCTGAATACGAAGATCTGTCCAGGGAGAAAAATCTCACCCTGGATCGCATCGTTGCCGATGATCGAAGGAGCCATCAAGCCTTTATCGTGACCGCACAGTGGAACTCTCACTGAAAGCACCAATGTCGATGTCAAAACTGGCGGATCTCAGGTAGGGGGTCCCAAACTGTGCGTCTAAGGCGGATGGTCACAGGAGGCGGGGGACACAATGTTTACCCAGGTTCGGGCCCTCTCGATGGAGGTAATACCCTACTTCATGCTTGATTGATCTTGATGATATGAGTATTACAAGAGTTGATCTACCACGAGATCGTAGAGGCTAAACCCTAGAAGCTAGCCTATGATTCTGATTGTTGTTATCCTACGGACTAAACCCTCCGGTTTATATAGACACCGGAGAGGGCTAGGGTTACCCAGAGTCGGTTACAAGGGAGGAGATCTACATATCCGAATTGCCAAACTTGCCTTCCACGCAAAGGAGAGTCCCACCCAGACACGGGACGAAGTCTTCAATCTTGTATCTTCATAGTCCAACAGTCCGGCCAAAGTATATAGTCCGGCTGTCCGAGGACCCCCTAATCTAGGACTCCCTCAAGTGGGATCCAGGGAACCAGGTTTGAAACCTTTGCTCTTCAGGAAGTCTTTGAGAGTGTCATACCAAGCACGAGGGGCTTGTTTGAGGCCATACAGTGCCTTGTTGAGCTTGTATACCATATCAAGATGTTTTGTATCTTCAAAGCCAGGTGGTTGTGCAACATACACTTCTTCTTCAATCTTGCCATTGAGAAAGGCACTCTTCGCATCCATTTGATACAAAAGAATGTTGTGATGGTTGGCATAGGCTAGCAGTATGCGAATGGCTTCAAGCCTAGCCACCGGAGCAAATGTTTCAACAAAGTCAATCCCTTCAACTTGAGTGTATCCTTGAGCAACAATATGAGCCTTGTTTCTGACAACTTGACCATGTTCATCTTGTTTGTTGCTATAGATCCATTTGGTGCCAATGATATTGTGTTGCGAGGATCAAGACGCTTGACTAATTCCCACACATTGTTCAGCTCGAACTGTTGAAGCTCTTCTTGCATAGCTTGAATCCATTCAGGTTCCATGAAGGCTTCAGCAACTTTCTTGGGTTCAGATATAGAGACAAATGCAAAGTGCCCATAGAAATTTGCTAGCTGAGTTGCTCTTAAACGAGTGAGTGGACCAGGTGCATTGATGCTATCAATTATCTTCTCAATTTGTACTTCATTTGCAACACGAGGATGAATTGGACGAAATTTTGCCCTTGCTGACCATTGTCTTCTTCTTTAGCACTGGCTTCAGGCTGAGCAGTGTCTTCAGGTTGATTAGGCGCAGAAATGATAAGTTCCTCTTCAGCCTGTGCCTCTGAAGGTATGATTTCTCCAGTTCCCATAAGCTTGATGGATTCACTAGGTGGGACTTCATCTAGCACAGTTGGCAGGTGCTCTCTTTGCGAGCCGTTAGTCTCATCGAACCGCACATCCACAGTTTGAACCACTTTATAGTGAAAGAGGTTGAAGACTATTTAGGAGTGCGAATCCTTTCCGTAACCAAGCATAAAACCTTCATGTGCTTTTGATGCAAATTTTGAAGTGTGATGTGGATCCTTGATCTAGCACCTAGCAATAAATACTCTGAAGTAACTGACGTTTGGCTTCTTACCAGTTAGAAGCTCATAGGATGTTTTCTTTAGAAGCTTGTGAAGATAAGCACAGTTGATGACATGGCATGCAGTATCAATGGCTTCAGGCCAGAACGTCCTTGGAGTCTTGTACTCATCAAGCATCATCTGAGCCATCTCAATGAGTGTTCTGTTCTTGCGCTCCATGATGCCATTCTGCTGAGCTGTGTATGGAGTAGAGAACTCATGAGTGATGCCCAATGTATCAAGATAAGTGTCGAGGCTGGTGTTCTTGAACTCTGTGCCATTGTCACTTTTGATGTGCTTGATCTTGATGCCATAGTTTGTCATGGCACGATTGGTGAAGCGTCTGAAGACATCCTGCACTTCATTCTTGTAAAGGATTATATGCACCCATGTGTATCTTGAATAATTATCAACAATAACGAAGCCATAGAGGCAAGCAGTGGTAGTGAGAGTTGAGTAGTGAATAGGGCCAAATAAGTCCATGTGAAGCAGCTCGAAGGGTCACTACAAAAAAATACACTTCTGTGATGATACGTGTTTGCCATAGTAGGTCGCGTTTTTTGTCATGCATGTACATCCATGACGATTTTATGACAGAATTAGGATAGTCATACCTGTGTTGTCGTAGAAGTGTTCCATGACATTACCAAAATTATCATCACGGAAGTGTCCACTTCCATGACGATAAATCGCACGTCACAGAAGTGCTTTCGTCAAGGGTGACGACACGTGGCATCCACCGTAACGGAACGCCGTTAAGCTATCGGGTCGGGTTTTGGATCCGATAACCCGTTAACAGCCCCGACCAATGGGAAATTTCCACGTGTAGAATTCTTATTGGCCGGACGAAACACGTGTCAGCTCGTCAGTGGGTCAGATAGGCACCTATGATATGTCGACACATGCCACGGCCCACCACTGGCCCATTTAGCTTACAAAGCCGGCCCGTTTGACTTGGTCAAAAGTTAATGGGCTGCCCCATGAAAAGCCTGTTAACGGTCTCTTCGCAAATAGCCCATTTTACGGCCTGTTAACTCACGGCCTGTTAGGCCCTAAAGGAAATCGGCCCAACAACGTCCTGTGGGCCGTCGAATATAACACCAGCCCATTTCACTTTTGGCCCATGTATGGCCCACGACGTCTTTTGGCCTATATGAGGCCTTCGTATCTTTCGGCCCTTTATAGGCCCACGGTGACTCTAGCCCATAATGAACAGTAATTTTCTTTATACCCGTTAACGACCCATGATTTACATGGGTCGTTTCCAGCCCGTGTTAGCTTTCGGCCTATTGACGGCGCATACGTTCTTGGGCTCCTTTTTGACCCTCGATTACTCCCGGTCCGTTACTGGCCTGTTCCCCTAATGGGCCAAAATCGGTGCATGGCAAGAGTCGGCCCGTTACTGGCCTGTTCCCCTAATGGGCCAAATTCGGCCCATGGCAAGAGTCGGCCTGTTACTGGCCTGTTACCCTAATGGGCCAAATTCGGCCCATGGCAAGAGTCGGCCCGTTTCTGGCCTGTTAACCCGTTGCGCCGTTTCCAGCCCGTCCTATATTCTAGCCCATTAACGACCCGTTATGCCTGTGACAGAATTAAGCCTTTGCTATCCTACGGCCTATTAACGACCTGTTACCATGCTTGTCCGATACCAATTACGCCCGATTACCGCCCATGTAGACCCATTTATCCGACGGGCCGAGGCCCACCGATTACAGGCCCATTTATTGACGGCCCGTAGGAGACCCATGGATCCTACGGCCCGTATATGGCCCATGGCAGTTGCGGCCACTGGCAAACCAGGGGAAAAGAAGACTAGGAAATAAATAAGGCCGAAACTAACGCTAGGCTATTAAGGCGATTGCACAGATTACATCCACTCGGCATCAAAGATCGCCACCAGTGCAAATATAGGGAACACCCTACACTATACAAAAATGGCTTGCTATTTTCTTTAGCCGGTGGCTGCACGTTAAGAATAAATTTTGTATCACACCAAAACAAATTACAACTATATAACAAAAGGAAGGTTGGCATAAAACTTAACAGTCTAGCAGATAAATGCACCACCAGAAGTTCAGAAGCTCAGTTCATTTGACCTGACTGTTATGTTTTCATGTTGTATTGTCCGATGGAGCACCATAACCCTCGCCTTCATTTCCCCTAGGCTCCTGAACAACATAGCAAATGTATGATAGTCTGGTTTCAAAACCATGCATATCTTGACGACATTGAGCAATGTTTCTCCTTGTTTCACAAAAGGTCTCTGTTAGGGAATGGACTTGTGTCTGAAGCGCAGATACAACATTGCTTTGAGCTTGCATATCTTGATCATGAGGCAGTTTGGACGATATTGCCTTAACAACCAACCAAGTATTACGTAGGAACGTGCTTTTGGCACTGTTAGTGGACAGGTACTGACCCACTGCAGCAAGAGCTGACATTGCGGTTATAGTTGCCTCGCCACCTTCAGAAGGTGGAGATTCCACCATTTTTTCCATAGCTCGCTGAAAAGTTGAGGTTTTACATTAGTAGTACCAGAGCAGAAGATATTAAGGAGGCAGCAAAACCAAACAAAATAGCTTTGATATATACAGAACTTATTCTGGTGAACCCATGTAAAATATTAGTTGTATTTTATTGCAAAGTACATAATAAAACCAGGTTCCAAACATATGACCATGTACCATCGCTAATGTATTGTCTATTTCTTCACATTGTATTGAGGGCTAAGGATAAAGAGACGAAGTTTATAATACGTTAAGCATAGTATGACATCATTCATATCACAAAATTGTTGGGGAACGTTGCAGAAAACAAAAAATGTCCTACGGTTTCACCAAGATCCATCTATGAGTTCATCTAGCAACGAGTGATCGGGTGCATCTACATACCTTTGTAGATCGCGAGCGGAAGCGTTCAAAAGAACGGGGATGAGGTAGTCGTACACGACGTGATCCAAATCACCGGAGATCCTAGCACCGAACGGACGGCACCTCCGCGTTCAACACACGTACGATCAGCGTGACGTCTCCTCCTTCTTGATCCAGCAAGGGGAAGGAGAGGTTGATGAAGATCCAGCAGCACGACGGCGTGGTGGTGGATGCAGGGCGTCACAGCAGCAGGGCTTCGCCGAGTACTGCGAGAGGAAGAGGTGTAGCAGGGAGGGAGGGAGGCGCCAGGGGCAAGGGTGCGGCTGCCCCTCCCTCCCCCCCTTTATATAGGCCCCTGGAGATCCCATCTCCAGAGGGGGCGGCGACCAAGGGGGGTGGATTGCCCCCCAAGGCAAGTGGGCGCCCCCCCACCCTAGGGTTCCAACCCTAGGCACAGGGAGTGGGCCTTGGGGAGCGCACCAGCCCACTAAGGGCTGGTCCCCCTCCCACTTCAGCCCATGGGGCCCTCCGGGATGGGTGGCCCCACCCGGTGGACCCACGGGACCCATCTGGTGGTCCCGGTACAATACCGGTGACCCCCAGATCACTCCCGACGGCCGAAACTGCACTTCCTATATATAATTCTTCACCTCCGGACTAATCCGGAACTCCTCGTGACGTCCGGGATCTCATCTGGGACTCCGAACAACATTCAGGTTACTGCATATACATATCTTCACAACCCTAGCGTCACCGAACCTTAAGTGTGTAGACCCTACGGGTTCGGGAGACATGCAGACATGACCGAGACGGCTCTCGGGCAATAACCAACAGCGGGATCTGGATACCCATGTTGGCTCCCACATGCTCCACGATGATCTCATCGGATGAACCATGATGTCGAGGATTCAATTAATCCTGTATACGATTCCCTTTGTTAATCGATATTTTACTTGCCCGAGATTCGATCGTCGGTATCCCAATACCTCGTTCAATCTCGTTACCGGCAAGTCACTTTACTCGTACCGTAATGCATGATCCCGTGATCAAACACTTTGATCACATTGAGCTCATTATGATGATGCATTACCGAGTGGGCCCGGTGATACCTCTCCGTCAAGCGGACTGACAAATCCCAGTCTCGATCCGTGTCAACCCAACAGACACTTTCGGAGATACCCGTAGTATACCTTTATAGTCACCCAGTTACGTTGTGACGTTTGGTATACCCAATGCACTCCTACAGTATCCGGGAGTTACACGATCTCATGGTCTAAGGAACGGATACTTGACATTGGAAAACTCTAGCAAACGAACTATACGATCTTGTGCTATGTTTAGGATTGGGTCTTGTCCATCACATCATTCTCCTAATGATGTGATATCGTTATCAATGACATCCAATGTCCATAGTCAGGAAACCATGACTATCTGTTGATCAACGAGCTAGTTAACTAGAGGCTTACTAGGGACATGTTGGTGTCTATTATTCACACATGTATTACGATTTCCGGATAACACAATTATAGCATGAATAAAGACAATTATCATGAACAAGGAAATATAATAATAATGCTTTTATTATTGCCTCTAGGGCATATTTCCAACAGTCTCCCACTTGCACTAGAGTCAATAATCTAGTTACATTGTGATGAATCGAACACCCATGGAATTCTGGTGTTGATCATGTTTTGCTCTAGGGAGAGGTTTAATCAACGGATCTGCTACATTCAGGTCCGTATGCACTTTACAAATACCTATGTCTCCATTTTGAACATTTTCACGAATGGAGTTGAAGCGACGCTTGATGTGCCTAGTCTTCTTGTGAAACCTGGGCTCCTTGGCGAGTGCAATAGCTCCAGTGTTGTCACAGAAGAGTTTGATTGGCCCCGACGCATTGGGTATGACTCCGAGGTCGGTGATGAACTCCTTCACCCAAATTTCTTCATGTGCTGCCTCCGAGGCTGCCATGTACTCCGCTTCACATGTAGATCCCGCCACGACGCTCTGCTTGCAACTGCACCAGCTTACTGCCCCACCATTCAAAATATACACGTATCCGGTTTGTGACTTAGAGTCATCCAGATCTGTGTCGAAGCTAGCGTCGACGTAACCCTTTACGACGAGCTCTTCGTCACCTCCATAAACGAGAAACATTTCCTTAGTCCTTTTCAGGTACTTCAGGATATTCTTGACCGCTGTCCAGTGTTCCTTGCCGGGATTACTTTGGTACCTTCCTACCAAACTAACGGCAAGGTTTACATCAGGTCTGGTACACAGCATGGCATACATAATAGAACCTATGGCTGAGGCATAGGGGATGACACTCATCCCTTCTATATCTTCTGCCGTGGTCGGACATTGAGCTGAGCTCAATTTCACACCTTGTAACACAGGTAAGAACCCCTTCTTAGATTGATCCATATTGAACTTCTTCAATATCTTATCAAGGTATGTGCTTTGTGAAAGACCTATGAGGCGTCTTGATCTATCTCTATAGATCTTGATGCCTAATATATAAGCAGCTTCTCCAAGGTCCTTCATTGAAAAACTCTTATTCAAGTAGGCCTTAATGTTGTCCAAGAGTTCTACATCATTTCCCATCAAAAGTATGTCATCTACATATAGTATGAGAAATGCTACAGAGCTCCCACTCACTTTCTTGTAAACGCAGGCTTCTCCATAAGTCTGCGTAAATCCAAACGCTTTGATCATCTCATCAAAGCGAATGTTCCAACTCCGAGATGCTTGCACCAGCCCATAAATCGAGCGTTGGAGCTTGCACACCTTGTCAGCATTCTTAGGATCGACAAAACCTTCCGGCTGCATCATATACAATTCTTCCTTAAGGAAACCATTAAGGAATGCCGTTTTGACGTCCATTTGCCATATTTCATAATTGTAGAATGCGACAATTGCTAACATGATTCGGACGGACTTCAGCTTCGCTACCGGTGAGAGAGTCTCATCGTAGTCAACCCCTTGAACTTGTCGATAACCCTTAGCGACAAGCCGAGCTTTATAGATGGTCACATTACCATCCGCGTCTGTCTTCTTCTTGAAGATCCATTTATTTTCTATGGCTCGCCGTTCAACGGGCAAGTCAGTCAAAGTCCATACTTCGTTTTCATACATGGATCCAGCCATTTGTCGGAATCCGGGCCCGCCATCGCTTCTTCATAGTTCGAAGGTTCACCGTTGTCTAACAACATGATTTCCAAGACAGGGTTGTCGTACCACTCTGGTGCGGAACGTGTCCTTGTGGACCCACGAATTTCAGTAGGAGCTTGATCAGAAGCATCTTGATCATCATCATTAATTTCCTCTCTAGTCGGTGCAGGCACCTCAGAAACGTTTTCTTGAGTTGCGCCATTTTCTGGTTCAAGAGGTAACACTTCATCAAGTTCTACTTTCCTCCCACTTACTTCTTTCGAGAGAAACTCCTTCTCTAGAAAGGATCCATTCTTGGCAACAAAGATCTTGCCTTCGGATCTGAGGTAGAAGGTATACCCAATAGTTTCTTTAGGGTATCCTATGAAGACGCATTTTTCCGACTTGGGTTCGAGCTTTTCAGGTTGAAGTTTCTTGACATAAGCATCACATCCCCAAACTTTTAGAAACGACAGCTTAGGTTTCTTCCCAAACCATAATTCATACGGTGTCGTCTCAATGGATTTCGACAGAGCCCTATTTAATGTGAATGCGGCAGTCTCTAAAGCATAGCCCCAAAAAGATAGCGGTAAATCAGTAAGAGACATCATAGATCGCACCATATCTAATAGAGTGCGATTACGACGTTCGAACACACCATTACGCTGAGGTGTTCCAGGCGGCGTGAGTTGTGAAACTATTCCACATTTTCTTAAGTGTGTGCCAAATTAGTGACTCAAGTATTCTCCTCCATGATCTGATCGTAGAAACTTGATTTTTCTGTCATGTTGATTTTCAACCTCACTCTGAAATTCCTTGAACTTTTCAAAGGTCTCAGACTTGTGTTTCATTAAGTAGATAGACCCATATCTACTCAAGTCATCAGTGAGGGTGAGAACATAACGATAGCCACCGCGAGCCTCAACACTCATTGGACCGCACACATCAGTATGTATGATTTCCAATAAGTTGGTTGCTCGCTCCATTGTTCCTGAGAACGGAGTCTTGGTCATTTTACCCATGAGGCATGGTTCGCACGTGTCAAATGATTCATAATCAAGAGACTCTAAAAGTCCATCTGCATGGAGCTTCTTCGTGCGTTTGACACCTATGTGACCAAGGCGGCAGTGCCACAAATATGTGGGACTATTGTTGTCAACTTTAACTCTTTTGGTATTCACACTATGAATATGTGTTTTATCACGTACGAGATTCATTAGGAATAAACCATTAACCATCGGAGCATGACCATAAAACATATCACTCATATAAATAGAACAACCATTATTCTCGGATTAAAATGAGTAGCCATCTCTAATTAAACGAGATCCAGACACAATGTTCATGCTCAAACTTGGCACTAAATAACAATTATTGAGGTTTAAAACTAATCCCGTAGGTAAATGTAGAGGTAGCGTGCCGACGGCGATCACATCGACCTTGGAACCATTCCCGACGCGCATCGTCACCTCGTCCTTCGCCAGTCTCCTCTTATTCCGCAGCTCCTTTTGTTTTGCCGGCCTTCTTGTCCGCTAAGTATTTGGGGCAGTTCCGCTTCCAGTGACCACTTCCCTTGCAATAAAAGCACTCAGTCTCGGGCTTGGGTCCATTCTTTGGCTTCTTCCCGGCAACTTGCTTACCGGGCGCGGCAACTTCCTTGCCGTCCTTCTTGAAGTTCTTTTTACCCTTGCCCTTCTTGAACTTAGTGGTTTTATTCACCATCAACACTTGATGTTCCTTCTTGATTTCTACCTCTGCTGATTTCAGCATAGCATATACCTCAGGAATGGTCTTTACCATCCCCTGCATGTTGTAGTTCATCACAAAGCTCTTGTAGCTAGGTGGAAGCGACTGGAGGATTCTGTCAATGACCGCTTCATCCGGGAGATTAACTTCCAGTTGAGTCAAGCGGTTGTGCAACCCAGACATCTTGAGTATGTGTTCACTGACAGAGCTATTTTCCTCCATCTTACAGCTAAAGAATTTGTCGGAGACTTCATATCTCTCGACCCGGGCATGAGCTTGGAAAACCATTTTCAGCTCTTCGAACATCTCATATGCTCCATGTCTCTCAAAACGCTTTTGGAGCCCCGGCTCTAAGCTGTAAAGCATGCCGCACTGAACGAGGGAGTAATCATCGGAACGTGACTGCCAAGCGTTCATAACGTCTTGTTCTGCAGGGAGAACAGGTGCGTCACCCAGCGGTGCTCGTAGGACATAATCTTTCTTGGCAGCTATGAGGATGATCCTCAGGTTCCGGACCCAGTACGTATAGTTGCTGCCATCGTCTTTCAGCTTGGTTTTCTCTAGGAACGCGTTGAAGTTGAGGACTACGTTGGCCATTTGATCTACAAGACATATTGTAAATATTTTAGACCAAGTTCATGATAATAAAGTTCATCTAATCAAATTATTTAATGAACTCCCACTTAGATAGACATCCCTCTTCTAGTCATCTAAGTATAACATGATCCGAGTCAACTAGGCCATGTCCGATCATCACGTGAGACGGACTAGTCAACATCGGTGAACATCTTCATGTTGATCGTATCTTCTATACGACTCATGCTCGACCTTTCGGTCTTCTATGTTCCGAGGCCATGTCTGTACATGCTAGGCTCGTCAAGTCAACCTAAGTGTTTGCATGTGTAAATCTGTCTTACACCCGTTGTATGTGAACGTTAGAATCTATCACACCCGATCATCACGTGGTGCTTCGAAACAACGAACTGTCGCAACGGTGCACAGTTAGGGGGAACACTTCTTGAAATTATTATGAGGGATCATCTTATTTACTACCGCCGTTCTAAGTAAACAAGATGCAAAACATGATAAACATCACATGCAATCAAATAATAAACGTGACATGATATGGCCAATATCACATAGATCCTTTGATCTCCATCTTGGGGCTCCATGATCATCTTTGTCACCGGCTTGACACCATGATCTCCATCATCATGATCTCCATCATCGTGTCTCCATGAAGTTGCTCGCCAATTATTACTTCTACTACTAGGGCTAACGCGTTTAGCAATAAAGTAAAGTAATTTACATGGCGTTTCTCAATGACATGCAGGTCATACAAAAATAAAAACAACTCCTATGGCTCCTGCCGGTTGTCATACTCATCGACATGCAAGTCGTGATTCCTATTACAATAGCATGAACATCTCATACATCACATATAGATCATTCATCATTCATCACAACTTTGGCCATATCATATCACAAAGCACTTGCTGCAAAAACAAGTTAGACGTCCTCTAATTGTTGTTGCAAGTTTTACGTGGCTGAATTAGGGTTCTAGCAAGAACGTTTTCTTACCTACGTGAAAGCCACAACGTGATTTGTCAACTTCTATTTACCCTTCATAAGGACCCTTTTCATCGAATCCGCTCCAACTAAAGTGGGAGAGACAGACACCCGCCAGCCACCTTATGCAACTAGTGCATGTTAGTCAGTGGAACCGGTCTCACGTAAGCATACGTGTATGGTTGGTCCGGGCCGCTTCATCCCACAATACCGCTGAAGCAAGATAAGACTAGTAGCGGCAAGAAAGTTGACAAATCTACGCCCACAACAAATTGTGTTCTACTCGCGCAAGAAGAACTACGCATAGACCTAGCTCATGATGCCACGGTTGGGGAACGTTGCAGAAAACAAAAAATTTCCTACGGTTTCACCAAGATCCATCTATGAGTTCATCTAGCAATGAGTGATCGGATGCATCTACATACCTTTGTAGATCGCGAGCGGAAGCGTTCAAAAGAACGGGGATGAGGTAGTCGCACACGACGTGATCCAAATCACCGGAGATCCTAGCACCGAACAGACGGCACCTCCGTGTTCAACACACGTATGGTCAGCGTGACGTATCCTCCTTCTTGATCCAGCAAGGGGAAGGAGAGGTTGATGAAGATCCAGCAGCACGACGGCGTGGTGGTGGATGCAGGGCGTCACAGCAGCAAGGCTTCACCGAGTACTGCGAGAGGAAGAGGTGTAGCAAAGAGGGAGGGAGGCGCCAGGGGCAAGGGTGCGGCTGCCCCTCCCTCCCCCCTTTATATAGGCCCCTGGGGGGCGCCGGCCCCTGGAGATCCCATCTCCAGAGGGGGCGGCGGCCAAGGGGGGTGGATTGCCCCCCAAGGCAAGTGGGCGCCCCCCCCTCCCTAGGGTTCCAACCCTAGGCGCAGGGGGTGGGCCTTGGGGGGCGCACCAGCCCACTAAGGGCTGGTCCCCCCTCCCACTTCAGCCCATGGGGCCCTCCGGGATGGGTGGCCCCACCCGGTGGACCCCCGGGACCCATCTGGTAGTCCCGGTACAATACCGGTGACCCCAGATCACTCCCGATGGCCGAAACTGCACTTCCTATATATAATTCTTCACCTCCGGACTAATCCGGAACTCCTCGTGGCGTCTGGAATCTCATCCGGGACTCCGAACAACATTCGGGTTACTGCATATACATATCTTCACAACCCTAGCGTCACCGAACCTTAAGTGTGTAGACCCTACGGGTCCGGGAGACATGCAGACATGACCGAGACGGCTCTCGGGCAATAACCAACAGCGGGATCTGGATACCCATGTTGGCTCCCACATGCTCCACGATGATCTCATCGGATGAACCACGATGTCGAGAATTCAATTAATCCTGTATACGATTCCCTTTGTCAATCGGTATTTTACTTGCCCGAGATTCGATCGTCGGTATCCCAATACCTCGTTCAATTTCGTTACCGGCAAGTCACTTTACTCGTACCGTAATGCATGATCCCGTGATCAAACACTTTGATCACATTGAGCTCATTATGATGATGCATTACCGAGTGGGCCCGGTGATACCTCTCCGTCAAGCGGACTGACAAATCCCAGTCTCGATCCGTGTCAACCCAACAGACACTTTCGGAGATACCCGTAGTATACCTTTATAGTCACCCAGTTACGTTGTGATGTTTGGTATACCCAATGCACTCCTACAGTATCCGGGAGTTACACGATCTCATGGTCTAAGGAAAGGATACTTGACATTGGAAAACTCTAGCAAACGAACTATACGATCTTGTGCTATGTTTAGGATTGGGTCTTGTCCATCACATCATTCTCCTAATGATGTGATCTCGTTATCAATGACATCCAATGTGCATAGTCAGGAAACCATGACTATCTGTTGATCAACGAGCTAGTTAACTAGAGGCTTACTAGGGACATGTTGGTGTCTATTATTCACACATGTATTACGATTTCAGGATAACACAATTATAGCATTAATAAAGACAATTATCATGAACAAGGAAATATAATAATAATGCTTTTATTATTGCCTCTAGGGCATATTTCCAACAAAAACAACTAAGAACAGACAAACAGGCAATTGTAACATTGTGTGGGCAAGTCCAGCACGGAACTACATTACGGGTTAAGATCAAAGGAACATCACTCCTCTCTTTTAAACCTTGTATGGTGCAATGATACGCTAAGACAATTGTATATAAAATTGAAAAGAGTAATAGACATTGGCTGCAAACCATGCAGTTCAAGGCACAAGTCAGAGTAAGTAGTAGTTAAAAGGCATGAGGATTATGGACTTACAACAGCGGCTTTGACTGGTGTAGTCATGCCCTTCTTCTTGCTGGTGTGACAGTCCTTGAAGATTTCCACAGCATTTAGTTCAGGTACTTTTTGGTCCTTGCGGGCTTTCCTCTACATTTCGAACAAGTCAATGTAGATCTGATAATATGGTATGGCGAAAAGAGTGAAACAGTAGCTAATTACAAGAGCCTCGTCGTGTGCAATATAGCTACGAATCCTGTCGTCTGTTGGAATTTCACTTTCGTACGGTTGGCCTTGTTCTTTCAACAGTTCACCTACAAGAAGATAGATTTGTGTGGCACATGTGTAAATAGGACTTCAACATGTGATCTGATCACATATATATAATGCACCTGATACTTCAGATCAGACCAGTTTTTAACAAGGCCCGTCCAGTCTTCATCCGATATATTTTCCACTAGAGATGTTTGGGAAAGTTCACTGTTAGCCTTACCTTCAAAGTGAGTTTTCCTCAAGTTATACCGATACTGTCGCAGAGCAGACTTGAAAACATGGGTGCAAGCTTGTCTGGTTGCATCATCTTCGCTATCCAACTTGAACCTCATCTGTTGAAAATTATGGGAGTCTCATTATCAGCAACCTAGAAAGTATGGGACAGAGCAAGACGATATTACTAGTTTCCATACATAACCATACTTACAGATAAATGGTCGAGGAAGGTGTTGAACTGGGTTTTGTGTTTGTCATTCCTGTACTGAATCCATGTTGGGAGGATACGTACATGACACCTAACGGCAACCGCTGCCTCTGATACTAACTTGGCTGACTCTGTAGCATCACGTGGCCTTTTTAAACCTGCCTCAAAACGGATCTCCATTCCTCATCCTATAGATTTAGTTAACCTATCAAGCATTATCCCTGATGTTTGTTTCCTCTTGCGCCTAGGTGCTAGTCCAACAACGAACATAGGAAGTGTTAGTGTACATCAAACTGTGAGACTACATATAAAGAAGCATGCAACTGTACCTTGACTCTAGCAACTACCTTCTTGCTGTTGAAGCTCACAAGGTTCATCTGATATTGCCAACTCATCTTGTGTCAAGAGTGCTTGGGAAGTAGTGTCAGGTGGCAAGGGAGCTTGGGAACGTGCTGCTAGCTCAGTTGACGAACGAGTAAGTCGTGCAGCTGCTAGTACTGTGGTAGGTGTTGCAAGAGCTAGGGTTGTCTCTGCTTGTTTGGTGGCAGCTATTTGTTCCTGTTTGGCTTTTTTTGCAACTCGTGTAGCATGGGATGCCGTGTTTGTAGAATTTTCCGCTGGACTTTGACCTTCTATTGCACCATCAGTACCAGCAGAATCTGCAGGATTCATCCGCTTCTCATTCCCTGCCATTCTGTGTTTCTTCCTCTTTCTCTGTGCCATGTTAAGTCAAGCCGACAAGAAAAACGAATAACAATTTAGTTCTTCAAAACAAATTGATGCGTGATGCAGACGAACTAAACTTTGATGTTAGACAACCACATGATAGGAGGATGTAGTATGTATGAAAAACAGGACGGAAGAGATAACCAGAACTATGATGTGTAAACTAAGAAGAAGACATTTCACCAAATTAAAAGCAATGCAATGGAAGATAGACACCATACGAAAGATGCTACAAATATCGCTCTGCCAAGTTAACAGTATCTCATCATAAATGGCGTTTAAACAAATGTGAAGCAGTACAAGAAATAAATCATATGCAAGATGCAAACAACATCACACTACCATGTTAGAGGTCTCTCGTCATTAGTGCCATTGCATATTCACGGCATTGCGTATTCATAGCTTATGATGTGTAAACTAAGGAGAAGGCATTTCAACAAATTAGAAGCAATGAAAGCTAGACAGCATATGAAAGATGCAACGAATATCACTCTACCAAGTTAAAACTGTCTCGTCATAAGTGTCATTTCAACAAATTAGTAGTACAAGCTAGAAAAGAATGTGAGATGTAACCTATATGACACTCCGAAGTCAAACGTGTCTTATGATAAGTGATTGTTGTAGGTTACACAACAGTAGTAATCTGATGTAAGAACATGGTGTGATAGACAGATATTGTATGTTCTAGAAACAGGAACACGTGTCTTATTCAAGTATAATGTGTAAATTAAGCAGATGGAATTCAACAAAATTAGAAGCAATACCCAGCTAGACATCACACATAACATGCAACCACATATAACAGTGTCAAGTTAGAGGGAGCACCGGTGATACTACACTAGGGGAGTGTCGGTGTCAAAACCGGCAGATCTCGGGTAGGGGGTCCCGAACTGTGCGTCTAGGCGGATGGTAACAGGAAACTGTAACATCCCAAATTTTCAATTTGGAATGTTATACATTAGATCATCATTGCATATCATATTTTATTTGCTTTTGGTTTCGATCCTAGAAATCCTAAGCAACTCAAGGACCCACGGAGAGAGTTGGGGATTTCGTTATTTTCATATTTGAGTTTTTCAAATTTTGAGAATAGGATCATTTTGTTTTAATTATTTTATAATCAACTATTTCTATTACAAAATATGAGAGAGGGAATAAAATGACTTTCCCAAAATAAAGAAATATTGAGGATTTAATAATAAAATCAAATAAAATTTTATTTGAATTTAGGAAAAATATGCGTTTTTCAAAATTTGCATTTAGGCCCCAAATAAATGTTCACTTTGTCCGGCTTGATTTTATAAGTCGGGGAAATTTTATTTCGGGATTTTTGGAGTCCGTTTAGTATTTTTTTTTATTCTGCGCATAATTATTTTTAAAAAAACACACCGACCTACGGGTCGTGTCCGACCGGGACTCCGGCCCGTCTAGGCTTTATAAGCCGGGGGGAGCCCAGCCGAAGCTAGCCCAGCCATCGCCGCCTCGCCGCCCGCCACCCGAGGTCGCCTCGAAACCCTTGCCACCGTATTTTTTCGAAAAACCGTTCGGTTTTTCGTCGGTTTTTTTTTTAGTTTCCGTTTTTTTATTTAGATCGGTTTTTTTCGGTTTAGGTTAAATAGCGAGCGTTCGCTCGTTCGTTCATTTTAACGAACATATTCATCGTTTAGATCCAGTTAGCGAACATTCGTTCGTTAATCTGTTCGTCGTTGTTCTTTTTCTCGGATTTTCCGCGATTATTTTCTGATCGCGATTTCTGATCCGATTTTCGTTTTAGTATAATTTTTCGCTCGTTTATCGGAATCAGGCGATTCAAGCGCCTGGAGTTTCGTATCGAAACCCTCTATCCGTTTAACCAACTAAAACAATTTTTTGCTTCTGTAAAATTTGACTTAGATCCAGATTAGTAGAACGAAGTTGTTTTCTTTCGCCGTTTGACTTCTGTTGCTTCGTTCGATTTGATTCTTTTTGCAAACCGGAGTTCTTAACTTGAACTTTCTGGTAAAGATCTCTTATTTGAGTTTTACCTGTGCATTAGATGAGTGCTTATTATATGCTTGTTTGTTTGTCTGCGATAGAATACCCGGAGTGCGCCGCCTTTTACTTCGAATCTCTAGGTTTCGCGGATCATCGGCAAGGCAAGTAACACTTTGATCATACCTCTTTTACTACCCAGTTTTATTGAATTAGATCAATCTTCAAACATTGCATGATTAGGATCTAATTAAATTGTGGGAAGGGAAGTAGATGAGGTAGTACCTATTACCTGTTTATTATCAAACCTTTGGCAGTTACTTCTACGTTTGCTTATTATG
This sequence comes from Aegilops umbellulata, assembly GCA_032464435.1. Taxonomy (NCBI): domain Eukaryota; kingdom Viridiplantae; phylum Streptophyta; class Magnoliopsida; order Poales; family Poaceae; genus Aegilops; species Aegilops umbellulata. Next base: position 32,139,904 of record CP136060.1, read on the forward strand.
CCATGCTATGCTAGTAGACGTGGATTGGGTGAGTGATATCCATGACAGATGTGAGATTGTTAATTAACGGTTTATCTAAGGTGGCAACTTAAACACACATCTAGGTGGATTAAGGTACCTGGTTTCCAGGATTTGCCTGTTTTTCTTTTGGACCGCCACCCAGGCTCAAAGGGATCATGAGATCGTTCATACTAGAAACTTCCGTGTGCAGCCACAAGCCATTATGGGCTCTGGCATAGTTGACTAAGTCATGCGAATTCTTACAGTAGTAGACTAGCAGATGTAGGGGATGTAGGTGGTACGGACTACCCGATCATAAGGTGTTAGCGCTTCTGAAAGACTATGTCTCGGTCATTGGTTTCTCAAACACCTTGTAGTGTGAGAAATCCAACGGAGGAGATCGAGTCTTGTGGGGAAAAGTGCGCAAACCTCTGCAGAGTGTACAAACTAATCATGGTTAGCCGTGTCCCCGGTTATGGACGTTTTGAGTATCTAGTATTTGGATATCATGTGAATCTCATCATGTTACTCTCAATTAATATTGTTGGGTTAATAATGATGATTACTTTAATGGGATTGAGGATGTTGTCAACCATTCTCAATGTTTAACAACCACCATGATAGTTAAATAAATTTATTCCTTTGCAGTAGGGAAAAATTGGCTTTACGCAAAACTGTAACCATAGAGCTTTCCACCAGCCATATATGCATGTAGAATAGTCTTACTCTTTCATTACTCTCTATGTGTTACATTGCCAGCATATTAAATGTGCTGACCCATTTCCGGGCTGCAACGTTTCATGTTGCAGACTTTTCAGACGACGAGTAAGGTGCCTTTTAGGTCGTGGTCTATACTCAGTGATGCCGTTGGAGTTGATGGAATCGCTTATCTTCCAAGCCTTCCGTTGTTATCGTTATTAGATGGCCTTAAGCCATATTTATTGTAATAAGTTCTCTTCTGAGACATTCGATGTAATAAGTGTGTGATTGCTACTCTGTTATAAATCCTTCAAGTACTGTGTGGTGTCAGCATTACTGATCCAGGGGTGACAGCTGAGCACAGAGATCAGACTGTTTGAGGTCTGGTCGCTACAGAGATGGTATCAGAGCACACACAGACTGTACGACACGACCACTAAGCTAAAGCCCTAGATCACTACTCTCTTCTCATTTCTGACTCCTCATCTTTTCTACTCTTTTAGGATGACGGAAGCAAGGATCAAGTTCGCGCAACCGGATGAAGATACACCTTTTGGACGACACCTGAAGGAAGTCACTAAGTACCTGAACATCGGGATACCAAGCTTCAACGGGACCTACAACGCCACTTTACCCGAAGAGGAGCATTGGAAGATTCAAGCTCAAGTTCCAGGAAGGACGTTCGTGCCAGTCACGGAGCCCATAGAGTGTGTTTTTAATGCACCAACCTGGAGTCTGGGAAAGAGCATCGCAGCTCACATAACCATGGGACGCATTGGAGAAGTCTACCAAGAAGACCTCAAGGATACTATTTACTAGATTTGCGGACGCCGAGATGAACAATGGGAGATAGTTAGCACCAAGAAGGATAGATCCATTGCAGCTTTCATCCAGGAGTTAAACTAGCACATTCGACGCCAGGAAAATCAGATGTGCGCGGACATGATGGAGTTGAAGAAAGCAAAAGCCAAGATTATTGAGCTAGAAGGAGAACTGAAGGCCACTCGCAAGGACTACATGGATGAGATCGTAGCTCTAGTGAGACAAAACGGCGATCTTAAGGAGAAGATTGAAGAACTCATGGGGGATTCAGCACCCGGAGGAGAAGATGATGATTGCACCTGTCCAGATAACTACATCATCATTGATGACACCGATTCCGATCCTAGTGATGATGATTTCGAAGACGAAGCTGGAGCAGATATCATGGAGTCTTCATCGGAGCAGTTTTTCTAGTAGACTACCATAAACAGTAGTAGTGTTCCACCATGTACATAGTATAGTCCACGCACTTTTGCGATAGTTCTAGACCGATTGTATGTCCTTGTTTGATTGAATGAAGTGATTTTGTGTGCATTTGTCTCATGTGCATTTGGGTGGTGTTTTCTCTTTAGGCCTCATTCTATTCTTAATTCTCTTCTTTTCTAAACTCTCAGATGCCTCCGAGACGTGACAATGGATTTGCTTTCCCATCGGAGCTCACTCAGTTGATCCAGCAGTGTCGGATTTCGGGTTCCGGCAGACCCTTAAGGTTCGAACTCTGGGGTGCGCGCGGAGATTCTGCCCTCTACCTCTCCGTCTTGCAAGGATCTAACCTACCAAAAGAACAACACAGAAGACACAGAGTTTATACTGGTTCGGGCCACCGATGTGGTGTAATACCCTACTCCAGTGTGGTGGGTGGATTCCCTCTTGGGCTGATGATGATGAACAGTACAACGGAGAACAGCCTCGCGAGGGCGTATTCTAGCTGGGACGATGAACTGCTAGGGGAGTTCAGCCGCCCTTCTCTCTCTCTCTCTCTCTCTCTCTCTCTCTCTCTCCTTGCTCGAATTCTGGATACCAGATGCCTCTACCCTGGGGGTGGCTAGTCCTATTTATATGCAAGGGCCCTGGGCCTCTTCCCAAATATTGAGCGGGAAGGGCGCCAACAATTGGCCAATTCGAAGGGGAACATCTGGTACACTTATCCTGACTAAAGTTTGTCCTCGCCTGCCAAAGGCCCTGTGGTGACGCCATTCTGGGCTCCACGATGACCTCCTTCCCACCGTTGCACTGGTCTTGGTCTCGTTGCACCGAAATGGATGCCTTTGCTTGATCCTCTCGCCTGCGCTTGCCCCCTTTGCACCAAAGAGGAAAGGGAGGACACTGCGCGGTCTGGCGCCTGCCTGGCACCCTTGGTCGTCATGGCTTGCGTCATGGGCACCTCGTGAGGTACCCTGCCTTGATCTCTCCGCCTCCTCATGAGCCAGCCTGACGAGGCCGCGCCTGAAGAAGCACAGTGTCGTCCGCCTCGCGAGGCTTGGCCCCTCGCGAGGGTCTTGGGTCTTGTGTTGATGAAGACGGGCCGTGCTGGGCCTCCCTTGAGCCACGCCGCAGGCCGCAGGCAGGCAAGTCTGGGGACCCCCGTTCCCAGAATGCCGACAGTAGCCCCTGGGCCCAAGGCGCGCATGGACTTGGCCGTGCCAAGAGGCGAAAGGGCAAGGGCAAAGCGTCGTGGGCCCTAACAGCCTGCGGCCTTGGGCGCCACGTTGCGGTTGATTGGACGCGAGTGCTTACGCAACCGCGCAGGTTAAAGGCGCAGTGTCTGCCAAGGCTTTGCTCTTCCCTTTCTCCTGTCGCTGCCCAGATCCCCTTTCTTGCGCCTCTTCTTCCTTCCTCCAAACTCCCAGATCTGCTCCCCTGTGACCTAGGAAGACATGGCGCCGTGTCAGCCTCCTGCTGAAGCTTGGTTCTCGCCGGCTCTGGACTCGCCGAATGTGTCGGAGGCGAGCCTTGCCCGGCTGCGCCGGATGGCGGCGGCGTGGGGCATTGACGGGGCGCGGGTGTTCAAGGTCGGCTCCGCCACCCCTGAGGGCCGAGGAAGCACCTTCTACCCTCTCTTCGTAAGCTCCATTACTGCGGGCCTGGTGCCTCCTTTCTCCGAGTTCTTCCTCTCTGTCCTCCGCCATTACGACTTGCAAGCTCTGCATCTCCACCCCAACTCCATCCTTCTCCTGGCGATCTTCGCCTACTACTGCGAGGCTCATGTGGGGGTGCAACCCTCAGTGGCCTTGCTGCGCCACTACTTCTACCTTCGGGTCACCCATGGTTCCCCTTCCGCATGCGCGAGCTTCGTCGCGTGTGGTGGCGCCATTGCCATCTCGAATCCCGGGAAGAGGATTGAGGGCTTCAGGAGCAAGTGGGTCTTGGTGGACGCCGGGCGCATCCACCCTCGGCTGATCCTACCCACGAAGCAGCCCGTGAGTTCCGGCGACTGGTCCCGGGCGGAGCTTACGGACCCCCGCGCAAAGCTGGTTCTGGAGAAGATGGACGCGAACCTGAAGCCGGCCGGCATGGCGGTGGCGAAGCTGACCGGCGCGTCGCTGCTGAGGGAGTTCCTGGAGCACCAGCTGGCCCCGCTTCGGCGGTACTCACCTCCGATGTGGAGGCCTCATCCGAGACCCGTGGCCTTGGGCGACGAGGATTTGACCGCGGTTCTCCAATCCCTGGTCGGGGGCGAGGTGGCAAGGTTGGACGGCGCGCATGCGCCCTTCTTCCTTCGCGACGACTGGAAGCAGGTGGTGGAGTCCATGCCCGTCTTCAACGGGGACGGGCCCGTGCCCGCGGTGGCTCCCGAGGGACTGGTGGACGTGTCCTCCGGCGACTCCAGCGGAGAGGAGGGCGAAGAGGAGCGGGAGGAGGGCCCTGACTCCGAGGCAACTGACGGAGAGTCGAGGGCTCCCCTCCCCCGGCGCAAGTCCCGTACTCCCCGCCTTTCGTCAAGCGATGATGATGAGGTCGACGACGTGCTGGGTAGCGGGAGCTCACCCCCGATCCCGAAGAAGGGCAGAACCGGGCTCATCCCCTGCGGGTCCGCTCCAGCTCCGGGGCGGTCCGCAGACGCGCCCTCTGCGCCTGTGGCTGATCCCTCCACCCGGCTTTCTAGCTTCAAGTATGGCCGGAGGCTGCTCGAGTTCTCGAGCGATGACCCGTAAGTGCTTGATCCTTCGTCTTTTGTTTCTTGTTCCGCCGCTGAGGCTTGATGTTCGCTTCTCTTGGATAGGTTGGCGCCCGCGGCGAAGAAGCCGAAGAGGGCTCCCGAGGCCCCATCCATGGCAACGCCTCCACCTGCAGGGGAAGGCGACCGTGACGCACGGGCTTCTCCTGCCCGGTCATCCCTGCGCGGCCTTGCTGAGCTGGCTGGGGCGAGCCCAGCCCCCATGGCCCAAGTGTCTCCTGAGGTGCCCCTGTCTTCTGCCAGCACCACGGTCGTTGGGGCGCAGCAGACTCCGCCTCAGGATGCGGTGGTCTCGTCGCCGCTACCTTCTCCTCCCATTCCTCCGTCCGCTGCTCCCCCAACTCCTCCTGCTGCCTTGGAGCGCGCCGATGCTTCCCGTCTTCTTCCGCCGTCCTGGAGCGTGCCGTTGCTGAACTGGACCGGCTGCGGCAGGATCTTCTTGGCGCCGACCCTCGCCTGGTGGCCGGGCGTCTGGAGCTGGCTTCGGGGTGGATCCGCTCCGATGCCTCGATTCGGGCGGCGCTGGTTCAGGCCTCGATGACCTGTGACGGAGAGAAGGAAGCCACTCTCGAGGCGAAGGCTGCCCGAGACGTGGCCCTGGGAGAGGTGGTTGGGGTCCGTGGTCGCTGCAAGGATCTGGAGGACGAGCTGCCGGGCCTGCGGGACCAACTCACGAAGGAGGTCCGCCTTCGCCAAGAGCAGGAGGAAGGCGCGAAGGCTCGCGAGGCGGCCATCGAGGATCGGGAGGCCAAGCTCAAGAAGCGCCGCGACTGCCTAGGCGCGCTGAAGAAGGAGCTGGAGGTGACGAAGGCCGAGCTGGACCGCAAGTCCTGGGTCCTTGCCGAGGATCGCGTGGCCTTCGCGGACATGGAGAAGGAGGCCCGTGCTTCGCTGAAGACGCTCTACGAGAGCGGCCTGGAGAGCCCGCTGGCCGGTGACGAGGATGGCCCCGCCAAGCTGCTTCCCTTCCTGGTTCTTGCCCTTGGGGATGTCGCCCTTGGCCTCGGCCCCACGGCCGAGGCCGAGGCGCGAGTCTTGTCCTCTGCCGCGTTGACGCGGGTCTTCGCCCACATCTACCTTCGCGATCCCAGCGCAGACCTCGACGGCCTGTTGGAGCCGGTGAGTGGTGAGGGTGCTGCCGCTGCTGTCGAAGCCGTGAAGGGGCGCGCGGAGGCGCTGCTGGGGAAGTTTCGGGCCTTCAGCACCAAGCCGAAGCAAGGCGTTGCCGGCCCTACTGCTCCACGAAGCGAGGCCACTCCACGCTGCCCCACCGCCGACGAGTGACTCATATTTGCTTTTAAATTCTTTGAGTTTTATGCTTTTCCTCCCTACTTGCTTGTGTTCTACGCCGGTAGAGCCCGGCCACGCGCGTACCTCACCCAGCATTAGCCCCGACCGGAAACCGGGACGGGACCAAAGGAGTAAGGGGCTACGTGACAACTTAGGCTCCTAAGTCGCGATGCTCAGGAGTCCCCCTTGGTGCACGAACAACAAGTAGGGAGGTGTGATGTAGGTGTATCTTCCGTTCTACGTCTGTAGAGCCCGACTCCGCGCATACCTCACCCAGCATAGCCTTTCAGAACTAAGGAGTGAGGGGCTGCGGAGCCAGTTAGGCCCCTGAGTCGCGATGGTCAGGGGTCCCCCTTGACGCGCAAATAGCGGGCGATGTGGTGAGATGCGAGTGAGACCACCGTTCTACATCTGCAGAGCCCGGCCCCGCGCGTACCTCACCCAGCATAGCCTTTCGGAACTAAGGAGTGAGGGGCTACGGGACCAGTTAGGCCCCTGAGTCGCGATGCTCAGGGGTCCCCCTTGACGCTCAAACGGCCTTCATACCTTGGCTCCGCTCGGGGAGAGACGCATGACGAACCAGGCCCGAGGGGCCTGGCTGGGTGGCGTACGCCTGGGCGTGACCCAGTCGTAGCCCCCGTGCCTAGCCCCCTCGCGCGGCGCTCCCGAGGGGAGGCGTTGCGATGAGGCTAGACACTGAGCTCTGGGCTCCCTGAGGTTGATGCAGCCCGGAGGCCACCCTCAGTTGTTTATCACCAGCGTGGAGCATAGCGCTTCCGTATGTGTACGGGCATAGCCGCTCCTCGGCAGTGTCGTCAGCCAGCGCGGAGCATGGTGCTTCCACTGGAAAGTGGGATGGGGCTCCCCTCCGGGAGGAGCCCCCAGGGCGTGTACAGCCCCGCCCTGACACGTGGCCGGCACGGTAGGGCTAGGTGAGGTGTATCTTGGCACCCGTGAGCCAGCACGGGACTCACGGGGCCCTACCTCTAGGCGGGTTGCGCCTGGCACTGGGCTGTATCTTGAGATGTGTTCCTGCAGATTGGGTTAGATGCCGGCACTCTACGTCCTCGGGTCCCGGCCCTCGAGCTTGTCTCAGCCGTCGCTGGTATGCCAGGTCGCGATGCCGTGGACAAGGCCAGAGGGTGAGGGCTGGAGAGCCAGTAAGAGCCCTGAGTCGCGATGCTCAGGTACCCCCCCCCCTTTAACGTGCAAGTGGTCGACATTGAGAAGAAGAGGTGCCGTGAACAGGCGTCAAGTAATCAAGCATGATAGGCGAATGCATAGTTGGAAATAAACGCAAGGAAGATACACGCCACTGGGCCTGGCCTGAGCGGCCTGGGGATGATGCAGCCCGAGGGGCGCCCCCAACAAAGCAAGCTAATGATCGAAAACTAAAAAGGGATACATGACGCAGGGACAGACCCATGCGGCCTGGGAATGAAGCAGCCCTGGGGGGGCGTTCCCAGCTGGAAATGAAGCTTGAAAGATGTCACCTGGAGTTGTCGCGGACGAAGTGGTGTTGGTGTAGCAGACTCGGTGGGCTGCGAGAGCCGATCCTCACGAGCCCCCAGGCCCAGGGGCCTAAGGAAGCTCCGGAGGCGCTGGTGGCTCCTCGGGAATCATCTCCATCTCCGCCAGGACTGTGGAACGACTGTCTTCCTGAGTCTCCATGATGCCCCTCATGAAGCGCTGGTACGCAGCAGCCATGCTCGGCAAGCCGTAAGGCATGCGAACATAGCTGTGGGGTGGACCTCCACAACGCCCCACTTGTGAGGGCCAGAGGCGCTCCGTCGTGGAGACTTGATTGAGCCCCGGTACGTCGATGCAGATGCGTAGCCCACCATCCTCGCCTGGATGGGGGGCCACAGCTGGTAGACGGCGGCAACCTCTCATGATTCTTGACCCTTGTAGTTCTTGAACGGCCTTGTTAACGAACTCCTGCTGGTCTGCCTCCCTTTCCTTGCTCCTTCTTGAGGGAAACATGCTTCGAGGCACGCCTCCACGTGGTGCCCAAGCGCCTCCCTCGTGACCCTGGCCAGGTCGGTGGCCCTCCAGGTGAGAGCCCCCGAGCCCTGCTTGAGGAGGGCGTCGGGCGCGCTTTCTTATGCGATGGATGGAGGGTCCCCTTGGGCAGACACGGGCCCTGAGGGGCCTGCCTCCTGAGGGGCTGAGCCTAACGATGTCTTCTTCTTCTTGGGGGTGATCTCGGGAAGCCTCCTGCCTCCGCGATCTGGGTCTTCTAGTGACGCAGCCTGAAAGGCTCGCTCCAGGGAACACACTGCATCCTTCTCTTCACACGGCACCGTGATGACTCCGCCACTTCCTGGCATCTTGAGGACGTTGTAGCCATGATGAGTTACGGCCATGAACTTGGCCAGCGCTGGGTACCCGAGGATGGCGTTGTATGGCAGGCGGATGTGAGCGACGTCGAAGTCGATGAGCTCGGTGCGGTAGTTGTTGCGGGCCCCGAAGGTGACAGGGAGGCGGACCTGCCCGATCGGGGTCGTGGAACCGTCGGTGACTCCGGAGAAAGGCTTGGTTGGCTGAAGCTGGTCATAGGGCACTTGAAGATTGTTGAATGTTTCCACGGACAGGACGTTGAGCCCTGTTCCACCGTCGATGAGGGTCCTGGTGACCAGTACGTTGCTGATGACTGGAGAGCAGAGCATCGGGAGGACCCCGGCCGTGGCCGCGAACTTGAGCTGATCCGCTGAGCTGAACGTGATGGTGCACGCCGACCACCTGAGAGGGCGTGTTGCTTCGAGCCTGGGGAGGACTGCATTCACTTCGCGGGCAAACTGCTTGAAGATGCGTTGGGAGGCTGGGGCTTGAGCTCCGCCCAGGATGCAGGCGATTGCGCGCGGCTCCTGGAAGCCCCCAGCCCCCTCGTCTTGGTGGCGGTCCTCGTCCCTCCTTGGCTGAGGCGGGAGCGGGGGAAGGCCTGCGTTGCCCTGCAGGTGATCCTCACGAGGCTGATCCCTCCAATCCCCCTCGCGAGGCAGGTCCCGCCAGCGGTCCTCGCGAGGTTGATCACGCCACCCTTGGCGCGGGCCGCGATCTTCCCAGCGTCCTGGGTTTCTTCCTCCTCCTCGGTCGTAGCCCCGGTCAGCGCGGCCAGGGCGTCAGCCGATCCTTCCTTCTCGCACGGCGCGGAGCTCTTGGCATTCATTGGTGTTGTGGGTGTGGAGGTCGTGGTACACGCAGTATCGGCTGCCCCTGGAGGATTCGGGCAGATCCTTGCCCCGCTTGGTATCAGGCTCCGCTGCGAGCACGGCAGCCCCTTTGCGCTTCACGTCCTTGGCCTTGGGTTTCTTCTCTTCTGGGTCCGTGGCGGGCAGCTCGAGGAGGGAGATACGCCCCTCCTCAGCCCTGGCGCACTTGGTCGCCAAGTTGAACAGCTCCAGGGAGGTGCACAGGTCTTCATGCATCGCCAGCTTCTCCTTCATCTTGACGTCGCGCACACCGTCGGAGAAGGCTGAGATGATGGCTTCCTCGGACACCTTAGGGATCTTGAGACGCGCGCTGTTGAAGCGCTGGATGTACTTTTGCAGGGTCTTTCCGGGTTGTTGCTTGATGTGGCGCATGTCGCTCGCGGCGGGCGGCCGGTCGCGAGTACGTTGGAAGTTGGCGATGAAGCGGGTGCGCATCTGGTCCCAGGAAGAGATCCTGCTCGGGGCCAGGTTCAGGAGCCCGGTTCGGGATCCTTCCTTGAGCGCCATGGGGAACCAGTTCGCCATGACCTTTTCGTCCCCGCTGGCAGCTTTGATGCCCAGCTCGTAAAGCTGGAGGAACTCGGCGGGGTCAGTCGTGCCGTCATAGCGAGGAGGCAGGTCTGGCTTGAACTTGCTGGGCCACGCAACACTGCGCAGCTCGCTGGTGTAGGTGCGGCAGCCGGCCGTGGCCACGGGAGGCTTCGGTCGAGGGGGAGCTTGGCCTTGAGGGTCCCCATGCACTGCAGCCGGAAGCAGCGCGGGTCTTGACGTGCCGAAGCTAGAGCAGGGTCGCGGCGAGCCGGAGCAGGAAGCGCTCGGGCAGCCTCTTGCGGTCGAGGGACATCTTGGCAGCTCCATTCTTGCTGGGCTGGCGCCTGATGGAGCGGGTTCCGCCCAGGGGCCACGCGCCTTGGGGCCACGGCGTCTTCTTGGAGGGGAGGCGGCTGGTACGCCCCCGGAACTTCATTGCCAGCGCGTGGCGGGGTGCGGCGCAGCGGAGCGGAAGGTGCAGGAGAGCCCCCTACGGCGCGGACGAGCTCAGCAACGCGGTCGAGCCACTCTTCATAGACGTCGTCGATGGGATGGTAGCGCAGGAGCTCGTTTGCCGCGATGAGTGCAGCTCGAGCCTCCAAGGGCGCGCGGAGCGCGTGGGACGAAGAGCCAGCTGGTGTGAGCGACGGAGTAGCGGTGCGGCCGTCTCGCCGCACGGACGGGTGCTGAGACGACCCTTGATGCTTGTTCCCCGCCGGGCCGGTGGCGGCGTTGACGGCGGGCGACGGGGAACGACGAGGACGCCCACCGATGGGGGCCGTCTGGGTGACGCAGGAAGCGATGGCGGTCCGGCGCTCGGCACGGGCCCGACGAGCGTCTGACATGGACGCGACGGTCGGTGGAGAACGAAGCGGTGGAAGACAAATTCCGGCGCACCCCTACCTGGCGCGCCAAATGTCGGATTTCGGGTTCCGGCAGACCCTTAAGGTTCGAACTCTAGGGTGCACGCGGAGATTCTGCCCTCTACCTCTCCGTCTCACAAGGATCTAAACTACCAAAAGAACAACACAAAAGACACAGAGTTTATACTGGTTCGGGCCACCGATGTGGTGTAATACCCTACTCCAGTGTGGTGAGTGGATTGCCTCTTGGGCTGATGATGATGAACAGTACAAGGGAGAACAGCCTCGCGAGGGCGTGTTCTAGCTGGGACGATGAACTGCTAGGGGAGTTCAGCCGCCCTTTTCTCTCTCTCTCTCTCTCTCTCTCTCTCTCTCTCTCTCTCCTTGCTCGGATTCTGGATACCAGATGCCTCTACCCTGGGGGTGGCTAGTCCTATTTATAGGCAAGGGCCCTGGGCGTCTTCCCAAATATTGAGCAGGAAGGGCGCCAACAATTGGCCAATTCAAAGGGGAACATCTGGTACACTTATCTTGACTAAAGTTGGTCCTCGCCTGCCAAAGGCCCTGTGGTGACGCCGTTCTGGGCTCCACGATGACCTCCTTCCCACCGTTGGACTGGTCTTGGTCTCGTTGCACCGAAATGGATGCCTTTGCTTGATCCTCTCGCCTTTCCTTGCCCCCTTTGCACCAAAGAGGAAAGGGAGGACACTGCGCGGTCTGGCGCCCTGGCACCCTTGGTCGTTATGGCTTGCGTCATGGGCACCTCGTGAGGTACCCTGCCTTGATCTCTCCGCCTCCTCGTGAGCCAGCCTGACGAGGCCGCGCCTGAGGAAGCACCATTTCGTCCGCCTCACGAGGGTCTTGGGTCTTGTGTTGATGAAGACCGGCCGTGCTGGGCCTCCCTTGAGCCACGCCGCAGGCCGCGGGCAGGCAAGTCTGGGGACCCCCGTTCCCAGAACGCCGACAAGCAGCAGAATGCTTTGAGGCAGTTGTTAGTCCAGAACAACAACAACAACAACAACAACAACAACAACAACAACAACAACAACAACAACAACAACAACAACAACAACAACAACAACAGCAGCAACAACAACAACAGCACCAGCAGCAGCAACAACAACAGCAGCAGCAGCAGCAACAGCAGCAACAACAACAGCAACAGCAACAGCAACAGCAACAGCAACAGCAACAACAACAGCAACAACAACAACAACAACAACAACAACAACAACAACAACAACAACAACAACAACAACAACAACAACAACAACAACAACAACAACAACAACAACAACAACAACAACAACAACAACAACAACAACAACAACAGCAACAGCAACAGCAACAGCAGCAACAGCAGCAGCAGCAGCAGCAGCAGCAGCAGCAGCAGCAGCAGCAGCAGCAGCAGCAGCAGCAGCAGCAGCAGCAGCAGCAGCAGCAGCAGCAACAACAACAACAACAACAACAACAACAACAACAACAACAACAACAACAACAACAACAACAACAACAACAACAACAACAACAACAACAACAACAACAACAACAACAACAACAACAACAACAACAACAACAACAACAACAACAACAACAACAACAACAACAACAACAACAACAACAACAACAACAACAACAACAACAACAACAACAACAACAACAACAACAACAACCCACCGCCGCCACCACCTGATCACTTAACCCGTTTTCTTAGGCTGAATCCGCCGGTGTTTTCCAGTAGCACCGAGCCGATAGTAGCAGATGATTGGCTCCGCAAGACAAGGAGCGAGTTGACCACTGCAGGATGTACAGATGGGGAAAAGGTGAAATTTTCCGCACATCAGATTGAAGGACCCGTAGCAGCATGGTGGGAGAATTTTACAGCCACTTACCCTGTGGATATTATTACATGGGATCAGTTTCAGCAAGCTTTCCGTACTGCCCATGTTTCAGCAGGAGCTATGGCCATGAAGAAGCGTGAGTTTCTCAACTTGCACCAAGGAGGACGGACAGTTGGCCAGTATGTGGATGACTTTAGTAAGCTAGCACGTTATGCCCCAGATGGCATTGCTACGGATGCAGCTAAGCAGGAGAAGTTTCTGGAAGGACTGAATGATGAGCTGAGTATGCAGTTGATGGTAGCAAGTTTTAACAACTACCAGGAGCTGGTAGATCGTGCTCTTATGATTGAGGGGAAGCAGCAGCAGATTGAAAACCGCAAGAGGAAGTATGGATAGGGGAAGTACAACTCAGGAGCTCAGCAGAAGCCCCATCTTACCCCTAAACCGGGAGTTCATTTTCAGCATACCCATGGAGGAGGTAGCTCGCACAACCATAATGGCCCCAAGAATGGTAATGGGAATGGAGGAAGCAACGGCCAGAACCGTACCACCCCATCAACCCCAGCCAAGAGAGACCTAAGTCAAATCACCTGTTTTAAGTGTTCGAAGACAGGACATTATGCCAATGAATGTCCTGAAGGCTAGAATGGCAATGGAAGCTCGGGGAAGAAGCCGAACCCTTTCAACAGGGGATAGGTGAACCACGTTAGCGTGGAGGAGGTTGAAGCTCAGCCTGATGCAGTAATAGGTAAGTTTTTGGTTAAGTCATTTACTACACTCGTTCTTTTCAATATTGGTGCATCCCATTCATACATATCAAGGGGATTTGTGGATAAGTACAACCTACCAACCCAAGCTCTTAGGTCACCCATGTTAGTAACCTCTCCTGGAGCAGAGTATATGGCTAGTCGATGGTGTGATCGGTTACCATTAAGGATTGGTAACTATGTGTTTCCCTCGGACCTAATAGTATTGGAATCTCAAGGATTGGATGTGATATTAGGCATGGATTGGTTGTCAAAGTATGAAGGGAACACTGAATGTGCTAGTAAGACAATCTTGCTTACAGCGCCAGAAGGAAGAAGGATCAAGTATGTATCACGGCATGTGCCGAAAAGGATTCAAGTAAATTCCTTGACATGAGTTGTGCAAGAGGAAGTACCAGTGGTAAAGGATTTCCCTGATGTATTTCCAGAGGAGTTACCAGGCATGCCACCGGATAGAGACATTGAGTTTTTTATTGAGCTTTTGCCAGGCACAGGGCCAATATCGAAGAGACCATACAGGATGCCCGCAAAGGATTTGGTGGAGATTAAGAAGCAGATTAAGGAGTTACTGGATAAAGGTTACATTCGCCCAAATTCGTCACCTTGGGGATCACCAGTACTTCTAGTGGAGAAAAAGGATGGATCATTAAGGATGGTTGTTGATTACCGCGGATTGAATGAAGTAACAATCAAGAACAAGTACCCACTACCAATGATCAATGATCTTTTTGATCGTTTGCAAGGAACCAAAGTGTTTTCCAGGATCGATTTGCGATCAGGGTACCATCAATTGAAGATTCGAGAGCAAGACATACCTAAGACAGCCTTCACCACAAGATATGGGTTGTATGAGTATACCGTTATGTCATTTGGTCTGACTAACGCACCTACCTATTTTATGAACATGATGAACAAAGTGTTTATGGAGTTTTTAGATAAGTTCGTCGTGGTGTTCATTGATGATATTCTGGTTTACTCGAAGAATGAAGAGGAGCATAAGGAACATTTGCGATTGGTAATTGAGAAGCTCAGAGAACATCAGTTATATGCCAAGTTCCACAAATGTGAGTTTTGGTTGAAGGAAGTAGGATTCCTTGGACACGTTATATCCGGAGAAGGAATAGCGGTTGACCCCACAAAGGTTATCACTGTGACCAATTGGGAAGCACCAACAACAGTTGGAGAGATCCGGAGTTTTCTTGGACTCGCAGGATACTACCGGAGATTTATTGAGAATTTCTCCAAGATTGCAAAACCTATGATGGAGTTGTTGAAGAAGGATACCAAGCTCAGATGGACCGAGGAGTGTGAGGCTATTTCTAGGAGTTGAAGAAACGTTTGGTTACCTCACCAGTGTTGATTCTGCCAGATCAGACCAAGGATTATGAGGTATATTGCGACGCTTCACATCGAGGACTTGGAGCAGTGCTTATGTAGGAGGGAAGAGTTGTTTAGTACACTTCATGGCAACTGAAGCCTCACGAATTAAATTATGCCACGCATGATTTGGAGTTAGCAGCCGTAGTGCATGCATTGAAAACATGGAGACATTTCCTCATTGGAAACCATTGTGAAGTGTACACGGATCACAAGAGTTTGAAGTACATTTTCACGCAGAAGGAGTTGAACCTCAGACAAAGGAGATGGTTGGAGCTCATCAAGGATTATGATATGAGATTGCATTATCATCCCGGAAAGGCTAATGTAGTAGCTGACGCATTGAGCCGTAAGAGCCATGTCAATACACTAATGACGGGAGAAATACCAAAGGAGTTATCCGAGGATCTTCGTGAGCTATGTTTGGAAATAGTTCCGACAGGCTATGTAGCAGCATTGGAGATGCAATCAACTTTGATGGATAAAATCAGAGAAGCTCAGAAGATTGACAAGGAGATTGTTTCGATAAAGGAGAAAATGAGCGAAGGAAAGGCTAAAGGTTTTCGTGAGGATGAGCATGATACCCTATGGTTTGAAGACCGTGTTTATGTGCCCAATGACCCGGAGATCAGGAAGTTGATTCTGCAAGAGGCACATGATTCACCCTATTCGATTCACCCGGGAAATACCAAGATGTATTTGGATTTGAAGGATACTTTCTGGTGGACCGGAATGAAGAAGGATATTGTGGAGTATGTAGCAGTTTGTGATGTATGTCAGAGAGTAAAGGCAGAGCATCAGAAGCCAGCAGGATTGTTGCAGCCATTGCCGATACCCGAATGGAAGTGGGATAAGCTAGGCATGGATTTTATCACGGGATTACCAAGGACTCGATCCGGCTATGACTCGATTTGGGTTGTAGTTGATCGGTTGATGAAGATAGCTCATTTCATCCCGGTAAAGACCACTTACACCAGTGCTAAGTTGGCAAAGATATACATGACCAGGATTGTATGTTTACATGGAGTTCCGAGGAGTATCGTATCAGACAGAGGAACCCAGTTTACCTCAAAGTTCTGGAAGCAGTTGCACGAAACTTTGGGTACCAGGCTAGAGTTCAGTACAGCTTTTCATCCATAGACAGATGGACAGACCGAGAGAGTCAATCAGATTTTGGAGGATATGCTGAGAGCTTGTGCGCTAGATTATGGATCTAGTTGGGACGACAATTTGCCATATGCAGAGTTCTCCTACAACAACGGTTACCAAACCAGCTTGAAAATGGCCCCTTTCGAAGCCTTGTACGAAAGGAGGTGCAGGACACCGTTGTCATGGCACGAAGTTGGAGACCGCCTGTTGTTTGGACCTGATTTGATTAAGGAGTCTGAACAGAAGGTGAAGATGATTCGCGATAGGCTCAAGGTAGCACAGTCCAGGCAGAAGAGCTACGCAGATTCTAAACGCAAGGAGACAGTTTACAAAGTCGGAGACAGAGTTTATCTTCGAGTATCTCCACTTCGAGGAATTAAGCGTATTGGAGTTAAGGGAAAGTTAGCGCCCCGATTTGTAGGACCATACCGAGTTTGGAGCGTATGGGAGAAGTGGCCTACAAGTTGGAATTGCCCGAAGGATTGTCAGGAGTTCATGATGTGTTCCACGTTTCCCAGTTGAAGAAGTGCCACGCGGAGATGGCTGACATACCCTTGAGAGACACAGTGCTGTTGGAAGCAATTCAGTTGGATAACAATTTGACCTATGAGGAGAAACCAATTAAGATTCTCGAGTTTGCCAGCCGAGTCACTCATAGCAAGGTTATCAAGTTTTGCAAGGTTCAGTGGAGCCACCACACGGAGGATGAAGCCACCTGGGAACGACAGGAAGATTTGCTCAAGGACCACCCTCACCTATTTTCTAGCCAACCCGAATCTCGAGGGCGAGATTCATCTTAAGGGGGGTAGGTTTGCAACATCCCAAATTTTCAGTTTGGAATGTTATACATTAGATCATCATTGCATATCATATTTTATTTGCTTTCGATCCTAGAAATCCTAAGCAACTCAAGGACCCACAGAGAGAGTTGGGGATTTCGTTATTTTAATATTTGAGTTTTCTCAAATTTTGAGAATAGGATCATTTGATTTTAATTATTTTAAAAACAACTATTTCTATTACAAAATATGAGAGAGGGAATAAAATGACTTTCCCAAAATAAAGAAATATTGAGGATTTAATAATAAAATCAAATAAGATTTTATTTCAGAGTTTTTCGATATTTTTATTTGAATTTAGGAAAAATATGCGTTTTAAAAAATTTGCATTTATGCCCCAAATAAATGTTCACTTTGTCCGGCTTGATTTTAGAAGTCAGGGAAAATTTATTTCGGGATTTTTGGAGTCCGTTTAGTATTTCTTTTTATTTTTCTTCTACGCGTAATTATTTTTAAAAAAACGCACCGACCTACGGGCCGTGTCCGACCGGGACTCCGGCCCGTCTAGGCTTTACAAGCTGGGAGAGCCCAGCCGAAGCCAGCCCAGCCCCGCGCCCCCCAAACCCTAGCGCCGCAGCCCGCTCGCGCCGCCTCGCCGCCGCCGCCGCCGTCGCACGCCGCGCCGCCCGCCGCCGCGCCGCCGCCAGCCGTCGCCGGAGCCGCCGCCCGCCGCCCGAGGTGGCCTCGAAACCCTTGCCATCGTTTTTTTTTCGAAAAACCGTTCGGTTTTTCCGTCGGTTTTTCGTCGGTTTTTTTTTGTTTCCGTTTTTTTATTTAGATCGATTTTTTTCGGTTTAGGTTAAATAGTGAGCGTTCGCTCGTTCATTCGTTTTAACGAACGTATTCGTCATTTAGATCCAGTTAACGAGCGTTCGTTCGTTAATCTGTTCGTCGTTGTTCATTTTCTCGGATTTTCCGCGATTATTTTCTGATCGCGATTTCTGATCCGATTTTCGTTTTAGTATAACTTTTCGCTCATTTATCAGAATCAGGCGATTCAAGCGCCTGGAGTTTCGTATCGAAACTCTCTATCCGTTTAACCAACTTAAATAAGTTTTTGCTTCTGTAAAATTTGACTTAGATCCAGATTAGTAGAACGAAGTTGTTTTCTTTCGCCATTTGACTCCCGTTGCTTCATTCGATTTGATTCTTTTTGCAAACCGGAGTTCTTAACTTGAAATTTCTGGTAAAGATCTCTTATTTGAGTTTTACCCGTGCATTAAATGAGTACTTATTGTATGCTTGTTTGTTTGTCTGCGATAGAATACCCGGAGTGCGTCGCCTGTTACTTCGAATATCTAGGTTTCGTGGATTATCAGCAAGGCAAATAACACTTTGATCATACCTCTTTTACTACCCAGTTTTATTGCATTAGATCAATCTTCAAACATTGCATGATTAGGATCTAATTAAATTGTGGGAAGGGAAGTAGATGAGGTAGTACCTATTACCTGTTTATTATCAAACCTTTGGGAGTTACTTCTACGTTTGCTTATTATGCCATGCTATGCTAGTAGACGTGGATTGGGTGAGTGATATCCATGACAGATGTGAGATTGTTAATTAACGGTTTATCTAAGGTGGCAACTTAAACACACATCTGGGTGGATTGAGGTACCTGGTTTCCAGGATTTGCCTGTTTTTCTTTTGGACCGCCACCCAGGCTCAAAGGGATCACAAGATTGTTCATACTAGAAACTTCCGTGTGCAGCGACAAGCCATTATGGGCTCTGGCATAGTTGACTAAGTCGTGCGAACTCTTACAGTGGTAGACTAGCAGATGTAGGGGATGTATGTGGTACGGACTACCCGATTGTAAGGTGCTAGCGCTTCTGAAAGACTATGTCTCGGTCATCCGTTTCTCAAACACCTTGTAGTGCGAGAAATCCAACGGAGGAGATCGAGTCTTGTGGGGAAAAGTGCGCAAACCTCTGCAGAGTGTACAAACTAATCATGGTTAGCCGTGTCCCCGGTTATGGACGTTTTGAGTATCTAGTATTTGGATATCATGTGAATCTCATCATGTTACTCTAAATTAATATTGTTGGGTTAATAATGATGATTACTTTAATGGGATTGAGGATGCTGTCAACCATTCTCAATGTTTAACAACCACCATGATAGTTAAATAAATTTATTCCTTTGCAGTAGGGAAAAATTAGCTTTACGCAAAACTGTAACCATAGAGCTTTCCACCAGCCATATATGCATGTAGAATAGTCTTACTCTTTCATTACTCTCTATGTGTTACATTGCCAGCATATTCCATGTGCTGGCCCGTTTCCGGGCTGCAACGTTTCATGTTGCAGACTTTTTAGACGACGAGTAAGGTGCCTTTTAGGTCGTGGTCCATACTCAGTGATGTCGTTGGAGTTGATAGACTCGCTTATCTTCCAAGCCTTCCGCTATTATCGTTATTAGATGGCCTTAAGCCATATTATTGTAATAAGTTCTCTTCTGAGACATTCGATATAATAAGTGTGTGATTGCTACTCTGTTATAAATCCTTCAAGTACTGTGTGGTGTCAGCATTACTAATCCAGGGATGACACCTGAGCACAGAGATTAGACTGTTTGACGTCTGGTCGCTACAGAGACAAGGGACACGATGCTTTTACCCAGGTTCGGGCCCTCCCGATGGAGGTAAAACCCTACTCCTGCTTGATTAATATTGATGATATGGGTTGTACAAGAGTAGATCTACCACGAGATCAAGGAGGCTAAACCCTAGAAGATAGCCTATGGTATGATTGTTGTTCTTGTTGTGTCCTACGGACTAAAACCCTCCAGTTTATATAGACACCGGAGAGGGCTAGGGTTACGCAGAGTCGGTTACAATGGTAGGAGATCTACATATCCGTATCGCCAAGCTTGCCTTCCACGCCAAGGAAAGCCCCTTCCGTACACGGGACGAAGTCTTCAATCTTGTATCTTCATAGTCCAAGAGTCCGGCCGAAGGTATAGTTCGGCTATCCGAACACCCCCTAATCCAGGACTCCCTCAGTAGCCCCTGAACCAGGCTTCAATGACGACGAGTCCGGCGCGCATATTGTCTTCGGCATTGCATGGCGGGTTCCTCCTCCAAGTACTTCATAGAAGATTTTGAACACAAGGATAGTGTCCGGCTCTGCAAAATAAGTTTCCACATATTTCCATAGAGAGAATAATATTTACACAAATCTAATTTGTTGACGTATTCCGTAGCGTGAAATCACACCACGGCCAAGCCTTTACTCGAATCGTTTTTACTGCTCCACCTCAGCGTATTACGCGAGGCGGTTTCCTTGGAACGTCTTGTCAAAGCAGAGATCGTGTCCCCTTATTCCGGGATTCTCATCAATACAGGCGTGGGTAACCCAACCGCGCCATTGATTATGGCGCTTGGGAGATAAGCGAGTTTTACCAGGCTGGTGGGGACGCGTAGTTGCGTCCGCCCATATAAGGGGATAATAATCCACCTTTTCACCTACGCCTTCTTCCTCCTTTGCTCATCCATTTCCGCGCACTCGAGCTCCAGCGCCCAAGTCCGCACTCCCCACCTCAACCTTTTCCAGCCATGTCCGGAGCGGGAGGCAAGTGGATGGTCTCCTCCATTACGGAGGGACACATCAAAAAACTGAGGAAGGTCGGATACTTGTCTAACGACATCGCGCACCGGCTTACCAAAGAGGGGCAGCTCATCCCCACCCCTAGGCCCCATGAGAGGGTAGTGTTCCTCCCCCATTTCCTCCGCGGACTGGGCTTCCCTCTCCACCCATTTGTCCGGGGGCTCATGTTCTACTATGGCCTAGATTTCCATGATCTGGCCCCGAACTTCGTCCTCAACATCTCGGCGTTTATCGTCGTGTGCGAGGCTATCCTCTGCATCCGCCCCCATTTCGGCCTATGGCTCAAGACTTTCAATGTCAAGCCAAAGGTGGTGCGCGGCAACCAGGCGGAGTGCAGAGGCGCCATGGTGGGCAAGATGCCCAACGTCCTAAGGCTCGAGGGCTCCTTCGTGGAGACCCTGAAGGGGTGGCAATCGGGGTGGTTCTACATCACCGAGCCGCGTGACCTTGAATGGGTCGCAGCCCCCGAGTTCCGATCCGGACCCCCTACGCGGCTCACCTCCTGGAAAGAGACGGGCCTATCATGGGGTAAAAAAGGAGAGCTGACCGGACCCCAAACATGTGTCCAAACCCTAGTGGACAAGAAGCTCAAACTTGGCAACGTATTCCAGGTTATGCTCATCCGCCGGATCCTCCCGTGTCAACAACGGGCCTTCAACCTGTGGGAGTTCGACCCGGCGCAGCACCGAACCCTGTGCAGGCTCTTCGACACGACGTACCAAGATACCTGGAAGGTGCTATTCAAGAGCGCCGAGGCTCCCGCATCCGCTACCGAGGATCGCAGATTCAGCACGCAGCGTCAAGCTAGTGCGGTAAGCTGCTTTTACCTTTTACAGGTCCTTTGTCTTTCATAGTTTGACTCTATGCGGGATCTAAACTCCCTTACCTTTGACAGGATTAGCAGGAGACGTCCGGACAGATCAGCTGTCCGGCTCCTTTGCCCGAAGACCCAGCGGACGCCCGTTTGACAGGGCTGCTGGTTCCGGCACCCTATGTGGTGCTGGAGAAGAAGGCCAAGAAGATGGCCACGGGGACTCGAAAGAGTGCCCATCGTGTGGTGGTGTCGGATTCATCGTCCGATGACTCCGAGATGCACTCCTCCCGTGAAGACGAGGAGGAGGAAGAAGAAGCCTCTCCCCCTCTAGCGAGGGGAGGAAAGAAAAGGAAGGTCTCCCCAGCTGGGGAGGCCGGAGGGTCCAAGAAGAGGAAAACCCTTCTTCCAGACTACTCCACCAACGCCGACGACGGCGAAGAGGAGTGGTCGCACAGGGCCAAGCCCCTGGTGAAATCGTAAGTATCTGGATACCAGAGTGATTCATAGTATTCCTTCATTGCACAGCTTTTCCTTATGTCGAATATGATTATGCAGTCCACCCAAAGACCGGCTCGACGTGTCGTCGAGCGGTTCCCTGGACTCGTCGGATGTGAATTCGCTTCTGACGGCTACCTCCCCCCGCCCTACGGACGACGCCAAGGTGGCGTCCCAACAGGTTCCAAGCTAGGAGGAGGTGGTCCTGGGGGCGCTGCAAGGTGACCTCCCGGACTCCAGGCAAAAAGGGGATAGAACCCCAAAGGGCTCCAAGTCCGGCCTTGAGCCGGACACCGCGTCGGAATCTTCAACGGTTCCAGACTGCGGCAGGCGACCTCCTTCGAAGAGGAGCAAGCCTACTGAGCCGGTGGCCCCCATCCAACCGGAGGCGCCGGACAATCTGTTGGAGGTGCTTAACGGCGCCTCCATCGACGAGGAGCACCGTACTGTCATGAGTGCGGTGATCCAGAAGGTTCAGTCCGCGAAGAGCGGACTGACTGAAGCCTGTGCCAGCCTTCTAACAGGCTTTGAGGTAAGTAAAAGATATGTAAAAATATTACCGCATAGACAGTAGCCCCTGATGCTCTGTTTGGCGTTCGGAAAGAAAAGTCGAATAGAGGATCTAATAACATTCGCAGGAGTCTAACAAAAGTAAGTCAATATGCATATGCAGGCTTCGCTGCTAGCATCCGCCGCACTGACTGCGGAGGTGGACGCGCTAAAGCAGAGCATCGAGCAGTCCGAGCAAGAGCTCAGACTTGCCAAGAAGCAGCTCGAGGATAAGGAAGATAAGAAATACCTTATTTAAATATATGAAAGGTGCAATTGCAAAAAGTGACAGGATTATCGTGGCTATTGTAGGAGCCACAATGGAGGTGGCGACCCTTAAGCAAGCGCTATCCGAGGCCGAGGAGAGGGCGGCCACGGAGCACATTGAGTGGGAGAAGTATGAGGCGCAGGTTGGTGAGGTGCGGCAAGAGCTCCAGGCTCTCATGAAAAAACATGAGAGTTTGGAGCTTGACTCAAGGATGCGAAAGTCCGAGCTCGCGGCGGCCATTAAGAATGCCAAGTCTGCCAAGGTCGAAGCCCAGAAGGCCCTCCAGGAGGTTGAGGCGATGAAAAAGATAGTGGCGGGTAAGGCTTTCTTTATGCAAAGCAAGCATGTGAAAGTGAATTACTTGTTACTTACCCGAATCCGGAGCTCTCCAGGAGCATTCGCAGATTTGGCCCGCAGCGTGTCCGATGCCGCCGCATTCTAGCGAGCTGAGGAGGGCAGCTCGACAGAGCAGGTGTTCTGGTCTCAGTATGTTGAGGCCGGACTCCCTGTGCCCTTGAGCGACCAGCTGAAGCAACTGGTCGAGCTCCATAAGGTGGCCGAACAGGCTGTAAAGGGCCTCGTAGTTTGGCTGTGGCCTGGAAAGGCTCTGCCTGGGAGCTACTTCGGGCTGGTGAGGTGGCTGGTGGAGGCCTGTCCGAGGCTCGAAGTCATCAAGCGCTCCATCTGCATCGAAGGTGCTCGTAGGGCCCTTGCCCGCGCTAAGGTGCACTGGGGCAAGCTGGATGCGGAGAAGCTTGTGAAGGACGGGCCGCCGTCGGGCAAGGAGCATCGCCACCCCGAGATGTACTATGAGGGCGTCTTGAAGGGTGCCCGCCTTATGCCGGATGAATGCTCGAAAGATGTAATTTTTGAGTAAAACTTATTTATTTTGTCCTGTGCGCTGAAAACTTGTTCATGTGCGCTAAGCAATGCTTTATGAATTTAAAATATTACCTTCTGTGCGGCCGTTTATCAAATTTGAGAGATGGTGAGTCGTCGGCTTCTGCCCCCATGCCACGAGTGCTAGGGTGTTCGGGATTAACTTGAGCGCTCTTTTTCCCATTCTTGGGTCCTTCGAGGGAGGCGCTCAACACAATGAACAAGGCAATCGGACTATAATGCTTGAACACTCTCATTTAGCCATAGAATTCTATAATTTTAAATTTTGGTGAACGCCTAGTATCCGGAAGACCGAGTTCGGGGCGCTACCCACGCCTGGGCCGGACAAAGCCGACTCCTCGCTCTAAGCGGTATAAGTCTTTAGGGACTCGAAAACCTCTCGAACAGCGACCAGCTCTCACCTCATCATGACGGTCAGTTTTAGCTTTCTCTACCGAGGTGCTTAGCCCAGCTCAACTGGGGCATAATCGCAGTAGTTCTCCTAGCGCTGCCTTAGCCGATATAACAGAACATAAGGTACCAAAACATAGGAGCCGGGCAAACCCAACTATTGACCCAAGACATGATTCGGAGCCGATGCATATAATGCTATAAGTTCGGGGTGCCGCACTTGTGGAAGTGTTCGGACTTCTCACACCGTGTTGTGGGGTACTTAAGCCCCTGGCGTATTGGCCGTACCAAAGTGTACGGGTGCAACATGTCATTAATGAACATATATTCTTAAAAAAGAGTAATACAATAATAGACAAAAGCTATGCATTGTTTATTTGAAAAAGTTGCGATCAAAGCAGAACGATACAAATAGTGCGATAAGCAAAAGGTGGGACTATTTGACATGTCCTTTCCAGGGGTGGACTGCGAAATGGTATGCAAAACAGGTATACTGCTCGTTATAGAGACCACCTGAGAGTTTCGTAGTGCGGCGTGGCTTTCTGCTTCCCTGGTTCTTGCATCGTTTGTGCGGCAATTGTACTGCTAGTTAGGCCTTCCGAAGAATGGAGTCCTGAAAGTAAGATAAAATTAAGAAATCAGCAGCCCCTAGTGCGATTTAAGCCGCGTTTCGGGCGTGCTGTGATGGTGCCCCTCCCCCCGTGCCCATGGTATTTCCAGAGCGTAGTTATTTACGCGCGGCACTGATTTCGCAATTTCGTGAGGGCTGGGGTTGGGGCCGCATTGCTACGCCTACTCGGAGCGTGCCAGGCGGTCTTGCTGTAGGTTACTCCGGGCGCGCTTGGCGGTGTCCGGACGTTTAATGGCCAGACTGGAGAATTGCCTTGAGAGGCTGCTTTGTACTTCCGCTGCGAGAGCCGCCGTATGCTCCTCCGTACGGAGAGAGCGTTCGGTGTTTCCATTGACCGTAATGACTCCTCGAGGGCCTGGCATCTTGAGCTTAAGGTATGCGTAATGCGGTACCGCATTGAACTTGGAAAATGCGGTTCGCCCGAGCAGTGCGTGATAGCCACTGCGGAACGAGACTATGTCGAAGATTAACTCCTCACTTCGGAAATTATCCGGAGATCCGAAGACCACTTCAAGTGTGACTGAGCCTGTACAGTTGGCCTCTACACCTGGTATGACGCCTTTAAAGGTCGTTTTAGTGGGTTTAATCCTCGAGGGATCGATGCCCATTTTCCGCACTATGTCCTGATAAAGCAGGTTCAGGCTGCTGCCGCCGTCCATAAGGACTCTAGTGAGGTGAAATCCGTCAACAATTGGGTCTAGAACCAATGCGGCGAATCCGCCATGACGGATGCTAGTGGGGTGGTCCCTTCGATCAAAAGTGATCGGGCAGGAGTACCATGGGTTGAACTTCGGGGCGACTGACTCCATCGCGTATACGTCCCTTAACGCACGCTTCCGCTCCCTCTTGGGGATGTGGGTTGCGTATATCATGTTCACCGTCTGCACTTGTGGGGGGAATCCCTTCTATCCACTACTATTTGGCGGCCGGGGCTACTCCTCATCGTCGCTATGTAGCCCATGGTCTCTGTTTTTGGCATTTAATTTGCTGGGCTGCTTGAACACCCAACAATCCCTGTTGGTGTGATTGGCTGGCTTTTCGGGGGTGCCATGTATCTGGCACGAGCGGTCGAGTGTTCGGTCCAAACTGGACGGGCCCGGACTATTTCTCTTGAATGGCTTTTTCCGCTGACCGGGTTTAGAGCCTCTGAATCCGGCATTAACTGCCGTTTCCTCAGCATTGTCGCCGTCAATGTGGCGCTTGTGCTTGTTGCGACACGACCTGGCACTGTTGTCCTTGGTATCCGAATTACCGGGGCTCTTGGTTATGTTATTGCTACGAGCCAGCCAGCTGTCTTCTCCCGCGCAAAAGCGGGTCATGAGTGTCGTGAGGGCTGCCATAGATTTCGGCTTTTCCTGTCCAAGGTGCCGGGCAAGCCACTCGTCGCGGATATTATGCTTGAAGGCCGCTAGGGCCTCTGCGTCCGGACAGTCGACGATTTGATTTTTCTTGGTTAGGAACCGTGTCCAGAATTGCCTGGCCGATTCCTCTGGCTGCTGAATTATGTGGCTTAGGTCATCGGCGTCTGGTGGTCGCACATAAGTGCCCTGGAAATTATCAAGGAATGCGGCTTCCAGGTCCTCCCAACAACCAATTGATTATGCTGGCAAGCTGTTAAGCCAATGCCGAGATGGTCCTTTAAGCTTGAGTGGGAGGTATTTGATGGCGTGTACGTCATTACCGCGGGCCATGTGGATATGAAGGAGATAGTCCTCGATCCATACCGCAGGATCTGTTGTGCCATCGTATGATTCGATGTTCACGGGTTTGAAACCCTCGGGAATTTTATGATCCATTACTTCATCTGTGAAGCATAGTGGGTGTGCGGCACCTCTGTATTGAGCTATATCACGACGTAGCTCAAACGAGCATTGTCTACTGTGTTTGGCCCGGCTGGATTTACTGTATCCGGCGTGACGATTACCGTCTCGTGCCATGGGGCGCCCACGCGATCTGTAGATCGACCTTGTTTGCTTTGCCTTCTCCTCCAGTATATCTCGCAGGTCTGGCGCATTTCCCCGTGCCTTTGTATTTTTAAAGCGGCGCTGGGGTGCGGCTTGAGTGGAGAGCCGAGAGGCCTCTCTGTCGCGGCCACGAGGTGGCCGATCGGCCGCATCATGCACTGGCGATGTGGGTGCTTCCTCCTCTAATCGGGGTAGCAACCTGCGCTTTGGGTAGCTTTTGGAGGGGCGTTCGAGTTCATGCTCTTCGGCCGCTAGGACTTTCGTCCATTTGTCGGCTAGCAATTCTTGATCAGCTCTAAGTTGTACCTGTTTTTTCTTGAGGCTGCTCGCCGTGGCCATAAGCCTGCGTTTGAAGCGCTCTTGTTCGACGGGATCCTCAGGCATGACAAATTCGTCGTCGTCGAGGCTTGCCTCGTCTTCGGTGGGAGGCATGTAATTATCGTCCTCGACCTCTCTGTCTGCCGCTCTCTCATGAGGGCTAGCTTCTCCATCCTCCTGTGCTGAATTTTGCTGGAGGGGGTTTTCTTCGGCACTGTCCGGAGTGTTATTATCTCCCGTGCCGGAATCACCGTTTTTGCTTTGGCGAGATTTAGAGCGGCGCCGCTGACGCCGGCGCTTAGGCTGTTTCTTGGAGGGGTCATCCTCTGCTGTTCCATCACCATTGCCTTATTTTGGGGTGTCCACCATGTATATGTCATATGATGAGGTGGCTATCTAGTGCCCTATAGGCGCTGGTTCCTGATCTTCTCCTGCATCGGCGTCCATACCGTCGATGTCTTCGGAGTCGTAGTCGAGCATGTCGGTTAAATCATCGACAGTGGCTACAAAGTGGGTGGTGGGTGGGCTTTGAATTTCTTCATCATCCGCATCCCAACCTTGTTGACCGTAGTCCGGCCAGGGCTCTCCTGATAAAGAGAGAGACTTTAGTGAATTCAGAATATAGCCGAAGGGCGAGTGCTGAAAGATGTCCGTGGCGGTGAACTCCATAATCGGCGCCCAATCGGATTCGATCAGCAGGGGCACGGGGGGCTCGGAGTCCGGAGAGGAGTCCGGCACCTTGGAGTCACGGGCTTCGCAAGGGACAAAGCTGGTGTTCGGATCGATCGCCGTAGAGACTGCGGCCTCCGAGGCGGCATCCAACCACCCATCCTCAATCGGTGCTATTAGCTCCGAACTAAGGGTCAAAGCTGATGCGGGTGCGGCCTCCAAGACACTGCTCGGAGGCAGAGCTAAATCATGCCCTTCGTGACAGTGCGGCGCACTCGGCTGTGGCTCGAATCCGTCGAAGATCAAGTCTCCGTGGCCGTCAGCCGTGTAGTTCAGCCTTCCAAATCTGACCTGATGGCCAGGGGCGTAGCTTTCAATCTGCTCCAGATGGCCAAGCGAATTGGCCCGCAGTGCAAAGCCGCCGAAAACGAATATCTGTCCAGGGAGAAAAGTCTCACAGAGGGACTCTCAATGAAAGCACCAATGTCGGTGTCAAAACCGGCGGATCTCGGGTAGGGGGTCCCGAACTGTGCGTCTAGGCGGATGGTAACAGGAGACAAGGGACACGATGTTTTTACCCAGGTTCGGGCCCTCTCGATGGAGGTAAAACCCTACTCCTGCTTGATTAATACTGATGATATGGTAGTACAAGAGTAGATCTACCACGAGATCAAGGAGGCTAAACCCTAGAAGCTAGCCTATGGTATGATTGTTGTTCTTGTTGTGTCCTACGGACTAAAACCCTCCGGTTTATATAGACACCGGAGAGGGCTAGGGTTACGCAGAGTCGGTTACAATGGTAGGAGATCTATATATCCGTATCGCCAAGCTTGCCTTCCACGCCAAGGAAAGTCCCTTCCGGACACGGGACGAAGTCTTCAATCTTGTATCTTCATAGTCCAGGAGTCCGGCCGAAGGTATAGTCCGGCTATCCGAACACCCCCTAATCCGGGACTCCCTCAAGGAGACATGCTCATCATAAACACAGCTTTGTTGAGTGTCTATGCATGTGTTGTCATGGAAATCATCTTGGGGGTGTGGAGGAGTAGAAACTGTAGAGGCCCTCCGTTCGGAAGGAGCACCTTTATCAGCTGCCTTGCTAACTTCCTTCCGCTTTATTGATTTTGAATTGTCAAGTAAGACCGACAAGAAAAAGCAATAAAATTCTCTCTTCAGAACTCATTCATGCATGATATTGACAATCACTACTTTGATGTAAGGCAAACACATGATACCAGGATGGAATATGTACAAAAAATAGGACAGCATGGCATGTTCACAACTGTTTGTGTAAATTAAGCAGGAACCATTCCAGCAAATAAGAAGCAATGCAAGCTAGACACCACATGAAAGATGCAACTAATATGACTCTGCCAAGTTAAAAGCGTCCCATCATAAATGGAATTTCAACAAATTAGAAGCAGCGCATGCTATAAATCATATGAAAGATGCAACTAATATCGCACTGCATATACTAAAGGTGTCTCGTCATGTTGATTGATGCGGGATACAAAAAAACAATAGTTTTACGTAAGGACATGCTTAATAGACAGATGTACTATGTACTAAATACAGGAAGGCATGTCACATTAACAGGTATAATGTATAAGCTAAGCAGACTAGCACATGCAGTTTAACCAGATTGGAAGAATTACAATCTAGACACCATATGCAACATGCAACCACATATCACGCTGCCAAGTTAGAGCAAGCACCTGCGATGCTAGTGTAGGGGAAATGTTGTAATCAACTTCAGAGCTACGTTCACTATCTTCATCTAGCATTTTTGTTTCTTGAGAATCATGTTGGGAGGCTGACGCTACATTCTTTAAATGAGGATTAGTCCCCTTGCCTGCCTGCCTCTTCATAAGTGATTGATGAGGGATACACAAGAACATTAGTTTGATGTAAGAACATGGTTAATACACAGATGTACTAGTATGTACCAAAAATAGAAAGGCATGTCATATTCAAAGGTATAATGTGTAAGCTAAGTAGATGCAATTTAACCAAATTGGAAGCAATACAAGCTAGACATTCGGCTGGAGTGGTGAGCATGATCATCTAGGACCTGAGAGCCTGGTGGGAGGCGGGTTGCTTCGCCACCATCGCAGCTTTTTAGTTGGCTCCAGGTGATGCCTATCTTTGCTGGGCTTGTCACTGGCTCGGCCAGTGCCCTGACTAGCTATTTTTCTTCTGGTGCTCACGGGATGGTGGTTCATGTAAAAAAAATATCTTTCCTTATCTTACCGACTTCGGCCTTTCGAATACAAGCTAGACACCATATCGAACATGCAACCACATATGACACCACGAAGTTAAAGCAAGCACCTGGGATGGTGGTTCATTGCGAGTGAGGTCATCAACTCCAGAGCTACGTTTACCGTCTCCATCTGCTGACACTGCACCCTTTATAGCGTTGTAACGTGTCTTGCCTACCTGCATACGAAGCTGGAGCGACTTCTCTCTTTTACTTTTGGCTTCTCTCATGGCAGCAGAGTCTGAAATACCCTTGCATATAAACACAATAGTGAGAGTAAGGGTGAAGTGTGTGTAGAACTAGTGCACTGTAAAAGTAGCAGATAGCAGGTGGCTGAAAAATAAATGACAGGAGACATATGATAGCTCTACAACATTGCATGGCAAACAAAATTAGATTCTACTCCGTATGATTTTGTAATGTATGAGCACAGGAAATGCAGGTACTCCTCCAGCACACCACCACATGTGGTCATATCTAAGATAACAGTCGACTGAAAATAAATAGGTCAGTCAATTTTTTTAATGAACCGTCCGATCTATAAGGAACGGGCAGATGGACTTCATCTACCTCCCGCCAGTCACTGTTGACGATCTTTCTCGAACCGCCAGCGACCACTGGCCCAGACCCCTGCCTCCGCCGCCCCGCCCTCCCATCGACCTCACACCATCGCCGTGCTTGGCAGCACCCCCAGGCCATCCCTTTAATCCCGGCCGACCTCCAGATCGGGCGCCAGTAGCTCTAGGCCGCACACGCCCCTAAGATAAACACCAAGGCGCTGCTTCCCCAGCGTAATAGGCGTACTAGCGCCTGTTACGCCGGGGAATGCTTCCGTTAATTGGGAATCAACTGGCCAGAAATTGAAATTCAGGGGGGCGACGGACCTCTAGCTAAGGTTAAATAGTATACGAGGAGAAACCTTGTGCATCGCGAGTTACTAGGAACATCTAGTATCAAGAAGAAGCGGTCAACTAGTGTCTTCTGTGGGATGAATACCGTGCAAGCAGAGACGTAAGATTTGCACGAATAAGGGAATAGCAGTACCTTTTTCGGTTGCTGGTGTGGTCACCTCCACATGTCGCGCCGATCTTCTTCTTTTTACCGAGGAAACCGATGTTCTGGAGGGTGCAGGCTTGGACGAACCCATGGCCAAATTGTTGACTGTGTTGCCGTGGCCGTATGTCGGCGGAGGGGAAGCAGATCCGAGGCGGCGAAGGACGGCATAGCAGGAACAGCTCCGGTGCAATGGAGGGTGGCGAAGTTGGAGCGGCAGCAGTGAGGCGCAGGACGGCGTGGTTGAACTGGCTCGGGTACGGACGGCTCGGCCTCGGCTTCAACTACCAGTCGTGGAGGGCGTTGCGGTTGAGGTTGCGGTGGACGACGACGTCGGGGTATCGGCTCCGGCGTGATGGAGGAGGGCGGCGGTTGATGGGTGGGATGGGGTGGCGGACGGAGGACGTCGGGGTTTCGCGGCTGGTGGAGAGGTAGTCTTGGCGCCCATGGAGTACGAATGGGGAATCGGACTGGGGGGGAACCATGTTTCGGTCTGGGACGCGCTTGTTTTTGGCTTTTTTGAACAGAAGATGGGACGCGCTTGTTTGAAATTTGGGGAAAGTACAAACTTTGCCCCCCTCTTAAATTTCGGACCTACTGCGGGTCGGGGGTAGGATGGTAATCCCAGGTGTCCCAAATAGTGGGTGGGAGCGATTTCGGCCGCGCGCATGTGTGCTTAGGCGGCCATTGTGTATGAATGTTTTTCGGATGCGGTTGTGTGGCGCCTAGATGAAGCTACAAACCTACCCCGGTTTAGACCTTTGGACGTCGGGCCGGTAGGTTTCACGGGTCGGGGTTATTAGAAAAGTAATTTCCTTGTACTACCAAACATTGGTCTCACACGGTTACAGGCGAGTAGAGGCCCTTTAGGCGCTTCGTTCGAAATTTTGAAACACAAGCATTCACGTTTAGAGTACTCTTGAACTATGAGGATTGACCTAAATAGACAACATTATATTTGACCTTGTATGTTTGAAAACCTCATTAAATTATCCGCTTCTTTTTGAAATTTTGACACTTGAAAATCCTATAACTACGGTTATTTTGGAATGGAGGAGCTAAATTTGAATCTATTTTGTACACGACTACATATGCTATTATGTACAAAATCAGAGCAAAGATTGGTGCCCCATAATTTAGATATGGTTTACAAATGCCATGATATCAAATTCAAATAATTGAATGGACTTCATGTTGAATTCAATTTTTTAAACCACCTTAAGTTGAATTCAAATGTATGCTAGTTCATAGGTAGCTATTTATAATGTCCATTGTGTAACTTTCATATGTATAATGTGCTTTACACACACAACATGAACTATACTCACGTTTATATTCGATTGCTAAAGCGTTGCATTGTCTGGAGTTCAAAATACTAACTATGTGGATCAATTGTGTCGAATAATAACATAGGCATGCTCAAATTCGATAGAATCTAGATGTCTGATGGATCAATGACCGCTCCTTACGCGAATTGCAAATATCATGATCCCATCCTAATATTTGGATACAATTTATATCTTTAATCAATGTGTAGAGCAGTCTTTTACGTGTAGTTTCACTCTCCATTGGTGGTCTCTCACACGTGCTCACACACCCTCTCTCTCGAGGTGTCTTTCTCGCACACATGCTCTAGATATAACCCTCCCTCCCTCTCATAATCATTTACAACTGTTTTCACTAACCTTTATCACAAGCACTCTTCCTCTCGCAAACATACACACGCACAATCCTCATCAACCCTTTCTATATACATGGACCTGCCTACGTGTCCCATGTATGCACATTATCTTTACGCATGTCTCTCACGCATTGTCTCACACCTCTCTTCCTAATCGACGAGTATGATTCTAGCAGAGCATTCTGTAGGATGCCCCTTAAAGTTAGGTTGGATGAATAGTAATATCAGAGATAAAGCGGTTACCTTAGTCCTTCACAATCTGCTATCTTTGTCTTGTACGACTAGTCATCCATGGGTCTTCCTAAATGCGTCACGGGCCGACCAATGTGGCGTAGGACGGAACCGAACGAAGGGCCTCACCTCGACCCACCGGACCTCACGTGGTGACACACCCTCTGCCCCCATTTCTCATTATCTTCTCACACCCACACATACCAATACAAACACCACACACACAGAAATTTTCTCCTGGTGCCTCTATTCCCTCCCCCTTGCATATACACACTGAAGGGAATGGAATCTCTTGTCGTGACCTCATATTCGTCTCTCTCTCTCTCTAGACCACTCTCATTTCTCGTGCTATCTCTCCCACGCCCCCCCCCCCCCACCGTTGGCCCCTCTATCCATGCCTCTCTCGAATACGTAATACACACACATACCTCTCTAGGCCCCGCCAAATGCATCAACTACACATTCACACATGTTACATCACGTACCCCATTGATCTAAAAAGCCCTATCTTCACGTTTATTTCGCATACAACATTCCTTTTGAATAAAGTGTGGCCAAAAAATTATTTTAGAGTTTCTACATATATACAACATTACAAAGTTATATGGAGGAGTACAAACGCTAATTTGCATTGCATGGTGCCCACAATGATATTTATTCCGCACTGTGAATTTGTATATTTTTATACTATATACAAAGTTAGTCATAATAAAGAGAAACGAAGAGCATCTCTCTCTCCATCGCATACCCCCCTGTACGCCCCTTTCACGTATGCACACAAAACTATCTTCAGGTCCTCTAAAAGTAAGCCCCCAGAAAATTCACGCATGTCTCATCTTTCTCTCGCGATATATGCAATGACGATCATTATATTTGAAGCAAAAGCACGATACGTACATTGGACTTCAGAATCCACTCATTACGGTCACCATTTACGTTTAGTGGTTATTATACAGTCACGGGCTCACCGTACAACTCTGTATTTGCTCATGACATGACTAGTTGACTAGTTAAACGCTCCACGTGGCACCTCTAGTGTTGCATCACATTATATCACTACCATCGTGCCCACCTGTCGACTTGTATCTACTCTACATCTACACTCTTATAAAATACATAAAATACACTCTTATAAAAAAACAGAGTTGGTGATGATGATGTGCCTGCCATCCTGCAATATAGGCCGTCCGATTTATATCTAACGGATAGGAAAGAAACTATGGCAATTTTGCAAAAAGGTACCCACACACCTCTTCACATTTGCAAATAAGGCCTTCCCTCGTTCATCCTTTTCTCTCACAAGATAAACAAGTCATACAAATGCATCTTGATGTTACATGCAACGCACGGGCATCTTGCTAGTAAGAATGAAAACAAACGTCAAAAAAATATTTGGACGGTGGTTCGAAGTCATGACCGCGGGCACAGCGGACTAGGTGGCCTTGTATTGGTATGCTGAGCCGTCTGTTTTAACACACAGGAGCTGTTGTGGTGATTATACACACAGGCATGCATGCACACGAACTGCATCCACGCAACACTCACACAAACACATGCACCCACGCACGCACACAACACTCACACATACACACGCAGCCACGCACGCATGCAACACTCACACGCACGCACACAACACTCACACGCACACACGCACACATGCATGCACACACCAGTACACCACACGACCAACACACACTCTCACGCTCAAGTGCTCAACCTACACGTGCATGCGCACACATCAGGCCCTGACAGACACATACACAACCAGGTGATTCCCGCGCACGGGTTGGAGCCTTGTCGCGCCTGTGTAAATTTGTGTTTATCTGACCTTTTGCCTATGTGAACTGACAGGTGGGACCCACAAGGAACATGGTCAATTTAACTAGTCAACATGGCGCCACGCAGACTATTTGGTCGGTCAACAGAGTGCAATCCGATGCTGAACTGTGAGCAAGTGACCGTATAATCACCGCAAAACGTATATAGTGACCGTAATTAGCTTATTCTGAAGTTCCGTGACCGTATTATGCTTTTCTCTCTGTAGGCCCTCCAAAACTACATCTCTACACGTTCTCGCATGAACATCTAACAACTATGCAATACAGCACTACTACTACACTCTAACACAATAAATCATATGTGTTTTTAGTTTTACTAGATATCATATTGTTACTTATAATTATTCAGTTTGCATACATTAAAATTGCCTTTGAAATGTATGGCCAGTATCATCTATCGCGCGGGAAAAATCCCGCCCTTTCCTGCTTAATGGGGTTTGTATCGATGGATCGTGCGAAACAGCAAAACTATAGTACTATATAGTACAAGTGACAGTTCACTGGGTCGTCGTGTCGTCTACTCCTCCGTCGTAAGAGTGGAGCGCTCGCTTTCATAAATCTTCTAGTCCCTTTCGCCGACATGTGGGACATCAAGCTACCCGGTCCATGTGCCATACCGGAATACAGTGTAGAGCAGCCGGGGTGAATCACCCCAGTCATGGCGCCGGCGTAGTAATGAGCAATGAGGCGTCAAATCACAAAGCTGCACCTTTCCCGCAGTTAAGTTGGAGGGACGAAGCAACCATCATTTCACTCGTTGCTGATTCCGCTTCTCCCTCATCTTCTTCAACTTACCACGTGTTGCTTCTGTCGTTGTTCTGCCTCATGTGGGACGCGGGTCGGCTTGGTAAAGCACTGACACGTGGGACCGCATGTTAGCAAACCGCCAGGACAACGTCCTCCGAAAATAAGAAGCCTAATCCTAGACTTACAAAGGGCTGCGTAGCTGCTACGTATACTTTCCATCTAATCTATATATGCCCCCCCTGATTTTCAGGTGGGGTGGGCCTAATCCTCTCCTTTAATCCAATTAAATAGTCCCACATCACATCAGTTCGTAACTTTACGTAAACCATTACGTGGATGTAGCATTGCTCAAATAAGAAACCTCCCCTGCCATCCGCGCGGCAAAATCACCTCCTTTTTACTAATCTTGATTCTATAATTTTTTAGATCAATATAATTGAGATTTGTATAGATAGCACACAGGAGCAAAACCAAGTGGTATGGTTAAGGGCATCCACAATGTGTAGCCAAATGTGAAAATAGCTTTTGGCATCGTGGGAACCATTGTGGACGGTGTTGCCAAAGCCAAAAAGATGGAACCGAAGCTCCCTGATTGATTGATTGAAGGAATAGAAAAATGCAACGTCTCTCCTCTTTCTCCCATGCTTGGACGCATGTAGTACAGTATAGAGCACAGAGTCTACTCCCCTGTCCCTTCTATCACAAATCACAAAGCAGTGAGGCGTCAAATCACAAAAGCACGGACGAAGCAACCATCATTTCACTCTTCGCTGACTCCGCTTCTCCATCGTCTTCTTCGAGAAACCATCTCACCGCACTAGTACTCCTAGTAGTACTAGTAAAGGACTTCCTGGATGCACATAAGGCAGTTGTCTCGGCTTGCAGGCGGCACTTGCGAACGACTTACCATGGTCTCCCTCAATGGTGTTCTCCGTCGAACGCACTTCGCCAAACCACCAAAAAAAAGATATCGTCGACGTCACCGCAATGGGGAAGGAAGTCAAATGTAGTTACTACCTCCATTTTTTTGTACACAAGGCCAGTATATCAAAATTACAATTTGCAAAGGGCCACTAACACTAATCGAGGAAAAATTGATGGGGTTAACAACCAAGGACATTAATATCCCCTGCATGCATGCGGAAGTGAGAAGGTTGGTTTGCATGGCGCTGCAATAATCAAGAGATGAGGAGTGAGATGGTTAGCTCTTTGGTCTTTGGAGAAAAAAATACGCATTAATTGACACGTGAAACGAGGATTTGTATCGGTTAAATCCCGCGAAGGAAAACCCCGCCTTTCTTTTTTAACACTAGTACTCCTAGTACGTATGCACTTATCCTGTTTGGGTCTAGGCCTTGCATTGCCAAACTTCGCCACACATTTTTGCCAAGCTTGCCTAAGTTTTCAAAATGAGAAGGAGGTACACTTGCGCACGGCTGTCGCGGTCGCACCGCACCCTCACACGGTCGCTCCTGCACGCCGTGGTCGCACCGCACCCTCACACAGTCGCTCCTGCACGTCGCAAACCCAACCAAGGGAACGCACCCTCACTGACACATGATGTCGCATGTGAACAAACCAAACTCAGCCATCCTATCGCTGACACATAATTTTCGTTCATAGAGTATGTTTATCCAACCGCATGTTGGGGAATATCCGTACGGCCCGCGTTGTGGTCTGTTGGGGAAGAAGAAGAGGTGAGGAAGAAGGAAAGAAGGGTTAGGAGACGTAGGATATTCATCCAACCGCCTGAAATGGTAGACTGACCCAAGTAAAGCGACTTGCATAACAAATATATGTTTTTACGCAGCAAAAGATCCATAAAAACAACGACATAAAGATAAACTATCACTGCTCGCGGAAAGAGACGGCCACGTCGTCTTTGGCTGCCGGCGCGAACCAGCCGTTGCTGCCGACGTGTGTCTCCGCACTGTGGTTGTCCTCGGCCTCCAGCTACTCGTTCAAGCGGAGCGTGCGGGCGCTCTGCACGGACGAGAGCACAGCCCAGTTCAAGTCGAGGACGTCCGATTCCGCCTGCAGGAGGGCCTCAATGGCAGCGGCATCCGCGCACTCCGTGTCGAGTCGAGCCTCCGCCGCCCGGTTCAAGTCCAGGACGTCCGGTTCCGCCTGCAGGAGGGCGTCGATGAGAGCGGCATCCGTGCGCTCTGCGTCGAGTCGAGCCTCTGACGCCCGGTTCAAGTCCGGGATGTCCAGTTCTGCCTGCAGGAGGGCCTCGATGGCAGCGGCATCCGCGCGCTCCGCCTCAAGTTGAGCCTCCGCCGCACGGTTCACATCCACGACATCCGGTTCCACCTGCAGGAGAGCCTCGATGGCAGCGGCATGCGCGCGCTCCGCTTCGAGTTGAGCCTCTGCCTCCCGGTCCTCCTTTAGTATCGCCATGTTGAACCGCTGGTCCGCCTGCACCATGGTGGCGTCGGACATCGACATGAAGTCGACGTCCATAGTCTCATACCCATCGGGGGCCTTCTGTGCCGCGACCTCCGCCATGAACATTGGATTGGCCTCCTCCTCCTCGTAGCTTGGCTCTAGAGAACTCGGGGATTGGCCCGCCGCAAAGTGAGCTTGGGAACGGAGGTCTGTGGCGCCAACCGCCGCCGCGATTTCTGCGCGACGCTCGGGCATCAGCATCTTGTAGTAAGTGATCTTGCGGCGCACCATGGCTTTCCGGCGAACTAGGGGACGCTTGATGCGGGCTAGGGGATCGAAAGGTGGGGGAATGGGCTGGAGATTTGGTGTGGTTTTAGGGCAGTGGCTGGCGTAGGCCGAGCAGCGAAGGTTCTGGTGTGAATAGTGGTTCCGGTGACGACCGGTCAATCAGTTTTTACTGTACATCGCTCTTGTCGCGTTCGCGTTATAGCCCGGCACGCTGGACCCTCCACATCGCTCACCGAATGGAACGCGCTTCGTCTTGCGTTTTCGCTCGCTTGTGGGACCGCAGTTGAGAGCAAATCGACGTCCCTCCCCCTCCCCCGCCCGCGTCATTTATTATACCACCACTCCCTCCATTTTATGTGGAGTAAATAAAAACAGAGGGAGTATACTACGGATTAGGATCCCCAGACGTGGCCGAACCCATTGAGTAACTGACATGCGGGGCCTATTAATCTTGTCAATAGTCAAGTTGGAAACCATGTCGAGTACAAATCTAGGAGTACGTACGAATCTAACAATATTGATTGGGCGTTGTTGAATGTTGATACCTTTTTTATCAAAGTAGAGATACTTTGACTACACATAAAACTTATATGTAAACTAGAAAGGATAGGAGGGAGTATATTGTACGTTCAAAAACGAAACGAGCATTGAATACCCTTTATATATGATTTGCGGATGCTATGATCACCGGTTCAGAATTTTGAATCCGCCTTAGGTATCACGTGCCCCCACTCATTCCCTCTCGATTTCATCTCGGGGTCCAGAGATCTATTAAAAGAGGACTAGGGTGGGTACATGCGAATGATACTCGGCGGAATGTTCAAATGAGGCATGCGGGAGGATGGACTCGACTGGAGGGCGACATGATCGATGGAGAAGAGGGTTGGAGAGGAATGAGAAATAAGCAAACGCCACATGATTATACTTGAACGGCTCAAATAAACAATAAGTTGTCTCGCTTAGCCAACATAGTGGAAGGCCTAATGCGCAACGCGAAGCACTGACGCTCTAATATGGCCGGGAAAACAGGGAAACCGACATGTGGGGCACACCGGTCGGGACGACGTAGCGCAGACTAGTCCAATGGAGGAGCTGTTGACTACACATAAAACTTATATGTAAACTAGAAA
Source organism: Aegilops umbellulata (assembly GCA_032464435.1). Lineage (NCBI taxonomy): Eukaryota > Viridiplantae > Streptophyta > Magnoliopsida > Poales > Poaceae > Aegilops > Aegilops umbellulata. The sequence continues at coordinate 32,178,694 of CP136060.1, forward strand.
GGATAGGAGGGAGTATATTGTACGTTCAAAAACGAAGCGAGCATTGAATACCCTTTATATATGATTTGCGGATGCTATGATCACCGGTTCAGAATTTTGAATCCGCCTTAGGTATCACATGCCCCCACTCATTCCCTCTTGATTTCATCTCGGGGTCCAGAGATCTATTAAAAGAGGACTAGGGTGGGTACATGCGAATGATACTCGGCGGAATGTTCAAATGAGGCATGCGGGAGGATGGACTCGACTGGAGGGCGACATGATCGATGGAGAAGAGGGTTGGAGAGGAATGAGAAATAAGCAAACGCCACATGATTATACTTGAACGGCTCAAATAAACAATAAGTTGTCTCGCTTAGCCAACATAGTGGAAGGCCTAATGCGCAACGCGAAGCACTGACGCTCTAATATGGTCGGGAAAACAGGGAAACCGACATGTGGGGCACACCGGTCGGGACGACGTAGCGCAGACTAGTCCAATGGAGGAGCTGGCCCACGACCTCCACGCCACCGACAACCGTTCATGTGGGTCGTTGGGGCCAACAACGGGGCGCAGCTCCAGCACCGCCTCTGGATACGGCGGCCGCGGTGAGCGACACACTCATATCGTCGCTAGACACGGTCGGTTTCAGTGTGCCGAGGGTGGCGTTAGTGTTGTGGCACGACCAACGGTATGTTTGGTTTGTGCCCAAGGTTGCCCCATCAAAGCATTGGGTAGCCAAAATTCTGGGCTGAGGTATTGGTTGCCCATGATTTGGCCGACATTGGCAAGAAAACTGAACTAGAGTTGGCTAGAGTTCATTGGCATGCCAAAGAAATGGTGTGACACCCAAAATTTTTGGCCTTGTTTTATTAATTGAAATTTTGCCAGGAATTAAAACTTTTATTTTCTGGGCTCCCTTTTATTTCTGAACCATTTTTTCCCTTGTTATTATGGAGTTTTTCCCAAAGAAAAACTTTTCTTTCATTAGTAGAACTAATTACATAATTAATTTGCTTGATCTTTAATTTCTTGAAAAATGATTTTTCAAGGTTATATGGCCATATTTGAACTACAACCATTTGATAAATTCACTTAAAATTCCAACCAAAATTTGGAGATGTCATGTGATGTTTTTAAATCACCTTTGTGCAAAAATATATTTTATTCTTGAAATAATTTGAGCTCTACACCCAATTTTCTTCTCTGGTCCAATGGGCAATTTTGCACTACAACCCATTTAAATACTTCTTTCTAGCTTCCACCAAAATTATGGGATGTTGGTAGTAGCATATGATGCAACTTTATGCAAAAACCCAGTGGTGTTATTTGAAAGTTTTGAGTGGATCAACCTCATCTTCATTCTGGTCCAACATGATGGTTTGTACAGCAACAATATTCTTGCTTGCTCTTTGGCCCTTGAGCTTCCTCATGTTTGTAGTGTGTAACGCCCTCGATGCGGCTATATCTCCCACGTGTCGAAGCACGACTTAGAGGCATAACCGCATTGAAAGCAATGTCACAAGTGAGGTAATCTTCACGCAACCCATGTAATACATAAGGGAAAGAGATACATAGTTGGCTTACAATCGCCACTTCACACAATTACAAGAGTAAGCATTACATCAACCAAGTACAATCAGGGCCCGACTACGGAGCCAAAATAAAAGAAGAAACCCCAAAAGCGACAAAGGTCCAAGATCGACCCCAACTGGGCTCCACTACTGATTGACTAGAACGAAACATCACAATGAACAAAGATCTTCATCGAGCTCCTCCTTGAGCTCGGGTGCGTCACCTGCATGGTCTCAGCGGCACCTGCAAACTGGTTTGGAAGTATCTGGTGAGTCACGAGGACTCAGCAATCTCACACCCGCGAGATCAAGACTATTTAAGCTTATAGATGGGGTAAAAGGTATGAGGTGGAGCTGCAGCAAGCGACTAGCATATATGGTGGCTAACATACGCAAATGAGAGCGAGAAGAGAAGGCAAAGCACGGTCGAACAACTATGATCAATAAGTGATCCTGAACTACTTACGTCAAACATAACTCCAACAACCGTGTTCACTTCCCGGACTCCGCCGAGAAGAGACCATCACGGTTACACACGCGGTTGATGTATTTTAATTAAGATCAACTTCGGGTTTTCTACAACCTGACATTAAAAAATTCCCATCTGCCACATAACCGCGGGCACGGCTTTCGGAAGTTCAAACCCTGCAGGGGTGTCCCAACTTAGCCCATGATAAGCTCTCGCGATCAACGAAGGATATTCCTTCTCCCCGGGAAGACCCGATCAGTCTCGGAATCCCAGCTACAAGACATTTCGACAGCAATAAAACAAGTCCAGCAAAGCCGCCCGATGCGCCGACATCCTGATAAGAGCTGCACATATCTCGTTCTCAGGGCAACACCGGATTGTCCAAACTTCCGGTAGGCGAACCCAGAGTTGCCCCTGGTGGCCACCGGCGGCTGACGGTTTGGACCAACACTTAGACAAGCATTGGCCCGGGGGGCTAAATAAAGATGACCCTCGGGTTGATAAGACCCAAGGGAAAGTGATAGGTGGTAGTCAAATGGTAAAACCAAGGTTGGGCCTTGCTGGAAAAGTCTTATTCAAAGCGAACTATCAAGGGGGTCCCATAAATCACCCGACCGCGTTAGGGACACAAAAATCCGGGAACATAACACCGATATGACGGAAACTAGGGCGGCAAGAGTGGAACAAAACACCAGGCATAAGGCCGAGCCTTCCACCCTTTACCAAGTATATAGATGCATTAATTAAATAAGATATATTGTAATATCCCAACAAGTAAACATGTTCCAACAAGGAACAACAAGTCCATGTTCCAACAAGGAACAACAAGTCCATGTTCCAACAAGGAACAAGCTTCATCTTCACCTGCAACTAACAACGCTATAAGAGGGGCTGAGCAAAGCGGTAACATAGCCAAACAACGGTTTGCTAGGACAAGGTGGGTTAGAGGCTTGGTTTAACAATATGGGAGGCATGATAAGCAAGTGGTAGGTATCGCAGCATAGGCATAGCAAAAGAGCGAGCAACTAGCAAGCAAAGATAGAAGTGATTTCGAGGGTATGTTCATCTTGCCTGAGATCCCGCAAGGAAGAAGAGCGAGTCCATGAAGAAGACAAACGGACGTAGACGAACGGATCCTCACAATCTCAACGTTATTGGAACTAACCCGAAGAAGCAACACCGGAAAGAAGCAAACAACAAAGTAAACAACCAACACATAAACATGGCATGATATGCGAGATGTGGTATGCAATGCATATGCATGCGCGGGAAGGGAAAAGATGAATAAGGCATAATCTTGGCAACCCAAGCATGCCACTGGAAAGGTGAGGTGATTTTGGTTGAAATCGATATAAAGATCACCGGAATCGGATGCACGGTTTGCAAATGACAAGCTAAACAAGAATGACAAGAATCTGCCATTAACAGCATGCTGCTACATAGCAAGCAACAAGAAACTAAGCTACCGCACCCAAACATGTCAACAAAGCATATGACAGTAATCTACTCAAGATGCTTGACAAAACAAGAACACTGAGCTACGGCTAAATCACATCACAACAGGTTCAAACAAGCATGGCAAAAGTGCAAAAGATAACAGGTTCACAGACTTGGTGAAAATAACAACATGCCAGAAATTAACATCAGGATGATATGTTTAGAGCAATGAAACGACAAGCTACAGGAACAGGACATAGCAAAATAAGGCATGGCATGAATCTACTCAAGGCACTTAACAAATGTCCCTTACTGACCATAAGCCAAAAAGGACTAGAAAATATAATAACACCCATGTCAATTAAGCAAGTTTCGTTACAGGTTTCAGACAGCAGAAAACTGGACATGTCAAAAACAGATAACAAGTAGGCATGTTCGTGAGCTCGATGCACTCACTACAGAGCATTTCATGATAAACTAAGCATACATACATCAAGAAGACATGGCATAGAAGATAGACATGGCAAGAACAACATCATAGCATGCAAGGATCAACTACACCAAGCTTGGCAAAATCGAATAACATGTAAACAATCTGCCAGCAACATTTTATAGCAAAAGTAGGGCTCATTGACTCAAGCTATGGCACTCCATAAATACAAACAAAGGCATGGATGGATAGAGCAAAACCATATGCTCAAAACACTCTTACTGATCATGCTCAAAATAGGCATAAATATCTCGGAAACAACAAGAACACATGGCATAAAAATAACAGCAGGCGGGGACTTATTGAAAATACTAAGTCTCTGAAATCAGCAACATTAAGTAACCTAGTTTCCATGCTTGTGCTAGTCACCACAAAGATCACAAAAATACATGGCATAAATCTCTGGAAAGGTAACATGGCATATTACAAAACACATGTAGGACACAACCTCATAGGATGCACACATCAATCATGGCAAAAATGACAAAAGTGCATGTTCTGATAAGAATCGGAAACTAACATCACATAGCCCTCTTCTAACAGAATTTCGGGCATCAAGATGACCCCAAATGCAAATCATGCAATGTAACGAAATGATGTACACTTCGAGACGAACAATTTGACATATTATACGCCCAAAACGTAGCTACATGCAGGGAGTTATGGCATGATGAACATGACAATAAAATATGTGGATCCGGGGACTTAGCAGATATTCTCACCCGCGAAAAATCAACGGGACGAGGAGGACCCGGGACGGAGGGATCCGGGTGACGGGGAGGTGTTTGGTAGGGAGGATTGGTGGATCTCATCCACCCCGCGGGATGGATCCGGACGGGACGGACGCCGGCGAGCTCCCGGGCGGCCGGCGACGACGCGGAGGCGCGGCGACCGGAGCGGGATGGCGAGAGGCGGCGCTGGCGGACGGGCGGCGCGGTCCGGCGACGGGCGGCGCGCGCGCCGGCTGACGCGGCCGCGGGATGCGGAGGCGGAGGCGGGACGGCGCGGGGGAGCTCCTGCTCCGGCGAGGCGCGCCGGGCAGAGCAGCAGGCGGCGGCGCGGAAGGCACCGGCGAGGCACGGGTGAAGGCGGCGGCGTGGTGGCGCGGCTCGTCGGCGGCGGCGCGAGGCGGCGGGGCGGAAGGGAGGCGCGGGCGGAGCAGCAGCGCGGGGCGCGGGCTTGCGCAGGCGGGCGGCGGCGGCGGGCGGGCTGCGCGGGCCCGACGCGGGCCCCGCGGGCCGGCGGCGGCGGAGGAGAGAGGAAGCGGGCGCGGAGGCCACGTGGCGGGCGGGGAGTGGGCGCAGCGGCGGCGGTGGCTAAGGTGGCATGCTCTGATTGGACGAAGCGACGTGTCCGGCGGACATGTCCGGCGCGGATGGACATGTCCGGCGGCGCGAGGAGGAAGACTGCTAGGGTTGCACCGCTAAGTTCGGGGAGGTGGACATATTTATAGGTAGAGGGGGCTAGGAAGCTCCAAATGGAGTGCGGTTTTCGGCCACGCGATCGTGATCCGACGACCGAGAGGATGGAGATGACTTAGGTGGGTTTTGGGCCACTTTCGAGGGGTGTTGGGCTGCAAAGAGAAAGAGGCCTTTGCGGATACCCGGTTAACCGTTGGAGTATCAAACGGACTCCGGTTGACCCGAAACTAGACAGGCGGTCTATCGGTGCTATACCAAGCCGCTTGGCAAACCTCGGTCCAATCCGAGAAAGTTTAATACCCGCACACGGAAAAAGGTAAAAGGGGACGCCGGAGGGCGTAGGAGCGCCGGATTGCAAAACGGACAACGGGGAAAATGCTCGGATTCATGAGACGAACACGTATGCGAATGCAATGCACATGATGACATGATATGAAATGCAGATGATGACATGGCAAAGGGCGACACGCAAGCACATGACAGGGCAAGGATGGCGAATAACTGACAGACACCTGGCGCATCAGATCCGGGGCGTTACATAGTGCACCTTGCAAAACCCTTAAGTCCAGGAGAGTGGTCCCATTGGATGACTCTAAGTGCTTGCAATCATGCCCTTTTCTTTCTGTCCAAAACTGAAGTTTTGCAAAACTTGCACTGACAAGTTTCTCCTTTGAACAAACTAACCTCACCACCCTCTCTTTCAACTAAAGAGACCCTACTCTGGAAGTTTTGGCCACCCCAAGAGATGCCTAGGTGCATGTGGCATTCTGTCAAGCACCTTGTAGGCATGACCAGTTTTGACATAAGTCTTAGCTTGCATTGTGACCTTGCTTCCCTTGCCTAACTACCTTGTCCAATAGACTCCTCGCTACTCATAACCTAGGTCCGCTATTTCCCAGCCTCACCCGAGACCTCTAACACGCCCTGGCATTTCGTCGAGCACGTCCCGTGCGTGCACTGGGCGCGCCCAGAGCGCGCCAATTGCAGCCGCACGTGCGCCCGAGCCGCCGCGTCCCGCCCCGCACTCACTCCGGTCCGTGACCGACCGTATCCAGCATGCCGTGTCCCCTTCTGCACCCCACGAGCCCCGCAGCTCTCGCCACGTCTCCGGCAGGCCAACAGCTAGCCGCCACTGCCGCCCGACAGCTCCTGCGCTGGCCAGCGCCGCCCAAACCACCTCCGCTCGCCAGCTCGCCCTTGGAACAGTAGCTGCTCGTCCGCTAGCTCCTGCCGCCATCCCCAGCCTTGCCACGATGCCCTGCAGCTACAGAAAGGCGGTCGCCGACGAGCTCATCCGCGGCCGCCGCTGAACCGCCTCGACTCGCCTACTTAAGGAAGCCCCGAGCCCGTTCCCGCACATAGGCAACCTCAGGCCACGCCAATGGCGCTTCCCTAGCTCGCAATCGACCTAGGGAGGTTTTCTTCCCCGTCTTCGGCAACTCCTGCCGCCGCCACCGCCCCGGCCATTTCGGCACCACTAGGACCTCCCCCTCTCCACTCTCTCCACCAGGAGCCTTCTCTCCCTCCCGTGAACACTTCCCCCTGCTCGATTTTGATCGGGAGCCACCGCAGCCCCAAAATCACTTTGCTCCCGAGGCCACCTCCGCCGAGAAGCTCGCCGCTGGCAGCTCCCTCCGTCCCCTCCTGCCTGACGACCACCGAGAGGACCGCCCCTGAGTGGCGGATCCATCCCCGCCCTCGGGACCCCGCAAGGAGACGCCAATCGCTGGCGACGATCGCCGGAGTCCCGCCCCCTCTCGGGCAGAGGAAGGAGAGGGAAAGGCGACTGGTCAAACCTGACCAGTGGGCCCCCTGGACCCACTGTCAGCGACCCCGCACCTGTCCACGTGGTATTAAGTGAAAGCGTAAAACCCCAAGTATGTAACCCTACACCGAAAGCGTATTCGAGACTGAAACGTTTTCTTTTTGTTTTATTTTTTAAAAACAGATTTGACCAGAACTTTGACTATCTATAACTCTTTAAATATAACTCCAAATGAATTAATTATTTGTCCTACCTCTCTCAAATATGGTCTAGTTTATTTTAAGATTTATTTGAAAATTTTCCAAACAACTTTTTTGTACTGTTTTTGAAATATGTGTTATTTGCATATTTTTGAAAATTGGAATTTTGGAAGAGAAGAAAACTTTCAAAAGTTTTGGAGAGCACCCCCACCTCTCCACACCTTTAAGGCAAGCATTATGAACCCCAGAATAATATTTCAATGTGATAGTTGACACGTTTATAACACCACCTTATTTTGGAGTATTGTTATTTCATGTGATATGAACATTTGCATGGATGCGTTTTTGTGATTTCCTTGCTGTTGGAAATGAACATACATGTGTTGGTAATCATCCTCATGTGCCTTACGTGCATGCCGGTAAGGAATCCGGGAAAGCCTCTGCCTTGGGTAGGCGTGAGCTTGTCGCCGGTCTCCGTCGGGACGGTTATATCCGGTATGGCATTGCAAGGTATAATGAGTGTTGCTCTGTTAGTTGAGATAACTTTGTTACACATGTCATGCAGGAAATTTATAAGCCTCCTGAGTCGACCATAGATCGAGTCTTGTTTCGGTAACCCCCATGCTTGTTTCGTACTACCACTTGTCCCTGCCATAGGTAGGGTACGGTTCAGTAAGTTGTCAACCCCTTTCATAGCACACACCGTACAGAGAGGCCATGGTGGAAGATACCGGAGGCATCCGGTAGGCATGCCACCTGACCCGGGGGCATTGGTGTTTCGGTTGTAGCCGAAGGGGTAGCTCCCCTAGTTTGCGCGCGGTATAAATTTTGTGATCCCATGCTACGTCGAGGTTGTAGCCTCCCCACTTAGAGTTTTGCTTAACGGGTGTCGTGGGTGATTTCCAGACACCGGTAAGTTAGGCTGGTGTGTGCGGATAGGTGTGTTTTCAATTAAAAGACCGCAGATGGAATTAGTCCCGATGGACTAAAGGAATCCGTTACTCGTGGGTAAAGAGTACACCCTCTGCAGAGATTAAACCTATTCGAATAGCCGTGTCCATGGTTAAGGACTACAGTCTGGGATGGGTCAAGTGTCGGTCTTCGGAGGAGAAACTACTAAACCCGAATATTGATTATGACTTGTGATATATGATGGTTATGGCTATTATCATTGTGGACTAGCCGTTTGCATTGTTTGAATTAAGGAATATTCCTGGGACGGTACCACCTCCTGGATATTCACTATGATTATGTTTTCATATAAGCCCCTTATGTGGTATCGCTCAGACTCCCGACTGTGGCATGTTTGTTATTTCACTTTCATACTAGCCCTTTCTGTGGTGTCGCTTAGACGCCCGACTGTGGCAGGCTTGTTATTTTATTTACTTTATAAGCCCTTTATGAGGCGTCGCCCAGACGCCCGACTGTGGCATGTTTATTATTTCATTTACTTATAAGCCCTTTCTGTGGTGTCGCTCAGACGCCCGACTGTGGCATACTTGTTACTTCATTTACTTATAAGCCCTTTATGTGGTGTCGCTAAGACGCCCGACTGAGGCATGCTCACTTTTACTATCCTTTCGAGACGTCGCTTCAGACATCCGATCGGTGCATTTTATTACTATTCTGTCATTACATATTCCGGTTGCATATAAATAACCTGCTTGCATGCATCAAGATTTTATTTTATGATTGACGATGTGATCATAGAATATTTCCGTGCATGTTGATCATTTATATTATACCTGTGTTCTTAGTGTTTGCGAGTACATTCAAAGTACTCACTGGCTTGTCCCTGGCTATTGTCTTGGCCAGATTTCTTGCCCGGAGAGGAGCGACGTGATGACAGCCTCGGAACCTAAGCAACGGTGATAGCAGACTCGCGAAGATAGGAGTTAACCTGGTCAGCTGTTCCTGTGGGAAATGGAGTTCCATAGACCGTGGTGATCCACAAACCGCTTCCGCCCTCAACCACTAGAAACCATTTGATGTACTCATAGGCCACAATGGTCTTGTACTACATATTTTGTACTTTTGCTTGGAATTTCTGTATCAAGTTGATGCCTCATCAGCTAACAGTAATCCTGGGGTTGATGAGCTCGACGGCCATTTTCTAGAAATTAATGCCCGGAAAACCGGTCGCAACAAATGGCAACCATCCAAACAAAGACCAATCTTTGGGTCATGACCAAAATTTTGGTTGAGGTATTGGTTTCCCATAATTTGGCCGACATTGGCAAGAAAAATGAACTAGAGTTGGCTAGAGTTCATTGGCATGCCAAAAAAATGGCAACAATCCAAACAAAGACCAATCTTTAGGTCATGACCAAAATTTTGGTAAGGTGCACTTTGGCCACAATCCAAACACACCCCAACACCCGGCTCGTCGAGGATGCATGGGGCGCCGCGACGCGTCCGCGAAGTAGTGTAGCACGGCCAACTGCGTCCTCTGGACCTGAGACCATGCCGAGTCGTCTTGCTTTTTCAATGACATGCGGGGATTGCATGTGAGCAAAGGGCATCTCCAGCGTTGCCACGACTGCAACATGACTACCCTGGCACACAAAACCCTCGTCCCTCGCGCCATCGCACGATGCATTCCCATCCGACGCTAGCTGCCCGCATTCATGCCGTCCATTCGTATGTCGTCGTTAAGAGGCTCGGTGCCCAAGGAACCAACTCCGGCGACTTAATGACGCACCCAGACGCTTGGCCTCACCGAAATGCGCTACTTAAAGCGGCAACGCCCAACTAACCTCCACACCATAGCGCATCGTCCTCCTACCTTGCACCACATCCGCCATGACCGCAAGTGCGAACGCTTTGCGGGAGAGCTTGTCTTCGGGGATGAAGCTCGAGGTCGCCGCCCTCGCTCAAGTCGCCTCTTGCGACACAATAGCGGCTCAGCCGGACGCGGACGCGACCGCACAAGCGGTGGCCACGCTAGCGGCCGACGACGGGAGCACCGTCAGCCACGCGTCCTACTTGTCGTCGTCCAACGTCCGGCACCGCCAAGGTCGGGGACTCCTACGAGGATGAGTAGGGCATGGGAGGCGGCAGGGCATGGTGTGCCAACTGGCCAGTCTGTATCACGTGTTCTACTCTTCCTCGTTGGAGACCGCACCTTCACTTCACGGGTCTTGAACCCCGCCCCCGTACATAGAGATCCCGGATGGAGGACGTCGGTCGCTGCAGTAGAATGGGCTTAGGGTCGGGTTTCTTTTATTTTTCTATCCTATAAAAGTTCGAAATGTAATGAAAATCTGTCGTGTTTGCATTAATCTCGGCCGGTGTATATGAACTTTCACAATAATATACATATTGTAGGAGTACTAGCAAGATGCCCGTGCGTTGCACGGAAGATCAAGATCTTGTGGGAGAAAAGGATGAACGAGGGAAAGCCTTATCTGCAAATGTGGAGAGGAGTGTGGGTAAATTGTCATAGTTTCCTTCCTGTCCGTTAGATATAGATCGGACGACCTATATTGCAGGATGACAGGCACACCATCATCACCAACTCTGCTTTTTGTTGAACCGAGACAAATCTAACATGCGAAGTAAAATAAACACATAGGGTCTATACATACACAAATTATCTTAGGCACTCCAATAGTACGTCCACTACACATTCACGCATTTCACATCTTTCTACATCTACGGGAACCTACGAAAGGGTTAACGTAAATTGCCTCTCTCTCTCCTCCTCTGATTTTCATGGTGGTGGGCCCCTCCCTCCCCCCAATCTACAATCAACAGCTCACACGTTTCACATTATGTTAATTACGTAACTGGGATTACGTAGGTGTAGCATAACTCGTCCTAAAAAACCCAACTAAGCCAACCTCCCAGCATATTGCGCGGGAAAAGACCTGGCTGCGCCGTTTTAGTTGGGATTACCGGATTACTAGTAGTAGTATCGATGGATCGCGCGAAGCAACAAAAAAAATTTGAGGGGGCAAAGCACCTAGTTTAAAAGGACAAAAGGCGGTACACTCACAGCACTCTTGTCGCGGTCGCATTGCACCCCACACACGTTCGGTCCTGCACACGGCTCACGCAAATGGAACGCGCTTTGGCTTGCCTCTTCACTGACATGTGGGACTGCACTTGGAGAAACCGACCATGCGCCAAACTCCCCCCGCCCGCCGCGCGAAAATCCTCCCCCCCCCCCACACACACACACCCAAAAATTCCCCCCAAATCCGATTCAACCACCCTTCAGCCAACTAGCCAATAATATTCCCCAAACCCCCCTCCCCCTCTCCCCCTCCACTCCATTCGCTCCGCCAAAGCCGCCCTCCCCGCCCCGCCGATACATCGGCGCCGCGGTTCGGCGATCCTCTCGCTCCCACAGTACGCTCTCATAGACTGTCGTCCTCTAGCCGCGCCGCCACCTCTGGCTACGTTCTTGTGGAGGCGCACGCCGGTCAGCGCCGCCACCGTTGGCGACGTTCGTGTGGAGACGCACAGCGGTCAGCTTCTCCCACGGTACGCGCATTCTAGACTGAGGCCCCGTTCATGTCGGTGTAGCGCTGAATGTTAGCTGATAGACGATGTTAATCTCATAGTTTGCCGAAGTAGTTTACTGTCAATATGCTCTGCTTAATAAGCTTCCTTGCCCTGTTCTGCACTCGATCTGCTTAGCTGAGATGGCATGCCAAGGCCGATTAGTTGCTAAAATATCCTGCCATATATATATATATATATATTGTGACGTAGATTGCCATGGTCTAGTAGCCAATCTGTTAGGTGAAATAGCTCTACACCATTTTATACTTGATCTTTGTTGCTGCGATGGCCTTCGATAGTTTGACGGTTGTGTGCTCGGCCTCATTGACTGCTGAGATAGCCAGCCATAATTTGGCACTCAAATCTGTTTACTGAATTAGCTTTACATATATTTCGTTACTTAGATCTGCTCGTCCAAATATCTTGCCATAGCTTTAGACATCGACCTAGGTATTTTTTTCTGGACTTCATAAAAAAGCATATATGTTTTTCTTGTAATATCTAGTAGAAGAACTAATTTGTATGTCTAATACATGGACAAGACTTGGATAACTTCTGCTCGAAGATTCTCCGCTGCATATGTCGAGGGGGTTGAAAACTTCATGAACTTTATCAGAGCTAAGTACGGTGGTCCGAAATCAGATGTGCTTTGCTCGTGTAGCGGTTGTATGAATTCAGTTACAAGACCCCAGTCAACTGTGTAAAATCATCTACACTTGTATGGGATGTCAGTCACATATACTTGGTGGGTTCATCATGGTGAAGCTGTGAACGTCAATGTTATTGACTACATGGAAGCAGCAGATCACCATCTTGATCTGCCTGATGCTCAGGTGGAAGAGGAGGAGGTGGTGGTGGTGGCGGAGCCAGTGAGTTTGACCAACATTGAAACAATGCTACAAAATGCTCGGGCATTCTGTGAACTTTCACCTGCAGAAGAAAAATGGTGGGCCCGCATGTTGGAACAATGCAACGTTGCTGTCACCCCAGGAAATAAGCTATCAGTATTCTCAGCTATGGTCACCTTTCTTCAGGTGAAGACATCTGAGCGGATGACAACAAATCATTCGATGCGATATTGGCTGCTTTCCGCAAATCTTTCCCAGATGCGTCTGAGCTGCCACACACCTACAGTAAAATGAAGAATTTCCTTCGTGTAGTTGGAATTGGATATGATATGATCCATGTTTGTAAGAATAATTGTGTTATGTTCCGGAAGGATCATGCCAACTTAAGTGAATGCCCGAAATGCAAATCATCAAGATGGAAAGATGGCGATGCTATGAAGAGGATTCCTCATAATGTTCTGAGACATTTTCGAATTACACCAAGATTGCAGAGGTTGTTTCATGATGCTGAAACAAGAGAGGATGTACTGTGGCATTCTAGGAACCAGGAGTACAGATATCAGAATGTAATGAGCCATCCATCGCATGGTAGTTAGTGGAAAAGCTTCAATGATAAACACAAAGAGTTTGCTGCTGACCCGAGAAACATTAGACTTGGCTTAGATTCAAATGGATTTAACCCATTTGGCCACCAGAGCGCCACATATAGCATGTGGCCAGTGCTTGTTATCCCTTACAACATGCCTCCAAATGTCTGCACCAAAGAATCAAACTACATGATGGCCTTGCTCATCCCAGGTCCAAAAAGTCCTGGAAAGGATTTTGATTTGTTCATGGAGCCTCTTGTGGAGGAACTTCAACAGCTATGGAAGGGTGTTCTCACTCGAGACCTATATAGCAGCCCACCAGCTGATTTCTTTCTCCGTGCTGTCATAATTTGGTGCATCCATGATTATCCGGCTTTGGGCACTATGTCAGGGCGAACGACACATGGTTACAATGCATGTGTTCGCTGTGACAGGAATCCGCTGTCATACGCAATACTTAGCAAGATCTGTTACATTGGACACCGTCGTTTCCTTGCCAAGGACAAGCCGCATCCTAAAAATACCGAAGACATGTGTTCAATGCGAAGCATGAAAACCATGATGTGCTAAAGAGGCTCACCGCTGATGAGTTGCAAGTGGAATTAGAGAAGGTCAGGCATATTACACCAGGAAACCATCCTGGTAATGGTAGCGGGAAAAGGAAGCGTGGCAGGGTAGAAGAGAGATTATTGTTTACTCGTAGGTCCACTTTGTGGGACTTGGAGTATTGGAAAGATTTGGATCTGCGGCATAATCTTGATGTGATGCACATCGAGAAAAATATATGTGACAGCATTATCGACACACTTCTTAATATTGAAGGCAAGACGAAAGATACCTTAAAATCTAGGATTGATTTGACACACCTGAGTATCAGTAAGGATTTGCAGGTGCAAGATGAAGGTAAACCACGGGATATGGCACCAGCTGTGTACGTCTTGGACAAGGTAAAAAGAAAAGAATTCTGTGAGGTCCTGTCACGTGTGAGATTCCCACATGGATTTGATTCCAACCCTGAAAGGAGAGTCAGTGCAGATGGAAACAAGGTAAGGGTTGAAAACTCATGACTGCCACGTCCTACTTCAAAGGGTTTTACCTGTTATCCTTAGAGGATTGGGCCGCCCTAACTTATACAGAGTAGTTGCAGAGTTGGGACAATTCTTCAGGGAACTCTGCAGTAGGAATATCAAGATAGATGCTTTGGAGCATCTTAGAGACAAGATACCAACTATCATATGCGACCTTGAGAAGATATATCCTCCAGCCTTCTTTGATGTGATGGTGCATTTGGCTGTTCATCTACCTGATGAGGCACTACTTAGAGGTCCAGTACAGTATGGCTGGATGTACCCTATTGAAAGGCGGCTAGGCACTTTCAAGGGCTATGTTAGGAACAGAGCTAGACCCGAGGGTTCCATTGCAGAGGCCTACATTGCTACAGAAGCATTGACATTCTGCTCAAAATACATTGAAACAGATGATCAGCTTAGCAAAGAGGTGGGTGAAGACAATCCCGGGCTCAATGTTCTCGATTATTCTGTTCGAGTTACAGGGAAGAGTCGACAAGAGGACAAACCTAAAGATTTGGACAAAATGGTTTGGTATGTGTTGAATAACTGTCCTGAGATACTACCTTTATATCAAGTAAGTGCAGTGCTTCAGCTTATACATCGTAATCTACTAAACTTGTAGCACATTCTTATATATTTAGATGTTTGAGGCGATCACTATGTTGTGCAGCATCTACAAAGAGGAGTTACTGCCGCAAAATCCAAGAAACATTGACAAACTGGTTATGGCAGGATTTGCGAAATGGTTCAAGAACCATGTAAGCTTTTGAAGTGCACTGTCAGTTTTTTTAATATGTTGAGTACATAAGATGATCAGCTTGTCTATTTTCTAACCATAGGTTAAGAAGATGTGGGAGGATGGGCAGGCAGTTGATGATGCCCTTTACTCACTAGCAATGGGTCCTGGTACTCGGGTAAGAATTATGAATCTTGCATTATTGGAGATGTGCGCTACAACACCCTTGCACGAGACGAAGGCGGGAAGACACAAAACAGTGCCATCATGAGCACGGATACGTATGACAAAGAGACAACTGAAATGTATGCTAACATAACAGACATTGTTCAGTTGCAGTATATCTCCAGTTTCGAGGATCATCGGTGTGCGGTTCTGTTGTGCTGTCATTGGTATAACCTATTTTCCAGGATCGCAAAACCCAGAGCTGATGATTATTTCAAATCCATAAATGTCAAGGCGGCGTACCAGACCAATGAGCCTTTTATTTTGGAAAATCAAGCAACACAGATATTTTTCTTGGAAGACACATTTGCATGTAGCGATGACTGGAGAGTATTGCAAAGGTTTGAGCAGAGGAATTCGTTTAATGAAGTTGCACAACAAGATGATGCTTACACTGCTCCTGATGTACAAGACAACACAGATGTTCCTAATATCTTTGAGAACCATCATGTCAATGACGCCGGCGAAAAGATTGCCTGTCGTGCTGTGGACATACAAGAGTTTATCAAGAAGAAGCCAACGTTCGAGGATGTTGAGGACGAAGAAGAAGATGACACCGTGGGGAATTACGATTCAGACTGATACACATGGCGAAGATGTTGACGTTGCTGCTACGGATGATGATTACATTGCTTTTGTCGTATTTGCCTGTCAGAAGACATTTTTTTTACTATGTGAAATTGTGTTTGCTATGACAACTGAAACCTGATGAACATGTTGTTTAGTATTTTGTTGTGAGAACATCACTTGTTATGTATGTTGATTTGTGTTTGGTGATTGTATGACAACTAAAACATGATGACATTGTTGTTTAGTTGTACTCGTATTTGGCTGTGAAACTTGAATTTGATGACATAGTTTGTTGTTGGACTGCAATTTGCTCGACGTCTTTGAATGAGAACAAAGCTGACCTGACAGGGCCTCTGCTATTTATTTATTTATATGAGCAAAAGGGGATACCCCCTGATTTCCCTTAATAGAAATCATTAGATGTTTACAACACTACACCCAGCCTGCTACACAAGTTTCATTCATTACTAGTTTCAGCAAAGTGCTCATGTCGTAGCCACTGAATACATCACGAGTGATACATACACTGCAAATAAAGAGACAATCATCCTACAGAGCACATCGATTTTGCCCATTATCTTCACAAGCTCTTTCATCTCCTCATTGCTGTCAAGGTCGTTCAGGAGCTGTTGCTTGGCCATGATCAGAGGAACTGCATCTTTAACCTTCTGCTCTGCATCTTCCTCTTCTGTCGTTCCTTCAGTTACTTGTCCAACACCCCAACCTGCTAGTATTGGGATTCCTCGGCTAACCAAATAATCAGCGTAGTTGCATTCCCCCACATCAGCAACTTCCCAGAAATACAAATCACACGAATCTTCCCTTTTCTGCACGAATCAAATTGGAAGATCATCAACCAAACTATTAAAAAATCAGCAACTGAAAGCAGCAGAACAACACTTAAACATATTATTACCCCATGATTCAAGCATTTGTAGAAGACTCGGCCAGGGTTGCGGATTGTGGTTGAGACACGACGGATGACTCTGTGTGATTTGCAGCAGTGGCACCACACCAACGGCAGCGGGTTGTGATGAGCAATCGGCTGCGGTGCGCGTGTCGGCGGGGGTGTGATGAGACCCACAGGCGATGGTACGGGTGGCGACTTGGCGCGTATCTGGTTGTTGCCTGCTGAAGAGCAGGTGGACGAGCAGCCAGCGGACATGGTTGCTGCGGCCAAAGCTTCTGATGCTAGGCAGAGTAAGTAGAGAAGAGGAGAAGCGAACGTTGATATGTCAGTTTCATTACTTGCAAAGTAGCATAGCACCATATATAGTCATAGTCTAGGTTTGGATTCAAACCAGCTACAGGACCACGTCTTTCTTTTTTCTAAAACTCAGCAACGTCTCTTACTGGTACACTAGCTTGTTCTGTACGCCTTCCCAAGTCTTTGATTTTCTTTCCCTTTTCTGTGAGGAAGGAAGGAGGACAAAATTGAGAGTTCCCGGGACTCGAACCCAAGACCTCTCGGTTGAAAACCAAGGGTGCTAGTCACTTATGTGGCGAACGTTCCCTGTGAGGAGGACGGCAGACGAACACATTTTCCTCGCAGTTTTCTTCCTATATATATAAAAGTATGCTACTTGGTGCCCTCTTAGTCAGCAAACGATTGTGCCAACCTTGACCGTTGGATTGACATTCAACATCTGTCGTGTTTCTTCAGTCTCTTCTTCCTCGTGCCGCCAAAGCCAAACCAGCGCCGGCGGGACCGCCTGCTCCCGCCTCCCACGGCTGGTTGTGATCTTCCCCGGCTCCTGTTCGTTCCCGTCCGAGGCCTCACCATCGTCCTCCGCCTTGGTTCGCTTGCCGTGGCGCCGCCCTCCGGTGTTGTCAACATGGTCAACAACCAAGAGGAATAAGGATATGACTCTACATGGTGAGGATGACAGTAGGGACCCAGCAGCGCGCGCAGTAATTTTGTTTTTTGGGACGGAGAAGGGTATCAACTGGGTTGTGCGGGACCCGTGGCCCGTCTAGCCAAGGCTTTTATTTCATATGTTTAGCACATGACCAGCCCAGCTTGTTTTTTTCCTTTCTGAAAATGGCTAGCCAGCTATTTTGTTTTTTGCAGAATAACCAACTTAGGCCTACTTGCTTTTCTACACCCTGCTGGGCCGGAAATCTTTCAAGACGAGGAGGGATGCATTTTGCCCAGAAAATGGGCTATAAGTAATAAGAAATGGGCTATAAGTAATAATAAATGGGCTGTAAAATGAAAAAATGCAGCAAACAGGCAATTAGTTCCAAAATACTGTTTTCTTTCGGATTTTGATATTTTAAATTTCATTGTTTTTGTGCGGGTAAAATTCCATTGAATTAAATTAAGGTATATTTAGATTTAGAATTAATTTGAATCTGGCTAGAAATTTCGGGCTGTATGCTGTTTGGAACAGATTTGGAGGCTGACTTGTGGGTCTACTAGGTTGACGTGTACTTTGGCTTTGTCAACTTAGTCCACAAACGATTCTAGCAGCAGTGACCGTTGGATGTTAATCCAACGGCCGTGATGCTTCTTCAATATCTGATCTTCTTGCTCCAGCCGCCCAAACCAGCTCCGATGGGACTGCCTGCTCCCGCCTCCCGTGGCCGGTTGTGCTGCCGCACAGTCCGCATCGCCCCACCCTACTTCATTGCTGGCCAGGCTATTCCTCTACTCACCCACACCTCCTGTTATTTTCCGGAGACGGCAGCCGGACCAGTAAATCCTCGTACTCCCCACCGCGTGGGCAACCATTGCCGAGTCTTCCCCGGCTCCGTGTCGTTCCCTTCCTAGGCCTCGCCGTAGTCCACCGCCATGGTGCTCCCGGCACGGCCTGATCAACATGGTCAACGAACCACATCCATCGACCGTGGACTGTACGCGCAAAATAATGATTCCTCCACCTGACAGCTGGGACCCACCGGAAGGGCCTCTGTATTTCGTGAAAAGAACGTTCCCCCCGCTAACATGTCGGACCCACCAGCTATATCTTCGCACGCAAGGAAGTGCCTCCTTATTACGCACAAAAAAATGAATACCCCCTGCTAGCTGGGACCCACCATAGTGGGAGGATGACTTGTGGGCCAACTAAGTTGACGGGGACGGAGGGCATTGTCAACTTAGTCAATATGAACGATTCTAGCTCCAGTGACCGTACGATGTCCATCCAACGGCCGTAGTGCTTCTTCAACCTCTGGTCTTCTTGCTCCAGCCGCCCAAAGCAGCGCCGGTCGTGCCGCATGCTCCTGCCTCCCGTGGCCGGCTGTGATGCTGCGGAGGCCTCACCGCCCCTACTATTCCCACCGCTGGCTAGGCCCTGCGGCGACAGCAGCCTCACACCGCAGCCGAACCAGTGAACCCTCGTACTCCTCTCCGCGCGGGCTTCCACTGCCGCGTCTTCCCCGGCTCCGCGTCGTCCCCTTCCTAGGCCTCGTCGTCGTCCACCGTCGTGGTGCTCTCGGCGCGGCCTGGTCAACATGGTCAAGGAACGACTTCCATCGGACGTGGACTGTACATGGAGAGGTTGATAGCTGGGTCCACAGCCGCAGCAAGGAAGTTCCTCCTTATTATGCAAAAAATAATGATTCCTCCACCTGACAGTTGGGACAGACCGGACGGGCCACTGTATTTTGCGGAAAAAATGTTTCCCCCTGACTGTTGGGACCCACCAGCTTCATCTTCGCACGCAAGGAAGTGCGTCCGGGCAAAATAAAAAATGATTCGCCCCCCTGACTGCTGGGACCCACCAGCTACACCTTCGCACGCAAGGAAGTGCGTCCGGGCAAAAAAACGATTCGCCCCCCTAACTGCTGGGATCCACTGGCTACATCTTCGCACGCAAGGAAGTGCGTCCGGGCAAAAAAACGATTCGCCCCCTGACTGCTGGGACCCACCAGCTACATCTTCACACGCAAGGAAGTGCCTGACAGTCGGGACCCACCTGGTCGAAGCGTACGTAGCGTTGTCATTCTGGTCGCGAACGTGTATGTACATATTGGTTGATGTAGATGCGCGCACGTGTCGTAGTAGAGGCGCACACGTAGCATGTACACGTACGTACAGCGGCCAGGGTGCAAGAAATAAAATACGGCCACGTATGTGTACATATGGGCGGGGTCTCGAACGCCTACTCGCATATACGTACGGCCAGGGCTCATGTACATGGCTGGGTCAGAACGGAGAAACAGCGTCGTCTCGTGTTCATGGGGAGGCAAAGGAATGTGTCGTGTTCATGGGGAGGAAACGGAATGCGTCGTGTTCATGGGGAGGCAACGGAATGTGTCGTGTTCATCGGGAGGCAACGGAACGCGTGGGAGCCAACCGGCTAGGTCGGAACGGAATGTGTGGTTGTGTTCATCGGGAGGGCTTGGACAGAACAGGCGATGGAAACGAGGCCTGGCGTACTGCAAAACGGAGGAAACGGAACTCCTACATTTGGAACGGGGTCCTGTTGATCGGGAGGGGTGTGGCGTACCGCAAAACGGAGGAAACAGACCTCCTACAGTTGAAACGGGGGTCCTGTTGATCGGGAGGGGTGTGGCGTACTGCAAAACGGACGAAATGGACCTCCTACGGTCGAAACAGGGGTCCTGTTGATCAGGAGGGGTGTGGCGTACCGCAAAACGAACGAAATGGACCTCCTACGGTCGAAATGGGGGTCCTGTTCATCAGGAGGGGTGTGGCGTACCGCAAAACGGGACTCCACGGGATACTGTTCATCTCCACCGTCGACCTCCTCCAGCGTCCACGAGCTCCTGTTCATCCAGCCTCCGCGAGTTCTTGTTCATCCAGCCTCCACCGCGCGCTACTCCACCGGCTACTGTTCAACCACCCCTCCATGGGCACCCCTCCATCGTCTACTGTTCATCTAGCCCTCCACACCACGGGGTCTTGTTCAACCACCCCTCCACGGGCACCCCTCCATCGTCTACTGTTCATCCAGCCCTCCACACCACGGGGTCATGTTCATCCAGAGGCAACGCCACCGCTCACTGTTCATCCAACCCCCCCCCCCCAACACTCACTGTTCATCCAATCGATCGGCTTCAGTTAGCAGCAGTAGCGAAGGAACCGCTCGATCGGGTTCAGTTAACAGCCATCGATCGATTGCTCGGGTTCAGTAACGCGTAGCCTGCAGTGCAATCGCTCGGGTTCAGTTAGATCCCAACGCCTCGCTTGGGTTCAGTTAGAGCCAACGCCTCGCGCACACGCGCGTACGTGTACGAGAGAAACGCGCATCGCTCGGCCCCCGACCTCCCACCGTAACCGGGAACTCCCCGAAATTTTCCTCCCCCTCGCTTCTACCATGGTTTTTTCCATCATGGACAGCCCAAAGAATGTCATGCAGCTGCGTCTCCGGCCCGCCCAGGACGAAAAGCCCATTTTCTGTCATGATTTTTTTTCATAGAAGTAGGAGCCCACCACATCTATGATGATATCGGGTTTTGTCACAATTATCATCATAGAAGTGTCATATGTATGACAGAAAAAATTCGTTTGGACCAAAATGTCACGGATGTGTCTTTTTTTGTAGTGGGTTGAGATGTAGTCATGATTGTCTTCGAGGGATGCTTGGCCCTTGCCATCTTTCCAGCTTCGCAGGCACCACATAGATGATCCTTCTTGAACTTTACACCCTCAATTCCTACGATGTGTTTCTTCTTCGCGAGTGTGTACAAGTTCCTCATGCCAGCATGCCCTAGCCTCTGATGCTAGAGCCAGCATTCTGACGCCTTTGCTAGAAGACATACGGCCAACTATGATCCTACTGAGAAATCTACCATGTACAAATCATCCTTTCGATATCCTTAAAACACTAGAGATTTGTCAGATTCCATTAGCACAAGGCAACGGTATTTTCCAAATAGCACAATCATGTTTAAGTCACAAAGCATTGAGACAGACATTAAGTTGAAACCAAGGGATTCAACAAGCATCACTTTATCCATGTGTTGATCCTTTGAGATTGCAACTCTACCTAGACTCAATACCTTGCGACATGTCGAACACCGGTTGGTGAAGAGATTGACGTCGTGATGCATCTTGGGCCAAAAATAGTTCTTGGAGAGCGTAGCAAATGTCTTGTCGCGTCCAAAGTGTCCCATGAGTCCACCGCCATGAGATTCCTGCAAAAGCAACAAACGCAAAGAGGACTCGGGGATGCAAAGTTTGTTAGCTCTCATAAGATATCCATCTTTGATGTAGTATCGATCCCAAGAATTATGCATCAAACACTTGGTGTAGGGTGTAGCAAATGTAGGATCATGTTCATACAATTCTTTGATATGCTCAAAACCAATGACATTCAACTCAAGAGTAGTGACAAGCATGCATATACGGGAAAGTGCATCTGCCACAACATTTTCTTTACCCTTAATGTACTTGATGACATAAGGAAATGATTCAATAAATTCACTCCATTTAGCATGACGCTTGTTCAACTTAGTTTGACCCTTAAGATATTTAAGTGTTTCATGGTTGGTATGGATGATGAATTCATGTGGGCGAAGGTAATGTTCCCATTCATGCAAAACTCGCACTAAAGCATATAGCTCTTTGTCATAGATGGGGTAATTGAGTTGCGCGCCGGATAGTTTCTCACTAAAATATGCAATGGGGCGCTTCTCTTGCGTTAACACACCTCCTATGCCATTACCACTAGCATCGCAATGAATTTCGAAAGGTTTGTCAAAGTTGGGTAATGCAAGCACGGGGGCATGAGTAAGCAAATTCTTAAGCTCATTGAAAGCAATATCTTGAGATGTTCCCCAAACAAACGGTGCATTTTTCTTACTCAAAGCATGCAAAGGTGAAGCAATGGTGCTAAAATCCTTCACAAATCTACGGTAGAAACCAGCTAAACCGAGAAAACTACGCACTTGTTGCAAATTGGTTGGTTGGGGCCAATTTTTAATAGCATTGATCTTAGATTCATCAACATGGACACCCTTAGAAGATACTACGAAACCCAAGAAAACAAGCTTATCAACACCAAATAGGCATTTTTCCATATTAGCATACAGTTGCTCTTTTCGAAGAGTTTGTAGCACGGTGCGAAGGTGGGTGACATGCTCTTTGAGAGATTTGCTAAACACAAGGATATCATCAAAGTAGACAACAACAAATTCACCAATGTAAGGACGAAAGACGTAATGCATAAGACGCATGAAAGTACCGGGTGCTTCCGATAAACCCATAGGCATGACTAGCCACTCATATAGACCAAACTTTGTTTTGAAAGCGGTTTTCCATTCATCACCCTCTTGTATGCGGATTTGATAGTAACCAATTTTAAGATCAATTTTGGAAAAGATAGTGGCACCACTAAGTTCATCAAGCATATCATCAAGGCGTGGAATGGGGTACCTATATCTAACGGTGATAGCATTGATAGGTCTACAATCGGAGCACATGCGAAAGCTACCGTCACGTTTTGGTACAAGAATGACCGGTACGGCACAAGGACTCAAACTTTCACGCACATGTCCATGGTCTATGAGATGCTTTACTTGCCTTTGTATTTCTTTGTTGGTTTCTTCGGGGTTGACGCGGTATGGAGCTTTGTTGGGAAGCGGCGCTCCGGGGATTAGATCAATTCGGTGCTCAATGCCTCATAGTGGAGGTAGACCCGGAGGTAGCTCATTGGGGAAAACATCTTTAAATTCCTGCAATAGAGAAGATAACACCAAAGGTAGATCGTGAGAGTTGTTAGTTTTTGTGACCTCGTCCTTGCACAATAGGACATAGTGTAGGACACTTGATGGGTTCTCACACACTTCTCTCATCTCACGTTTGGTGGCAAACAGAATTAGGTTTTTCTTGTCGCTCATCGTGGAGGCACTCAATTTGGGCTTGTGGCGCTCACTCTCTTTTTGGTGGTTCGCTCTCTCACTATTCTCTCCACGATGGGTGGCTTGCTTGTCGGCGAGCACTTGGCTTGGAGACATAGGACGTAGCATGAACTCTTTCCCTTTCATCTTGAAGCTATAGTGATTTGTACGCCCATTGTGGATGACACCTCGGTCAAATTGCCATGGCCGTCCAAGGAGGAGGTGGCAAACGGTCATCGGAAGGACATCACATTCCAATGTGTCTTCATAGGCACCGATCTTGAAAGAGACTTGTACTCTATGCTCGACTTGTATGGTGCCGGTGTCGCTTAGCCATTGAACCTTGTAGGGGTGAGGGTGCTTCATCTTGACCAATTGGAGCTTGGAGCAAAGTTCTTCACTTGCTAAGTTGTGGCAAATACCTCCATCGATGATGACCTTGACGGAACGTCCATTGATGCCGGCCTTTGTGTGGAAGATATGGCATCTTTGATCTTCGTCTTGTTGATGTTGAAGAGTCAAGACCTTGGAGACAACAAGAGCGGAACTTGAATCTTCATCGCAAAAGACTTGGTCATCTTCATCTTCATTGTTCACTTTTCGGTGAATGGCCACTTGCTCAAGAGCTTCCATTTCTCCTTCACTCATGGAGTCATAGGTTCCGTCGTCGTTGAGGATCATGGTGCGCTTGTTTGTGCACTCGAAGGACTTGTGGCCTCGGCCGCCGCATGTGAAGCATTTGATAGAACTTGTCTTGATGGTCTCATCGGGTGGAGCAGATGATGATGAAGCTTTCTTGAAGTTGCTTGTAGTAGGAGGACGACTTGAGCTTGTCGAAGCTTTCTTGTAACTTGACTTGTCGCCGTTGCTTGTAGAAGGCTTTGTAGAGGTAGAAGGTGTTGGAGTCGTCGAAGCTTGATTGTTGGAGAGGCCATAGGACTTGGATGAGAACTTGGCGTACTTGAAGTCGTCTTGTACTTGCCGTTCCGCTTTGGTAGCTTGGTGCACTAACTCGATGAGGTTCGAGTATGGTTGGAAATCGGCGATCTTCTTGATAGGATGATTGAGTCCATTCAAGAACCGTGCCATAGTTTTCTCATCATCTTCCTTGACGTTGGCTCGTATCATGGCAATCTCCATTTCCTTGTAGTACTCTTCAACACTCTTGGTTCCTTGTTTGAGTTATTGAAGTTTCTTGAAGAGGTCGCGGTTGTAGTAGTTTGGCACAAACCATGCTCTCATGACATCCTTCATTTGTCTCCAAGTGGTGATGGGTGGTTCACCTCTTGCCGCTCGGCGCTCAATGACTTGTTCCCAACAAATGAGGACGTAGTCTTGGAATTCTAGGGATGCCATTGCCATCTTCTTCTCTTCTTCGTAGTTGTGCAAGCGGAAGATTTTGTCAACCTTCAATGCCCATGAGATGTACTCTTCGGGGTCATTGCTTCCATTGAACTTGGGCATGGTGAACTTTAGCTTGCCATATCGTTGCTCTTCATTGTGTTGGGGTCGGGGATGATGACGTCCATGTCGTTGAGGATTGACATTGTCATGTTGCTCTTGACGAGGAGGATTGTCGAACTCATGTTGCTCTTGTTGAGGAGGAGCTTGTCTATCTTGACAAGGAGCTTGTCGATGCACGCGGTCTTGGTAAATTCGTTCTTGAGCTTCATCGCGAAGTGCTTCTTGTTGGAGACGAGCTTGTCGGCCTCGATCGGCTACGGCACGA
Organism: Aegilops umbellulata; assembly: GCA_032464435.1. NCBI lineage: Eukaryota > Viridiplantae > Streptophyta > Magnoliopsida > Poales > Poaceae > Aegilops > Aegilops umbellulata. The sequence goes on from CP136060.1 coordinate 32,204,113, forward strand.
CTTGAATCATGAAGTGCACGTTGCGCCTCAAGTGCTTGAGCTTCACGGAGTCGTTGTTGTTTGCGTTCCGCCTCGGCGTCTTGTGCTTCTTGATGTTGTCGCGCTCGCTCCTCTTGTTCTTGTTGTCGTTGACGTTGCCGTTCTTGTGCTTGTGCGAAAGCGGCTTGGTTTTGTCGATGTCGATGCTCTTGAGAGTCGGTGTCGTGTAGAGGATTGCGATTTGCTTGACGATCTTAACGCGCGGCACGACGAAGAGTGTTCGATGTCGGTGTACTTGAACCGGAGATGGTGTCGTCGGAGTGTCAACTTGAGCGGCTCCTTCTTGACGAAGTCGAAGGGGACGAACGAAGCAACAAAGCTCGAATCTCGTCCATTCTTGCGTCATTCTCGTACTTGTGTTCGTCGAGCTTGTTGTCGAAGTAATCTCTTGTACGATTCTCGGATTGTCGGAGGTCGGTGGTGAGATTGTCGATGCGGTCGCCCAAAGCAAGTTGTTCTTGATGCAAAGCCCGTTATGCACCAAATAGTTGATTCTTGGTGACGAAAGAAGACATGTCGTCATCTTGCTCCAATAAGAGGGGGTTGGTAGAAGTACTTGGCCTATCCATCATTCCAAACAACGATATGTGAGTGGGAGAAAGGGAAGAACCAATATCAAATGTACCTTGACCGATGTTGACAATGGATCAAAGATGACTCCAATGTGTAGCAAGGAAATAGCACAATTGGTACCAATTCTTGTCGGTTCTCACACCTACACAAGTAAAAGCTTATGGTGGAGCTTGGTTAGGATGGTGGCACAAAATTTGATGCAATTGTAAGTGAGACTCAATAATGTTGGAAAAGATTCACAAATTTGCAAATGCAACAAGTAGACCAATAGCAAGATATGGTACACGGAAACACACATGCAAATAGATAAGATGGGGTTATGCAACCAAGGATGAGCCAAAATGTGGAATTCACCAAGATGCTCTTGTTGCACAACACTAGAGAGACACTAGCACGATTGCACAATAGGCGGATACGAACTTGTGCACAACCTACTAAGCAAAAATGCAACGACTTCTATCCCAAGTATGCTATATGTATGATGTTCCTATGCGTTGATCCAAGATGATCGAGTATGACGATCTTAATGTTGTATGATGCTATGGTTCTTGCTTATAAGCTCTTTACTTATATTTCCTCTTTTGCTTAAAAGCTTGTTTGGCTCTTTGATGTTTGAGCTCTTTCTCATGCAATGCTTCACGAACCAAGATATCAATTGTGTATGCGACAACAACTTTGTGACACAAGAGATGATACCAAGTTATGCAAGACGATGATAGTATGTATGCTATGGGATGTATGAACACTAATGTGCACAAGTCACATTGCCGGCAATACTCAAGGGCTAGTCTCGATGGGTAAGTGACGCAAAAGTAAGGCTATGGGGTTAACAATGCAAATGCAAGAGGGTATGACGCTAGTAGTGAGCGGCAGTGGGGAGCGGTAGTACCGCTGGAGGGAGCGGTAGTGCCGCTCGTTCTGGAGCGGCCGGATCCACTTCAAGCTCTTGATGTCCATCTTCCTCTTCGGATTCTCCTTGCTCCACAGCATCTCCATGGCTAACTCCTTGGTACCTGAGTATGCACAACGTCTCCGTTTGAGGTAGTAGCCATGTCTCATGTTCATCGAAGTGGAATTGTGAGAGGAGAGATGTCACCTCGGTTTTGAGAGCTCTTGCACGTGATCGAGTCATGGGTCCACTAGGCACTTGGTGAGATGATGGTAGGTCCATGGGGATGACCTTGGGATGCTCCGCATACCACTTTCAAGTGCCTAGTGGACCCATGACTCGAGCACGTGCAAGAGCTCTCGAAACCGAGGTGACATCTCTCCTTTCCGAACTACCACTTTCCATACACGAGACATGGTTGCTACCTCAAACGGAGACACTTTGCATACTCAGGTACCTTGGAGAAGCTAAGGTGCAAGGCGGATCGGAAGAAGAAGATGGACGCGAAGAAGGAGAGGAAGAAGAACTGCCCAAGAAGCTCGAGCCACCAGGACGAGCGGTACTACCGCCCCCTGTAAGCGGTACTACCGCCGACCGGCGGTACTACCGCTCCCCACTGCCGCTCACTACTACCGCTCGACCCGACAAATGCCAGTGTTCGCACGTCCCGGGTCTAGTACTACCGCTGTCCTAGCGGCACTACCGCTTGAGCGGTACTACCGCCCTGTGGCCGGTACTACCGCCCTGCCTGCGTGCAGAGAGCGGGCCTAGGGCCCATGTATCCCCCCTCTCACTTACCCCTTCATGGATGTAGACTATATATACTCCCCCACCTCATTCTAACTAGGGTTAGCGTTGGTTTAACTCATATGTGAGATAGAGCTTCGCTCATCCATACCGGATCGTCTCTTCGAGAGTGACCGCGACCCCTCTACGGAGAAGATCCTCGTGGATTCAAGACCCCCTCTTGGGTGGCCCCATCAAGACCTCCTATACGGATAAGAACCCGGTTACTTTGTATCGTCCTTTGTTGACCTTGGATCATCGTGTATCTCTTTGTGTTCATCGATCTAGCATATGTGTGATCTATTTCTTGTTGGTTGAGTGTTTATCTCGTGTTTTCTCCCCGTTTCTTCCCCGTGTTCATCGTGTTCTTCGAGGGATCTCGCTCCTTTCGTGAAAGATCGGCCATCTAGGGTTCCACCCTACATCACCTTCCTTCCCCCTCCTAGTTGGACTAGGAAAGGGGGGAAACCTACTCCTAGTAGGAGTAGGAATCCCCCCTTGGGGCGCACCCCATGAGGTCGTCCCTCCCCCTCCTCTACTCCTTTATATACGGGGGAGGGGGCACCCCTCCACAGATTTCCACCTTGGTCACATTGTTGTAGTGCTTAGGCGAAGCCCTGCGTTGGTAACTTCATCATCACCATCACCAAGCCGTCGTGCTGACGAAACTCTCCCTCGGCCTCAGCTAGATCAAGAGTTCGAGGGACGTCACCGAGCTGAACGTGTGCAGATCGCGGAGGTGTCGTGTGTTTGGTACTTGATTGGTTGGATCGCGAAGACGTTCGACTACATCAACTGCGTTACTTAACGCTTCCGCTTTCGGTCTACGAGGGTACGTTGACACACTATCCCCGCTCGTTGCTATGCATCTCCTAGATAGATCTTGTGTGATCGTAGGAATTTTTTTGAAATATTGCGTTCCTCAACAGTGGCATCTGAGCCAGGTGTATGCATAGATGTTATATGCACGAGTATAACACAATGAGTTGTGGGCGATAATAGTCATACTGCTTACCAGCATGTCATACTTTGATTCGGCGGTATTGTTGGATGAAGCGGCCCAGACCGACATTACATGACCGCGTTCATGAGACTGGTTCTACCGCCGTGCTTCGCACACAGGTGGCTAGTGGGTGTCTGTTTCTCCAACTTTAGTTGAATTGAGTGTGACTACGCCCGGTCCTTGTTGAAGGTTAAAACATCACACTTGACGAAAAATCGTTGTGGTTTTGATGCGTAGGTAAGAACGATTCTTGCTAGAAGCCCGTAGCAGCCACGTAAAACTTGCAAAAACAAAGTAGAGGACGTCTAACTTGTTTTTGCAGGGCATGTTGTGATGTGATATGGTAAAGACGTGATGAGATATAAATTGTTATATGAGATGATCATGTTTTCTTAAAGTTATCGGCAACTGGCAGGAGCCTTATGGTTGTCTCTTTATTGCATAAGATGCAAGCGCCATATAATTGCTTTACCTTATCGCTATGCGATAGCAATAGTTGCAAAAGCAATAGTTGGCGAGACGACCATGTGACGACACATTGATAAAGATCAAGATGATAGAGATCATGGTGTCATGCCGGTGACGATGGACATCATGACGGTACTTTGGAGATGGAGATCAAAGGCACAAGATGATGATGGCCATATCATGTCACATATTTTGATTGCATGTGATGTTTATCTTTTATGCATCTTATTTTGCTTAGTACGACAGTAGCATTATGAGATGATCCTTTACAAAAAATTTCAAGGTATAAGTGTTCTCCCTGAGTATGCAATGTTGCGACAGTTCTTCGTGCTGAGACACCACCTGATGATCGGGTGTGATAAGCTCTACGTTCACATACAACGGATGCAAGCCAGTTTTGCACATGTAGAATACTCGGGTTAAACTTGACGAGCCTAGCATATGCAGATATGGCCTCGGAGCACTGAGACCGAAAGGTCGAACGTGAATCATATAGTAGATATGATCAACATAGCGATGTTCACCATTGAAAGCTACTCCATCTCACGTGATGATCGGACATGGTTTAGTTGATATGGATCACGTGATCATTTAGATGACTAGAGGGATGTCTATCTAAGTGGGAGTTCTTAAGTAATATGATTAATTGAACTTAAATTTATCATGAACTTAGTCCTGATAGTATTTGCATATCTATGGTGTAGATCAATATCTCGCGATGTAGCTCCCCGTTTATTTTTGATACGTTCCTAGAGAAAAACTATGTTGAAAGATGATAGTAGCAATGATGTAGACTAGGTCCGTGATCTGAGGATTATCCTCATTGCTGCACAGAAGAAATATGTCCTTAATGCACCACTAGGTGACAGACCTTTTGCAGGAGCAGATGCAGACGTTATGAACGTTTGGCAAGCTCGGTATGATAACTACTTAATAGTTTAGTGTGCCATGCTTTACGTCTTAGAACCGGGACTTCAAAAATGTTTTGAACGCCACGGAGCATATAAGATGTTCCAAGAGTTGAAATTGGTATTTCAGACTCATGCCCGAGTCGAAAGGTATGAGACCTCTGACAAGTATTTTTGCCTACAAGATGGAGGAGAATAGCTCAACCAGTGAGCATGTGCTCAGAATGTCTGAGTACTACAATCGCTTGAATCAAGTGGGAGTTAATCTTCCAGATAAGATAGTGATTGATAGAGTTCTCTAGTCACTATCACCAGGTTACTGGAACTTTGTGATGAACTATAATATGCAAGGGATGACGAAAACGATTCCCCGAGCTCTTCGCGACACTAAAATCAGCGAAGGTAGAAATCAAGAAAAGCATCAAGTGTTGATGGTTGACAATACCACTAGTTTCAAGTAAAAGGGCAAGGGAAAGAAAGTGAACTTCAAGAAGAATGGCAAGCAAGTTGCCACTCCCATGAAGAAGACCAAAGCTAGACCCAAGCCTGAAACTGAGTGCTTCTACTGCAAAGGAAATGGTCACTAGAAGCGGAACTGCCCCAAATACTTGGCGAATAAGAAGGATGGCAAAGTGAACAAAAGTATATATGATATACATGTTATTGATGTGTACTTTACTAGTATTCATAGTAGCCCCTGGGTATTTGATACTGGTTCAGTTGCTATGATTAGTAACTTGAAACAGGAGTTACAAAATAAACAGAGACTAGTTATGGGCAAAGTGACGATGCGTGTTGCAAATGATTCCAAGGTTGATAAGATCACCATCGCACACTCCCTCTACCTTCGAGATTAGTGTTGGACCAAAATAAATGTTATTTGGTGTTTGCGTTGAGCATGAATATGATTGGATCATCTTTATTGCAATACGGTTATTCATTTAAGTCAAAGAATAATTGTTGTTCTGTTTACATGAATAAAACCCTCTATGGTCATACACTTAATATAAATGGTTTATTGAATCTCGATCGTAATGATACACATATTCATAATATTGATGCCAAAAGATGCAAAGTTAATAATGATAGTGCAACTTAATTGTGGCACTGCCATTTAGGTCATATTGCTGTAAAGCGCATGAAGAAACTCCATGATGATGGGCTTTTGGGATCACTTGATGCTTGCGAACCATGCCTCATGGGCAAGATTACTAAGACCCAGTTCTCCGGAACAATGGAGCGAGCTACTTACTTATTGGAAATAATACATACTGATGTATGCGGTCCGATGCGTGTTGATGCTCGCAGCGGCTATCGTTATTTTCTGACCTTAACAGATGATTTAAGCAGATATGGGTATATCTACTTGATGAAACATAAGTCTGAAACATTTGAAAAGTTCAAAGCATTTCAGAGTGAAGTGGAAAATCATCGTAACAAGAAAATAAAGTTTCTACGATTTGATCGCAGAGACGAATATTTGAGTTACGAGTTTGGTCTTCATTTGAAACAATGTGGAATAGTTTCGCAACTCACGCCACCTGGAACACCACAGCATAATGGTGTGTCCGAATGTCATAACCATACTTTATTAAATATGGTGCAAGCTATGATGTCTGTTACAGAATTACCACTATCGTTTTGGGGTTATGCATTAGAGACAATTGCATTCACGTTAAATAAAAAATCCGTTGAGACGACACCATATGAACTGTGGTTTAGCAAGAAACCTAAGCTGTCGTTCCTTAAAGTTTGGGGTTGCAATGCTTATGTGAAAAAGTTTCAACCTGATAAGCTCAAACCCAAATCGGAGAAGTGCGTCTTCATAGGATACCCAAAAGAAACTATTGGGTACACCTTCTATCACAGATCCGAAGGCAAGATCTTTGTTGTTAAAAATGGATCCTTTCTAGAGAAGGAGTTTCTCTTGAAAGAAGTGAGTAGGAGGAAAGTAGAACTTGATGAGGTAATTGTACCTGCTCCCTTATTGGAAAGTAGTTCATCATAGAAATCAGTTCTAGTGATTCCTACACCAATTAGTGAGGAAGCTAATGATGATGATCATGGAAACTTCTGATCAAGTTACTACCGAACCTCTTAGGTCAACCAGAGTAAGATCCGCACCAGAGTGGAATGGTAACCCTGTTCTGGAAGTCATGTTACTTGACCATGACGAACCTACGAACTATGAGGAAGCAATGATGAGCCCAGATTTCGCAAAATGGCTTGAGGCCATGAAATCTGAGATGGGATCCGTGTATGAGAACAAAGTGTGGACTTTTGTTGACTTGCCCGATGATCGGCAAGCCATAGATAATAAATGGATCTTCAAGAAGAAGACTGACGTTGACGTTAATGTTACTGTCTACAAAGCTCAACTTGTTGCGAAAGGTTTTCGACAAGTTCAAGGAGTTGACTACGATGAGACCTTCTCACCCATAGCGATGCTTAAGTCTATCCGAATCATGTTAGCAATTGCCACATTTTATGATTATGAAATTTGGCAAATAGATGTCAAAACTGCATTCCTTAATTTAAAGACATTATAACTGTACATGTTAGGAGCTCCCTCAGACCATCAGCCTTCTAAGCCGCCCATTTTTGTGATCTGCGCATTGCTAGCCGCCTGATCCATCTCTTTCCCACGCCTGGGCCATGTTCGATGCGCACTGGCTCGCTAACTGGGCTGAGGACTCTGAGGGGCGCTGCTCCGGCATCAATTTTTGAAAAATCTGGTTGATTGGGCCAGTTCTCCGCGTGTATGGGCTCTTCCCGTGGTTAGCCCACCGGTGAACCAAGCGTGGAGGTGAACATGATTTTTCCAAAAAAAAGGTGTACATGATTATTTTCCCAAAGAGAGGCGAACAGGAGAGGGACACCGTTCAGTGCATCGTTCTCTTTACCTCGTGGCGTTTTTGATGCAATGCTCCGTTAATGGTTGAGCGACATATGCGGATTGACGGATCTTTCAGGTTGTCCGTTCCCCTTCCTCCATTCTCAATTTTAGTGGGTGTCTCCCTCACCATCGCAGTTGGCGACAGGCATCAGACACCGCGGCTGACGCGTCCTAGGTCATGGAGCACCGCCGCGACTATGCGGGCGCTGGCAACGTGGTACTGAAGGTCACCCCTCCGATGATCATCCTTACGCTGGTTTTCAGCCGCATCATGGTCAACAACCTTCGGCGAAGGAACACCAGGTACACATGTCATGTCAGTCTGATTCATACACTATGCTAAACAAGGGGCGTAGCACTGCAACACAATCTACTTCCTTGTTTGTGAACTTATCAAGTTATTGGAATTTTGGTATTGCTAGATCTTAAGCCATACATAGACAGCTGGATAAATCTCTATTGCAGGTCAAGTGTTTGATAATTTGTTTGTTTGGCATACAAGTTGTCGTTGTATGCTTCCCTCAAGACCTCAAGAAACCAATGGTTAGATGGGATCTATACTGTTGCTGCTTGCTAGCAGTATAGGGTACCGTAAAAAACCTCTTCTTATATGTGTGGCAATAAGAGGTGGACGCAGTTAAGGTCAAGGGCTCACCATCTTCATGACTACCTACCTAGCGGTCAATAATAGAATGGTGAACCCATGAATGTCCTCTCTTTATCCTCTGGTGTTTAACCTGGCGTCCTAATGAAATGCTCTGTAGTTGTACCATGCATGCTGTGTAATTTGAACTTTTAGTCAAATGAAATACTATATAAATACACGTACATGATTATTACTTCCCTTCTACCCATATATACATAAATAAGCATCCAGGAATAGTATGTACCTCCCTTTTGTGCATGCCTACCCGTGCACGGTTATCCACAATATCGCTACTTATCATGTCATCATGGTATATATATTTTGCTGACAATTGTTTTTCATAATGGTATGATCAGTAGTGATTACATGGTGGCCTACTTGTTGAATTTCCATTACATCCTAATCAACACTCTCAAGATTATTTATATAGTTAAGACAGTTAGCCTTTCTTTCCACCCATTTTATCCTATGAATATCTTAATCTTCCCGTAACATGGACATGCCCACGTCTAAATTATACACAATATAATTGTAGTTGAGACCTTTTCGCTTTTACTATCCTATATGGGTGTTACTTTCATATTTCATGCACCATATCGTAGCATAATTTCCTGCCATTATATTAGGAAAATGGATGGGCGCAACAACGCGCGCCACAATGATCTAGTGGATATCTTAAAGAAGAGTTGTATATGATGCAACCAGAAGGTTTTGTCGATCCAAAAGGTGCTAACAAAGTGTGCAAGCTCCAGCGATCCATTTATGGACTGGTGCAAGCCTCTCGGAGTTGGAATATACGCTTTGATAGTGTGATCAAATCATATAGTTTTATACAGACTTTTGGAGAAGCATGTATTTACAAGAAAGTGATTGGGAGCACTGCAACATTTCTGATAAGTATATGTGAATGACATATTGTTGATCGAAAATAATGTAGAATTTTATAGAAAGCATAAAGGAGTGTTTGAAAGGAGTTTTTCAAAGAAAGACCTCGATGAAGCTGCTTACATTTTGAGCATCAAGATCTATAGAGATAGATCAAGACGCTTGATTTTTTTCAATGAGTACATACCTTGACAAGTTTTTGAAGTAGTTCAAAATGGAACAGTCAAAGAAGGAGTTCTTGCCTGTGTTGCAAGGTGTGAAGTTGAGTAAAGACTCAAAACCCGACCACGGCAAAAAATAGAAAGAGAATGAAAAGTCATTCCCTATGCCTCAGTCATAGGTTCTATAAAGTATGCTATGTTGTGTACTAGACCTATTGTGTACCTCACCATGAGTTTGGCAAGAGGGTACAATAGTGATCCAGGAGTGGATCACTGAACAGCGGTCAAAATTATCCTTAGTGGAATAAGGAAATGTTTCTCGGCTATGGAGGTGACAAAGAGTTCGTCATAAAAAGTTACGTTGATGCAAACTTTGACACCGATCTGGATGACTCTAAGTCTCAATCTAGAAACATATTGAAAGTGGGAGCGATTAGCTAGGGTAGCTCCATGTAGAGCATTGTATACATAGAAAATTTGCAAAATACATACGGCTCTGAATGTGGCAGACCCGTTGACTAAACTTCTCTCACAAGCAAAACATGATCACTCTTTGGGTGTTAATCACATAGCGATGTGAACTAGATTATTGACTCTAGTAAACCCTTTGGGTATTAGTCACATGGAGATGTGAACTAATCACATAAAGATGTGAACTAATCACATAAAGATGTGAACTATTGGTGTGAAATCACATGATGATGTGAACTAGATTATTGACTCTCGTGCAAGTGGGAGACTGAAGGAAATATGCCCTAGAGGCAATAATAAAGTTGTTGTTTATATTTCCTTATATCATGATAAATGTTTATTATTCATGCTAGAATTGTATTAATCGAAAACTTAGTACATGTGTGAATACATAGACAAACAGAGTGTCCCTAGTATGCCTCTACTAGACTAACTCGTTAATCAAAGATGGTTAAGTTTCCTAACCATAGACATGTGTTGTCATTTGATGAACGGGATCACATCATTAGAGAATGATGTGATGGACAAGACCCATCCTTTAGCTTAGCATTATGATCGTTTAGTTTATTTCTATTGCTTTCTTCATGACTTATACATGTTCCTATGACTATGAGATTATGCAACTCCCAAATACTGGAGGAACACTTTGTGTGCTGTCAAATGTCACAACGTAACTGGGTGATTATAAAGATGCTCTACAGATGTCTCCAATTGTGTCTGTTGAGTTGGCATAGATCGAGATTAGGATTTGTCACTCCGATTGTCGGAGAGGGATCTCTGGGCCCTCTCGGTAAAGCACATCACTATAAGCCTTGCAAGCAGTGTAACTAATGAGTTAGTTGCGGGATGATGCACTACGGAACGAGTAAAGAGACTTGCGGGCAACGAGATTGAACTAGGTATAATGATACCGACGATCGAATCTCGGGCAAGTAACATACCGATGACAAAGGGAACAACGTATGTTGTTATGCGGTTTGACCGATAAAGATCTTCGTAGAATATGTAGGAACCAATATGAGCATCCAGGTTCCGCTATTGGTTATTGACCAGAGATGAGTCTCGGTCATGTCTACATAGTTCTCAAACCCTTAGGGTCCGCACGCTTAACGTTCGATGACGATATGTATTATGAGTTTTGTGATTTGATGTACCGAAGGTTGTTCGGAGTCCCGGATGTGATCACAGACATGACGAGGAGTCTATAAATGGTCGAGACATGAAGATTGATATATTGGAAGGTTATGTTTGGACACTGGAATGGTTTTAGATGAGTTCGGGCATTTTCCGGAGTACCAGGGGGTTAACCCCACCCCCGGGGGGGGGGGTTAATGGGCCTTCATGGGCCATGGTGGAAGAGAGGAGGAGGCGGCCAAGTGTTGCCCCCCCTAAGCCCAATCCGAATTGGGGAGGGGGCTGGCCCTCCTTTCCTTCTCTCCTTCTTCCCCTTCCTCCCCCCTCCTAGTTGGACCAGGAAAGGGGGGAAACCTACTCCTAGTAGGAGTAGGAATCCCCCCTTGGGGCGCACCCCATGAGGTCGGCCCTCCCCCTCCTCCACTCCTTTATATACGGGCGAGGGGGGCACCCCATATACACACAAGTTGATTTTAGCCGTGCGCGGTGCCCTCCTCCACAGATTTCCACCTCGGTCATATTGTCATAGTGCTTAGGCCAAGCCCCGCATCGGTAACTTCATCATCACCGTCACCACGCCGTCGTGCTGAGGAAACTCTCCCTCGGCCTCAGCTGGATCTAGAGTTCGAGGGACGTCACCGAGCTGAACGTGTGCAGATCGCGGAGGTGCCGTGCGTTTGGTACTTGATCGGTTGGATCGCGAAGACGTTCGACTACATCAACCGCGTTACTTAACGCTTCCGCTTTCGGTCTACGAGGGTACGTGGACACACTCTCCCCACTCGTTGCTATACATTCCCTAGATAGATCTTGCGTGATCGTAGGAATTTTTTTGAAATATTGCGTTCCCCAACAAGTTTGAGTGGGAGAGACTGACTGGTCTTGTTGCTACGGAGGAGATTGTTGGAGATGGAACAGATCTTTGTACAAAGGAAAATTCCCTACCACACACAAATCGAGCGTCAAACCAATCTAACTCAAAAGAGATAAAAATTACAACAGGAGAGGCATTAGAAATATATATCAAAACAATAGCATGTCGACCAACATGGAATGCTAGCTTGGTCTCAGAAGATTATCCTAGTTCCGCGGTTCCTCCAAAACTGGTTCGGTAAATAACGCTTGTAGATTGTCAGTTGTGTATGCCCTTGTCCAGATTGGTTTGTCTTACCGACTGTACCATCTCATGGTTCGTTAATGTGCACGTATGCGAAAGTTAGCCTGTACAGAATCAACAATCGTGTGGATGAAGATTTTTAGGCTTAAGTTACCTACTCTTGAGCTTGAACATGTTCTGTTTGTCAAAAACTGCCTAGAAAAGAAGCCACTCTTTAAAAACACTCTGCCGTTCTTGGCACTGATGGGTAGTTCCATGGCGATTGGAGATGCCATCCTCATTCCATCAATGTGAGGTGCTTCATGTCAACACTCCTTTGTCCTTGTTTCTTCTACCAACAAAGATTCTGAAATTTCTATTCACCTCGAGAATGCATTATTGCTGACCCTCCTCTTTTTTATGTGTGTGTTTAGTTATTTCTGTTGTCATTGGTCTCTAGAGTCTAGTTGCTGGATTTGATACAGGTTTGGCATTTTTACGCCCTTCATGAATATCACAACAGCTTGATTATGTCATGTCATTAGATCAACGCCGACATATCAACCCAGATTTTCATATAATCCTACTTTCAAAAGCTACAAGACTTTTTTGGCAGATGTTATTGCAATCGTTCCAATCCTAGTTCTTCTACTATTGTTCAACGTCCAAAGGTATAGAACAAGCATAGTTGGAATCATGTTCGCTCCTGTTTTGGCTTTATGGTTTCTTAAACAAAAAAACATACTCTGTTTCTATCTCTAGAAAGCTCAAAACATGGCCAAGATGCATAAACCACTACTGAAACATGTATTGTAGTTGGGCAATTCTAGCTACAGATTATGTTTAATGATAGTAGTAGTAAGAAACGATATAGACACACGAAGAGAGAGTATCTAGGGAGGCTTGTGGAGGGACTCGTTTCCTTAATTTGGCGCGGGTCCACTCCCTGCTCCGGTTGAGGCCCTCCTTCACCCGAGTTGGAGAATGCCAGATCCAGCCGTCCCGTGCTACTCTTCGGCGCACTGCTGTGCCCAAGGCGACCCCGTCTTGCTCCTCCCGACGGTGAAGACGACCTCCACCAGGCTCAGAGGCGACGCCGGCCACTAGCAACCTCACCGTCCCAACCGCTCTTATCGCAAGTATTTAATTGGAGTCAGTTGCGGAAAGCAATTAAACGCGTGTATCTGCTAACCGCATTCACCCATAGGAATGTAGGCCGGCTTAAATCGGGCATGCACTGGTGCTGCGTCGATTAAGCGAACGTAATTGATTTGCCTCGCTCCATACGATTGCATGCAACCTCGTTCATCCCATGTTTTTTTTAATCACTCCGCGATTAGCTACAAATGGAAATAGCCCGATAAAAGAGTCACCCTTTCGTGCCCGCGTGGCCCAAGGAGTCTCGGCCAGGTTGGTCTGAGGAGTAGCAGCCCGATTACATCGGACTTGATTGTTAAAGACGGGAGGCTACGCAGTGTGGGGATGCTCACGGTATCTGGGACGTTGAAAAGCCTAATCTGACGGCTGTAGACGTCAAATCGCTGTGGAAAGCCGCAGGTGGCTAATTACTGTTTTGTAATAGTTCGATCCTGATTCCTGATTCCTGAAGCCGCCGCACCCAACCTTCTCTCGTCCTGATCCACCCTAGCCAGGTTGCCAGCCAGGCAGGCCCCTCGCGCAGCCGGCCTCCTACTCGCCGCTCCTCAGGCCGCCGCACGGAGCTCGCCCCGCCGGCCACCACTCCGCCACCCCGCCGCAGGAAAGCGAGGTCCTAGGTGCGCCCCTCCTTCCCCCCTTCCCGCACTACTTGGCTCTCGCTTCTCCCGGCTTTCGGGTTCCGCGGAGCCCTCCCTTGCTGGTTTGGATCGGGGGCGTGCTTGTTGCCGCGTTTGTTGATTGGGCACGGGGAGGCTCGAGTCCCGGATATTACGTGGGTGCTGGTTCGGTGCCGTAGCATTGCATCGATGCGGTCGTCCGTTCCGTGATTTGGGCGTGATTGGTGGTGGTACATGCTGTTCGGGCGCGGATACGTCGTGGCCATGAGCTTGCTAGGGTTGGGGGCGCGGTGCAGGGGAGCTAGCATGTGGCGGTTAGTGCTGAGATGGATCTTTATTTGAGATGGGGAAGGGGTGCTTCCATGGGAGATGCGGGGAAGATGACGAGACTGTCACTGCCTATGATAGCTAGGATGTGGAAATATTAGTGATGTTTAAGGGAATCAGGACGCTGTGGTGAATACCCGAATTTCTTGTCTAACGATTGTTGCCATTCTGCAGTTACTGGAAGAGTTGGGAATGGAGGGTGCGGCGACGGATAACTTGACGGTGCCCAGGGTGGCTCCGGAGGCGGCTGACCATGCAGGTCAGCACGTCGAGGGCTCGACGGTGCCCGTGATGGTGCCAGAGGCGGCTGTTGACGCGGAGCAGCATGTCGAGCGCTCGACGGTGCCCATGGTGGTGCCAGAGGCGGCTGTCGACGCGGACCAGCATGTCGAGGGCTCGACAGCGCCCATGGTGGTGCCAGAGGCAGCTGTCAACGCAGACCAGCCTGTCGAGGCCTCGACAGTGCCTATGGTGGTGCCAGAGGCAGCTGTCAACGCGGACCAGCGTGTTGAGGGCTCGACAGTGCCTATGGTGGTTCCAGAGGAGGCTGTCGATGCAGACCAGCGTGCTGACGCCGTGGCAGCGCCCATGGTGATGACTGAAGCAGATGTAGATGCAGACCAGCGTGCTGACGGCGTGGCAGCACCCATGGTGATGACTGAAGCAGCTGCTGACGTGGATCATCCTATCGAGGATGCGGCCACCCAGGACAGGAAGCACGGGTAATCCATTCAAATTTATGTGCCCGCTGTGGTTCTGTAGATCTAGCTTTAATTATTGTCCTTTTCATTTTCGCTAGAAGCTTTCAATGATTGTTAGGTAGTGAAACTTATATCTGCATGCATGGGTACTTGGGTAGAGACGTAGAGTACAGAGGATAAAGACGCCCATGTTACCTGGACAATAATTGGGTTATCACTGAGGGATGTATGATGCGTGGCTATTGCTGCATTGGTTGTTCGTATGAGCTTGAAGCGAGGCCAGGTAGACACTTGTGCATACCAGCTAACCTGAATGCAAGTAAAGTTAAAGAATGGTGAAATAAGAATACAACAACCATTGTGCTGACACAAATTTTTGCGTCCATTAAACGCACAATCACTTCTTTTCTCTTGCAGACTCGCACTATCACATCACCCCATGGCTATGCCTTTTCTTTGGGGTCATTCTCACTTTCTTTTCTGTATGGTTTGCATTCAAATGTTTATCCAACCCTGTATTTCCCTAGAATTTGTAGTTTGTTTAGATCTATTATTACATCACTACATTGTGATCGCTGTCATTTCCCATGCCATATCAATACTGTATTGACGATGTTGTATATTCATTGTGACCGCTGTCAGCTTGTTGCTGAGTTGGTGATATGCTTGAATAGAACCAAGTTCATAATTTCATATTGCTTCTGATTTCAACAAACATAGAAATTGCATTAAATGTTTACGAGTGCTTTGTGTGGGTGAGTGCTCATGCTATCTGATCCACATGTATCTGGCATGAGAAGTGTGCATCTTCGAGGAACCATATATAGCATTTTCTCTCACCTCACTCACACCGGGGGTGGGAGAGTGTTCACTTATATCAAGACACATTGTATGTGTGAGGAAAATATGAGCACTCACCCATACAAGTATAGATGGTTCACACTAATGCATATTCAGTGCATTTCAAATATAGAAATAAAAATCTGTTTGGACACAAGATAACAGAACAAGCAAGTACACACCTTCCCCTTTCATGTTCTCACACTCGATCTGCATTGGGTTAAGTTTATTTAACTATTCAGTGATATATTCGGCCTTCAAAATTCATGCTATGACTGTAAGATGGGAACTTTTTTTCTTGCAACACATACATATACTCTTATCTTAAACTCATTGACTTAAAATTGCAGTAACATAGCTAGACATTTGATATTTCAACTTGTTAATATTTAAATACACAATTTGTTGAATCCAGTTTTTTTATTTGGTTCTAAACATTTGAAAAATGTATTTCATTATAGGGATGATGACGGAGTTGCCAATGTTACTCCTGAGGAAATGAGAGCCATCATCGAAGTTATAGCTGAGACGGGGAAGTTCTGGTATAATACTGGATCCATTGCCCCCTAGATTCCAATCCCTGATGAATTTACATACTTTAAATCTTAATTAGAGGTTCTTGAATGTCACAAGCAACTTCATGCTTCATATTTGTGTTCAGGTCTGCAATTTGTAATTTACTTTTCTTCCTCATGTGTTTTCTCTTTGGAAATGTGTTTCATTGGGTTAATAGCTATCATTTGAAAAGAAGTAACCCCCTCAGTGCTACTTTTAATAGTTTAATTCTTCTAGGTGAACCAAACTTTAGGTTGATTTAGCTGTTCATGTGTTGTTTTCAAGAGATATGGTCAGGGGCATTTGGACAAAATTACTATAGTGGGATTACTTCTACTCTTGGCCTTGGGATTAACTTTCGTCTTACAGGCACGACTGGAATTTTCTCAAGAGATTGTTGTCTCTCCAATTGATGCAGGTATGGGGAGGTATGCCATCAATAAGTTTCACATTGTTTCTAGGTCGTTGTATTGGCTATGTTCATCAGATTATAGTAGCTTTACTTACCTTCTAAACTGATTTCCATCATTTCACATATCAAGGTCTTGGGTGAATATTCTGAGGCTCAAATGGTGATCCGAGAGGACGGGCAGCAACATAATTCCTTGTTTAGAGAGACGCACTCAGAGCTGTTTAGCCAGCTCAATGATGGTACTGTTATGAATCTTCAGTTTGTCTCAGTTTCTACCAAAGATAATTTGCCTCGAGTCTTAATTTGTTGCTGTTGCGATGTTAAAGTTTTCTCTATATTGTATGATACGTATATGTAATTCTCGAACCCTTATAATCTCATATGGTCCCAGACTCCTAGTGTCCTCTCACTAAGTTCAGCTTATTAACAGTATGGTTCACAATCCAGGCGCAATTCATGTTGACCTTTAAGAATATGAACTGGACACTTTTATGTCATTGCAGTCCAGGCACAAATATACTGCTGGACATCTACTTCTAAGAACATGAATAAGAGAGCATGTTTGGGAATTTTCAGTTATGTTTCTGAAATTGTTGGCGTGTTGTTTCAGAAATCCCTGACATGTTTTTCTATCTTATACTTCGGAATTATGTCGCGCGGTTAAAATAAGGGGCAGCATTAGATGGGTTTTGAATTGCTTGTTGGTGTGGCACTTTGCTAGAGTTCAGTTGTATGTTTTTTCCACAGGACACCTAGACTTAGTTTGGTCTCAGTGTGATGTGTTTATTTTCAAAGCTGATGTAGACAAACTGCTGTAAAAAGCTAGCAGTTCTTTGGCAAATCATATTTAGGTTAAAATAAATTCTTTGGTGGTTATTGTTTCAGATATAACTTTATTTTTTGTTAAAAAAATAGCTAGCCTTAGAAGTGGATCTCCAAAATGTCCTAGTGTGATTCTACTGAGATTTGCACACTCGAAACAACCATAATGGAGCCTTAGAAGTGGATCTCCACTTGAGTTCATAGAAGACCTTGCACATTTGTTGGTTCAATATAGATGTTAAGAGGTGATATCTGATGTACTTTCTGTGGAGCATGTACATATCTGTGATCATTTTGTTTGCACATTTCCGCAGCTCTCTTGAGGTTTGAAGAGGGTCCTCCGTTTACACTTCAAAGGCTTTGTGAGGTGATGAATTTTCCCTTTGAATCTGCTTCTAAAGTTTCTATTAGCAATCCAATATCTATACTGTAGTTACTTGCAGAAGGTTATACCTTCATTCTGTGTTGCATTGGTGTTGCTTCAAAAGGAGTCTTACACTAGTTCTGTGTTGACAGATTTTGTTGGATCCAAAAGGAACATACACAAAATTGTCGAAGCTTTCTTTGGCCTTGGAGAAGGTTTGCTAACTGAACTTTCACCATCATGTAGTATCTAGTTATTTGCTCTGTTATCCTGTGCTGTCTTGACTTCTCCATTTATTGAGCCGTCGCTTGAAATAGCAGCTAGTAGGTTAAAAGTAGTTCTTTGTAAAATGAAATTGATTGTTTTTTTTACCAATTTTAAGCTCTCTTATTTGCAGAACCTCCTAGTCACCTCTACCATAACTAAGTGTACTGAACCCTACCCTACTGCTCATGGGCCAAATTCAGAAGGACCAGTGATCACAGAAAACACAGGTTCTGTTGATGTAGAGCCTGAAAGGCCGGCAGAGCATCCTGCTGCAGTGCCCAATGGAACACAGTATGCAGGAGGTGATGGTGATGAAGAGATGGCTGACGCAGAAGCGGAGGGGCTGCCTGGTAGCCATGATGTCGAGATGCAGGAGGAGAAGCCTGATCAAATTCCAGATGTTAACTCTGACAACAACTCAGTTACTGCAGTTGCTTGTGAAACAGTTAATGCCAGTGAAAAAGCTCCAGATTCACAAAGTTGAGCTCACTCTCAGCGAAGGCCAGAAGACCTAGTGCAGCTCTCTTTAACAATCCAGCTATTGTGACATCTCTGTGGCTAGCTGATTATGCTATGTGGTTCTCCCATGAATCGCACCCATAGACAATATGATTAGGGGGTCGTGCTTTATGCTTTAAAGTTGTAGTGAGCCGTTGAAGATGGAAATGGATATCTTGACCATGGTTGAGATGAATGAAATTCTCCGATGAAAAATGTACTCAAAATGGCGATGACACATTCTCCTTGGTTGTCACCTGAAAGTATGTGGACTTCTTCACTTCACTCCATACTTCCAGGTGCCAAAAGTTATGATGTACCCAAGGTTAGTCAAATTGGATATTTGGCTATCCTTTTTTGCAACTTGTACTGTAGTTTACTTGTGCATTATTAGAAAGTGACATCTTTCCTGCCCCATTTTTACTGTGAAGCAATTAACCTGGGCCGCGTATTGACCTTCTAGTGTTTCTTAGCACATCCCACTGTCATCTGCGGTTGTTTATGAGTGCACGCCACCGTATTCGTGTTTTTCTGTCCGATGCAAGCTTTGTGTATTAGTAATGTTTGTGCTGCTGTCTCATGTTGACAGTAGCGTTTGTGTTAAACTGACGATTTGACAGTAACCAGGATTTTGTTAGTCGTCCCATGATGACACAAGAAGCTCTTGGCCTTGTGGCGATCTTGAATTGGTTCATATGCTGGGTGTCTCAAAGCACGATAGATCACCAGCGTCTTAATTTCCAAGGTTGAATGGCGATGCATTTCTTCTATGCGTTTCAGCCACTGGATTAGTAAGAGAGTACGATTCTAAGGTGTTCTACGATTTTTGCCAATGAAAAACACTTGTAAAAACTAGCCAGTCCCATGGGTATGAAACCCATAAGACTAGGCAGTCCTTTGGGTATAAAACCCATTTGGGCGAGAATAGTACTAGGATTGGTGACCTCCCGGAAAGTTCTTGTGAAAGGGTTTTATACCTAGTCTACGCTAACTTGTTTGGGACAAAAGGCTTAATAAGTAAGTAAAAACACTTGTTCCATGGATTATTTTGTGTCTAAGTTCTATCTAAGTGGCAACTCTTGTTTTTTTTTTTTTGCGAAATACTCTTGCTTTCTACAATGTCATATATTCACCATTCTTTCATCGGTAAATGATATTTATCCAAAACTTTGATAGCACCTTATGAGAATCATGTATTAAGTAGGATAATTTAATCGTCTGCCGGTGCCTTGCGCGATCATGATCCTTGAAAGTAATACAAATATATTGCCCTGTCGAGATTGCTTGGATTTATATAATGGATTTCTTTTCGTGTTATAAGTGAGTAGTAGAAACGCAGCAAACCATATTACGATTGGTTAATTATTATACCCTCTTTCCTTTGTGTGCTGCGAGGTGCCATGAAGGATAGGGCACTCGGCACTCAACTCGGTCGTTGAATGGTGGCATCGTACGTGTCGATGTATGGATGGTATTCCGGCATGCTACATCATGTGCTTGAATGCCGTCGCTGTCAGCAAAACTATATCCTCTTTCTTGTGTATTCTTATCTCAATCTCACGCAATGTGGCTAAGTTCAGGAGCCTATGTGCTTATGTTTGTAGTTTAGTTGTCCCCTCGACGCCCGTTCGTATCCGAGGAACGTCAGCCTCCCGAGTACAGTACATTTAGCATCCGACGATTTCCAGTTTGTTTTATGTTTTGTCTAAAGAACTAAAAAGTGTTCAACGCCCTTGTCTCAAGCCATAGCCCTTGTAGCTTGGGGCTTGACTACGCCCCGTGCGTACAAGGTGCAAAGAGAGACATTAAGTTTGATGTACACGTGAAAATGTGTATTGGTGGACTATATGTGGATTTGCAGAGTTTTAAAATATCATTTGATAATTTTATTTACAGTAATAAGATACACCATATGAACTTATGTTAGTGATTTTTGGGTCGAGTTTTATTTCAAGTGGGTCGAGTTTTTTTGAATAATTTTAATATCATAAATACCTTTTTCTCATTGTTACGTCTGCAATACGCAACAATGCACATCTACAAAATATTTACATAGTTTTTTTATAGAGAAAAATACACATGTCGGTCGTGTTGCATGAAGTGTTGTTTCAAACATGTTAAAGCACTCAACACATATATATACCCGGGTAATAGTCCTCATTCAGGCTATGTTTGGCCCACCTGAGCATCGTTTTCAGATTACAATGCTACTTTTTCGGCAATACACAATCAGGAATACATTTCCTCGCATGCAATTGAAGTGGAAGTGCAACAAGCTAATCTAGTATGTAGTGCATGGTTAATTAATAGCACTTTTGACTTATGAGTTGTACTCCCTCCGTTCTAAATTACTCGTCGTGGTTTTAGTTTAAATTTAAACTAAAACCACGACGAGTAATTTGGAACGGAGGGAGTATATATAAGAAGCATGCTGGTACTTGCTTGATATGATTGGAGACCTCTCAAAATTGCCAATGGCCAATTCATACTAGTTGGAGCATTACAGGGGAAAGCAATACCAACAAGTGGCTCTGAGGGAATATTTAGCTTTTAAAAGTCGGGAACTATAACCTTACGGGAGCTCCATGAGACGCCAAACTTGCCTTGCCAACAACCTGACTGAAAAATTCTCAAACCCGTTGATGCATTGTTTGCCGAGAACTTAGTAACGAAACGAAGCGATAGGTTCGTCGTTTCATGTGTGCAATATATTATGGTATACAACAAAAACAAATAATACAGATGAGACCAGGATGGGAACTTGGAACAAGGGGATGAAATACAAACAAAGACTAATATATTATGATACCATCGAGTTTCCATGCTCAAGGAAAAATGTACAAGGTGGTAGGCTCTGGATATTTAGGAGAGAGTCTTAACTCAAATAGAAATAGAGAGGATGGTGCTACTTGGTAAGGAAAATGCTACTTGGTAAGGAAAATGCTCAGACGCTACAGTCAAGCGGGTTGGTCAAATAGCTACATAATATGGAGGATGGTTGTAGACACGTGCGGCTGATAGTCGTGGAAAGCAATTCATGAATGTAGGAGTTATGCACATTAATAAGAGGGGTAGCAACAAGGAAATGTGAAGGGAGGAAGGGTGGGGAGGCATGGAGGGAATGACACTGCGTGCCACAATACAAAGGCAAGAAGAATCACAACAAATCGTGGAGTGATGCCCTCCATACATAAACACAAAACATGCCTTAAGTTATACCTTATATTTGTCGTTGTGCGTGCTTTCCTCTACTTGTGGCATGCACAACAAATGTATCATTTGTATGATACTCTACATCGGTTTAATGACATAAAGAGTATGTTGCATATAAAAATTATCATTTTGTGATATATGGCGATACATCTCCCATGTCAACGTGGTTTCTTCTACATGTAGCATACACAGCAAACTATATCTTTTATAGCATACTTCACATCGTTTCAATAATGTAAAGTTGCATGCAAAAATTGACATTTGGGTTGTATAGCGATAATTTTCTTTGTGACATATCTAAGAGCACGTTATTATTTGTTGTGAGATAAATCTTTGTAAAAGCTATACTAACCTCGTGGCAAGGTCAAAATAGCCATTCTTATGCTTTAATTAACCTTTTTAAATGCAGATGACCATATACATGCGCATACATTTATCCCCTACAGACACATGCACACACATTCTACGAGCACCTCCGAGATACCGAGCCAACACAACATTTAGAGATTGATGAAGCCATCACAGGCACCTTCGTAGTTGACGGAACGTCTCCTCCCACTGCACAAACATCGTCGAAATGCCTAAACTAAAGGCATGTTCGGAGTCCCTCCGCTCCACGACCCAGCTCTCGGAGTAGGCGGAGTTGTAGTTGAAAATCGTGGAGCGGGGAAACAGCTGCAGGCGGAGTTGTAGTTGAAAATCGTGGAGCGGGGAAACAACTGCTCCACATATTCTGTGATTTCGCGGAGCCGGCGGAGTTGTAGTTGAAAATCATGGAGCGAGGAAATAGCAGCTCCACAGATTCTACGATTTCGCGAAGCCGGCGGATTGCCGAACAACTCCTAAATCCAAGAAAATACAAGCAACAATGTTAAGTCCAGGACTTGAATCCTAGTGGACTGGTTCCTCGACCACAGAAAAACTAATCATCTGAGCTACGCTCAATTCGCTATCTTAATCAACGTTTAAGAACACATTCGTTCCTCTTTCGCTAATTTTTCAGAAACTTACACTCGTTTCCTTCGGGCACGGAAGTACGAAAACATAATGGCCCCGGGGATTGCCTTTGCCCCATTTGTATGGTACCAGAAGATTGCAACCATATCTTCTTCCGATGCCCTGCGGCGCAGTTCCTTTGGAGCTGCTTCCGAGAGGTAGTGGGCGGCAACTGGTGCCACGACAACCTCCCGGACTGAAAGGATCGATATAGTTGACTAGAGGGGGGGGTGAATAGGCAACTAACAATTTTTAGCTTTTCTTTACCAAATTAAACTTTGCATCAAAGTAGGTTGTCTAGATATGCAACTAGGTGAGCAACCTATATGATGCAACAACAACAAGTACACAAGCAAGCCAAGGATAAACCACAAAAGAACTTGCACAAGTAAAGGGATGAGATAACCAAGAGTGGAACCGGTGGAGACGAGGATGTGTTACCAAAGTTCCTTCCTTTTGAGGGGAAGTACGTCTCCGTTAGAGCGGTGTGGAGGCACAATGCTCCCCAAGATGCCACTAGGGCCACCGTATTCTCCTCACACCCTCACACAATGCGAGATGTCGTGATTCCACTATTGGTGCCCTTGAAGGCGGCAACCGAACCTTTACAAACAAGGTTGGGGCAATATCCACAACTTAATTGGAGGCTCCCAACGACTCCATGAAGCTTCACCACAATGGACTATGGCTCCGTGGTGACCTCAACCGTCTAGGGTGCTCAAACACCCAAGAGTAACATGATCCGCTAGGGATTAGTGGGGGAATCGAATTTCTCTTGGTGGAAGTGTAGATCGGGGCCTTCTCAACCACTCCCAAGCTAATCAACAAGTTTGATTGGCTAGGGAGTGAGATCGGGCCAAAATGAAGCTTGGAGCAACAATGGAGCTTAGGGTTAGAAGAGGTAGTCAACTAGAGGAAGAAGACACCCCTTTTATAGCCGTGGACAAAATCCAACCGTTATCCACCTAACCAGCCCGCGACTTGCGGTACTACCGCCCCTGACAAGCGGTACTACTGCAAGGCCATGCGGTACTACCGTGAGGGACCGCGGTACTACCGCTGCAACGGTAGGAGCTAGAACAAGCCCGAAGCACGGAGGCTGAGAAACAGTACTTCCGCAAGCGCGGTGCTACCGCTCCCCCTTGCGGTACTACCGCAAGGCAGGAAAGTCCTAGCGTGGGAAGGGCGCGGATGAATAAAAATACATCCGTGCCTACTTCTGCTGAAAAATAAACAATGCAAAAATCCGACACGGTACTACGGCTGGAGGAGCGGTACTACCGCATGGCAGCTGAGCCAGGCCGCGTGCGGTACTACCGCGAAGGCGCCGATGTAAAAAATTACATCCGCCCCTACTACCGCGATGCAGCGGCACTTGGCCTGGGGGCCACAGTACTACGACTCCAGAGGAGCGGTACTACCGTGGGCTCCTGTGGTACTACCGCGCCGAAGTACGGTACTACCGCAGGTGCCTGCGGTACTACCGTGATGACCCACAAGTATAGGGGATCTATCATAGTCCTTTCGATAAGTAATAGTGTCGAACCCAACGAGGAGCAGAAGGAAATGATAAGCGGTTTTCAGCAAGGTATTCTCTGCAAGTACTGAAATAAGTGGTAACAGATAGTTTTGTGATAAGATAAATTGTAACGAGCAACAAGTAACAAAGGTAAATAAAGTGCAGCAAGGTGGCCCAATCCTTTTTGTAGCAAAGGACAAGCCTGGACAAACTCTTATAATAGGAAAAGCGCTCCCGAGGACACATGGGAATATCGTCAAGCTAGTTTTCATCACGTTCATATGATTCGTGTTCGGTACTTTGATAATTTGATATGTGGGTGGACCGGTGCTTGGGTGTTGTTCTTACTTGAACAAGCATCCCACTTATGATTAACCTCTATGCAAGCATCCGCAACTACAACAAAAGTATTAAGGTAAACCTAACCATAGCATGAAACATATGGATCCAAATCAGCCCCTTACGAAGCAACGCATAAACTAGGGTTTAAGCTTCTGTCACTCTAGCAACCCATCATCTACTTATTACTTCCCAATGCCTTCCTCTAGGCCCAAATAATGGTGAGTGTTATGTAGTCGATGTTCACATAACACCACTAGAGGCTAGACAATATACATCTTATCAAAATATCGAACGAATACCAAATTCACATGACTACTAATAGCAAGACTTCTCCCTTGTCCTCGGGAACAAACGTAACTACTCACAAAGCATATTCATGTTCATAATCACAGGAGTAATAATATGCATAAAGGATCTGAACATATGATCTTCCACCAAATAAACCAACTAGCATCAACTACAAGGAGTAATCAACACTACTAGCAACCTACTAGCACCAATCCCGGACTTGGAGACAAGAATTGGATACAAGAAATGAACTAGGGTTTGGAGATGAGATGGTGCTGATGAAGATGTTGATGGAGATTGCCCTCTCCCGATGAGATGAGCGTTGGTGATGACGATGGTGATGATTTCCCCCTCCCGGAGGGAAGTATCCCCGGCAGAACAGCTCTGCCGGAGCCCTAGATTGGTTCCGCCAAGGTTCCACCTCGTGGCGGCGGAGTTTCATCCCGAAAGGTTGCTTCATGTTTTTTTCTTGACGAAAGACTTCATATAGGAGAAGATGGGCGTCGGAGACCCACCAGGGGGCCCACGAGGTAGGGGGCGCGCCCTAGGAGGGGGGCACGCCCCCCACCCTCGTGAGCAGGGTGTGGGACCCCTGGCCTTCATCTTTGGCGAGGATTTTTCTTTATTTATTTTAAGACGTTCCGTGGGGTTTCAGGACTTTTGGAGTTGCGCAGAATAGGTCTCTAATATTTGCTCCTTTTCCAGCCCAGAATTCCAGCTGCTGGCATCCTCCCTCCTTATGTAAACCTTGTAAAATAAGAGAGAATAGCCATAAGTATTGTGACATAACGTGAAATAAAAGCCCATAATGCAATAAATATCGATATAAAAGCATGATGCAAAATGGATGTATCAACTCCCCCAAGCTTAGACCTCGTTTGTCCTCAAGCGAAAGGCCGATAACAATAAATATGTCCCCATGTTTATAGGTAGAGGCGTCGATAAAAATAAAATACGGACATGAAGGCATCATGATTATTCTCATAACAGCAACATATATAGATTTTGTCATATGATTACTTATATTCAAGTGATGATCTTTTCACAATGCAAAAGTATGAATCAGAAACCTTATTGAGAACCAACAAACTATAACCTCAGTCATTGAAGCAATTGCAATTTATCATAACATCGGAAAGAGTCTATGTCAGAGCTAAAAAGCAAGTCCACATACTCAACTATCATCTAGTCCTTCATAATTGCTAACACTCACGCAATATTTGTGGTTACGGAGTTTTAGTCGGACACAGAGAAAGATAGGGGCTTATAGTTTCGCCCCACAACCTTTTACCTCAAGGGTAATGTCAACAATAATAATCCATGCTCCCCTACATCCAATTAGATATATATATCATGTTCTTTCCAACATGCTGGGCTTGCCAAAGGAAAAAAAATGAAAAAGGAAAGGTGAAGATCACCATGACTCTTGCATAAAGTAGAGGGTAATAATAAAAGATAGGCCCTTCGCAGAGGGAAGCAGAGGTTGCCATGCGCTTTTATGGTTGGATGCATAAAATCTCAATGCAAAAGAACGTCACTTTATATTGCCCCTTGTGATATGAACCTTTATTATGCGGTCCGTCGCTTTTATTACTTTCACATCACAAGATCGTATAAAGCTTATTTACACCAATCAATCATACATATTTAGAGCAATTTTTATTGCTTTGCACCGATGACAACTTACTTGAAGGATCTTACTCAATCCATAGGTAGATATGGTGGACTCTCATGGCAAAACTGGTTTAAGGGTATTTGGAAGCACAAGTAGTATCTCTACTTGGTGCTGAGAATTTGGCTAGCAAGAGGGGGAAAGGCAAGCTCAACATGTTAGAGGATGCATGACAATATACTTTATCTCAGATATAAGAAAACATAACTCATCACGTTGTCTTCCTTGTCCAACATCAACTCTTTAGCATGTCATATTTTAATGAGTGCTCCCAATCATAAAAGATGTCAATGATAATATATCTACATGTGAAACCTCTCTTTCCTTATTACTTCCTATTAATTGCAACGATGACCAAAGCTTGTCTGCCAACTCCCAACAACTTTTAATCATCATACTCTTTCTATGTGAAGTCATTACTCTCAATAAGATCAATATGAACTCTTTGTTTCTTTTTATTCTTTTTCTTCTTTTCTTTTATTCACCCAAGATCATGGCAAAATAATTAATCCCTTGACTCAACACTAATATTTATTATATATATAGCTCACGGACTCGATTACATAGAGAGATCAAAAGCAAATTCAAAACTAGATCATGCCAAAAACTTTATTCTACTGGATCAAAATACTACTAATAGGATCGAACTAAGAAAAACGGTAAAGATAGGAGATGTGATTGTGATACGATACCGGGGCACCTCCCCCAAGCTTGATAGTTGCCAAGGGGGGTGCCCATACCCATGTGATTATGTCTCCTTCTTTGTTGTTGGTGAAGAAGGTGGAGGTGTTGTCGATGATGCGGGCTTGTCGTCCATCTTCCAAGGCATAGGCTCACCATCATAGAAGGATGATCGAGTCTCCGGGATCCTCAAATCTGCAGCCAAACTCATCCTTTTGAATCTATATTCATACTCACAGTTTTGGTTTTGCAGGTCATAGATTTGGGCTTGGAGGTGCTCGATTTTCTCGTGAAGCTTGAAGATGGCCTCCCCGATGTTGTCAGCATCTAGCTTGTGGTTGCTAGTGAACTCCGCGATCATCATGTGGTTGGAGTTGTGTCCACGTGCTACCATCCCTTGACACTTGAAAACTTGTTGCTCCACTGCTTCGAGCCTCATCTCCATGCTTCCGGTTCCCTTTGGTCCCTCTTCATCGCGGATGTGCAGCAACCCATCACGCAACTCAATGGTTTGAGGGTGTCGCAGCACCTCCGCGAGGTAAGGGTTGATGACCTTCTCGAAGAACTTGTCCTTGGAAGCACTTGGGGACGTCATGATAATATAGATCTGTCAGAAAAGCAGCTCGAAAAAAGAACAGAGGAGATTTGCGTGATACGGGAGTCAAAACCTTCGGGAGGATATATAATGAATTTTTACCGACCAAAATACGTATCGTGCAAGAAAACGGAGTCCGAAGGCACACGAGGTGCTCACGAGGTAGGGGGGCGCGCCCGGAGGGGTAGGGCGCGCCCACCACCCTCGTGGGGCCCTCGTGTCCTTCCCGGACTGCTACTTATTTTTCTATTTTTTTAATATTCCAAAACAGAGAAATATTGCCTTAAAAATTGTTTTGGAGTCGGTTTACTTACCGTACCACATACCTACTCCTTTTCGGAGTCTGAAACGGTCCGGAAAGTGCCTCTTATGTATTCCACCGGGGTTACGGTTTCGATAATATTGGTTTCAACATTTATGGGATTACCTGAGATATAGTGTTTAATTATTTGACCGTTTACCACCTTCGGATTTGTGCCTTCGAAGTTGTTGATTTTTATGGCACCGGAACGATAGACCTCCTCGATAACGTAGGGGCCTTCCCATTTAGAGAGAAGTTTTCCTGCAAAAAATCTTAAACGAGAGTTGTATAGTAATACATAATCACCTACATTAAACTCACGCTTTTGTATCCTTTTGTCATGCCATCTTTTAGCTTTTTCTTTAAACAACTTGGCATTTTCATAAGCTTGGGTTCTCCATTCATCAAGTGAGCTAATATCAAATAACCTCTTCACACCGGCAAGTTTGAAATCATAATTGAGCTCTGTAATAGCCCAATATGCCTTATGTTCTAGTTCGAGAGGTAAGTGACATGCTTTTCCATAAACCATTTTACACGGAGACATACCCATAGGATTTTTATATGCAGTTCTATATGCCCATAATGCATCATCAAGTTTCTTGGACCAATTCTTTCTAGACCTATTGACAGTCTTTTGCAAAATTAATTTGAGCTCTCTATTACTCAATTCTACTTGACCACTAGACTGCGGGTGATAAGGAGATGCAATTCTATGATTAACATCATACTTAGCAAGCATTTTACGGAAATCACCATGAATAAAGTGTGAACCACCATCAGTCATTAAATATCTGGGGACTCCAAACCTCGGAAAATTAACTTCTTTAAGCATTTTAATAGAGGTGTTATGATCAGCACTACTAGTTGGAATAGCTTCTACCCACTTAGTAACATAATCAACAGCAACTAGAATATGTGTATATCCATTAGAGGCAGGAAAGGGTCCCATATAATCAAAGCCCCAAACATCAAATGGTTCAATTACAAGTGAATAATTCGTAGGCATTTCTTGATGTCTATTATTATTACCAATTCTTTGACATTCATCACAAGACAAGACAAACTTACGGGCATCCTTGAAGAGAGTAGGCCAATAAAAACCGGATTGCAATACCTTATGTGCATTTCTGTCTCCAGCGTGGTGTCCTCCATAAGCTTCGGAGTGACA
The DNA here is from genome assembly GCA_032464435.1 of Aegilops umbellulata. Taxonomy (NCBI): domain Eukaryota; kingdom Viridiplantae; phylum Streptophyta; class Magnoliopsida; order Poales; family Poaceae; genus Aegilops; species Aegilops umbellulata. The sequence goes on from CP136060.1 coordinate 32,233,407, forward strand.
CTTGCGTAGGATCTGTTCCTGTTCATGCTCAGGTACACAACATCTAATAACACCATCTACTCGTTCTTTATAAAGATGTGGGTCATCCCAAAAGTAATGTCTCAAATCATAGAAAAACTTTTTCTTTTGCTGGTATGTGAAACTAGGTGGTATAAACTTAGCAACAATATAATTAGCATAATCAGCATACCAAGGAGTACTACGAGAAGTACTTATGACATTTAATTGTTCATTAGGAAAGTTATCATCAATAGGTAGTGGGTCATCAAGAACATTTTCTAGCCTAGACAAGTTGTCTGCAACGGGGTTCTCAGCTACTTTTCTATCAACAATATGCAAATCAAATTCTTGTAGCAAGAGAACCCATCTAATAAGTCTAGGTTTAGCATCTTTCTTTTCCATAAGATATTTAATAGCAGCATGATCGGTGTGAATAGTTACTTTAGAATCAACAATATGTTGGGGAACGTAGTAATTTCAAAAATTTCCCACGCACACGCAAGATCATGGTGATGCATAGCAACGAGAGGGGAGAGTGTTGTCCACGTACCCTCGTAGACCGAAAGCGGAAGCGTTAGCACAACGCGGTTGATGTAGTCGTACGTCTTCACGATCCGACCAATCAAGTACCGAACGCACGACACCTCCGAGTTCAGCACACGTTCAGCCCGATGACGTCCCTCGAACTCCGACCCAGCCGAGTGTTGAGGGAGAGTTTCGTCAGCACGACGGCGTGGTAACGATGATGATGTTCTACCGACGCAGGGCTTCGCCTAAGCACTGCTACAGTATTATCGAGGTGGAACTATGGTGGAGGGGGGCACCGCACACGGCTAAGAGATCAAACAGATCAATTGTTGTGTCTATGGGGTGCCCCCTGCCCCCGTATATAAAGGAGCAAGGGGGAGGCGGCCGGCCTAGGAAGAGAGCGCGCCAAGGGGGGAGTCCTACTCCCACCGGGAGTAGGACTCCTCCTTTCCTTGTGGGAGTAGGAGAAGGGAAGGGAGAAGGAGAAGGAAGGAAGGGGGCTCCCCCCTCCCTAGTCCAATTCGGACTAGTCCATGGGGAGGGGTGCGGCCACCCTTTGGGGCCTTTCTCTCCTTTCCCGTATGGCCCATTAAGGCCCAATACGAATTCCCGTAACTCTCTGGTACTCCAAAAAATACCCGAATCACTCGGAACCTTTTTGATGTCCGAATATAGTCGTCCAATATATCGATCTTTACGTCTCGACCATTTCGAGACTCCTCGTCATGTCCCCGATCTCATCTGGGACTCCAAACTCTTTCGGTACATCAAAAATCATAAACTCATAATATAACTGTCATCGAAACTTTAAGCGTGCGGACCCTACGGGTTCGAGAACTATGTAGACATGACCGATACACGTGTACGGTTAATAACCAATAGCGGAACCTGGATGCTCATATTGACTCCCACATATTCTACGAAGATCTTTATCAGTCAGACCGCATAACAACATACGTTGTTCCCTTTGTCATCGGTATGTTACTTGCCCGAGATTCGATCGTCGGTATCTCAATACCTAGTTCAATCTCGTTACCGGCAAGTCTCTTTACTCGTTCCGTAATACATCATCCCGTAACTAACTCATTAGTTACAATGCTTGCAAGGCTTATAGTGATGTGCATTACTGAGTGGGCCCAGAGATACCTCTCCGACAATCGGAGTGACAAATCCTAATCTCGAAATACGCCAACCCAACAAGTACCTTCGGAGACACCTGTAGAGCACCTTTATAATCACACAGTTACGTTGTGATGTTTGGTAGCACACAAAGTGTTCCTCCGGTAAACGGGAGTTGCATAATCTCATAGTCATAGGAACATGTATAAGTCATGAAGAAAGCAATAGCAACATACTAAACGATCAAGTGCTAAGCTAACGAAATGGGTCAAGTCAATCACATAATTCTCCTAATGATGTGATCCGGTTAATCAAATGACAACTCTTTGTCTATGGCTAGGAAACATAACCATGTTTGATCAACGAGCTAGTCAAGTAGAGGCATACTAGTGACACTCTGTTTGTCTATGTATTCACACATGTATTATGTTTCCGGTTAATACAATTCTAGCATGAATAATAAACATTTATCATGATATAAGGAAATAAATAATAACTTTATTATTGCCTCTAGGGCATATTTCCTTCAGTCTCCCACTTGCACTAGAGTCAATAATCTAGATCACATCACCATGTGATTAACATCGATAGTTCACATCATCATGTGATTAACTCCCATAGTTCACATCGCCATGTGACCAACACCCAAAGGGTTTACTAGATTCAGTAATCTAGTTCACATTGCTATGTGATTAACACCCAAAGAGTACTAAGGTGTGATCATGTTTTGCTTGTGAGAGAATCTTAGTCAACGGGTCTTTCACATTCAGATCCGTTATGTATTTTGCAATTTTCTATGTCTACAATGCTCTGCACGGAGCTACTCTAGCTAATTGCTCCCACTTTCAATATGTATCTAGATCGAGACTTGGAGTCATCCAGATCGGTGTCAAAACTTGCATCGACGTAACCCTTTACGACGAACCTTTTGTCACTTCCATAATCGAGAAACATATCCTTATTCCACTAAGGATAATTTTGACCGATGTCCTGTGATCTACTCCTAGATCACTATTGTACTCCCTTGTCAAACTCAGTGTAGGGTATACAATAGATCTGGTACACAGCAGGGCATACTTTATAGAACCTATGGCTGAGGCATAGGGAATGACTTCCATTCTCTTTCTATCTTCTGTCGTGGTCGGGCTTTGAGTCTTACTCAATTTCACACCTTGTAACACAGGCAAGAACTCTTTCTTTGACTGTTCCATTTTGAACTTACTTCAAAAACTTGTCAAGGTATGTACTCATTGAAAAAACTTATCAAGCGTCTTGATCTATCTCTATAGATCTTGATGGTCAATATGTAAGTAGCTTCACCTAGGTCTTTCTTTGAAAAAACTCCTTTCAAACACTCCTTTATGCTTTGCAGAATAATTCTACATTATTTCCGATCAACAATATGTCATTCACATATACTTATCAGAAATGATATAGTGCTCCCACTCACTTTCTTGTAAATACCGGCTTCACCGCAAGTCTGTATAAAACTATATCCTTTGATCAACTTATCAAAGCATATATTCGAACTCCGAGATGCTTGCACCAGTCCATAGATGGATCGCTGGAGCTTGCATATTTTGTTAGCACCTTTAGGATTGACAAAACCATCTGGTTGCATCATATACAACTCTTCTTTAATAAATCCATTAAGGAATGAAATTTTGTTTATCCATTTGCCAGATTTCATAAAATGCGGCAATTGCTAACATGATTCCGACATACTTAAGCATAGACACGAGTGAGAAACTCTCATCGTAGTCAACACCTTGAACTTTGTCAAAAAAACCTTTTTTGACAAGTCTAGCTTTGTAGATAGTAACACTACTATCAACGTCCGTCTTCCTCTTGAAGATCCATTTATTTTCTATGGCTTGCCGATCATTGGGCAAGTCAACCAAAGTCCATACTTTGTTCTCATACATGGATCCCATCTCAGATTTCATGGCCTCAAGCCATTTCCTGGAATCTGGGCTCATCATCGCTTCCTCATAGTTCGTAGGTTCGTCATGGTCAAGTAACATGACCTCCAGAACAGCATTACCGTACCACTCTGGTGTGGATCTCACTCTGGTTGACCTACGAGGTTCGGTAGTAGCTTGATCTGAAGTTACATGATCATCATCATTAGCTTCCTCACTAATTGGTGTAGGAGTCACAGGAACAGATTTCTGTGATGAACTACTTTCCAATAAGGGAGCAGGTATAGTTACCTCATCAAGTTCTACTTTCCTCCCACTCACTTCTTTCGAGAGAAACTCCTTCTCTAGAAAGGGTCTATTCTTAGCAACGAATATCTTGCCTTCGGATCTGTGATAGAAGGTGTACCCAACAGTAAATTTTTGGGTATCCTATGAAGACGCATTTCTCCGATTTGGGTTCAAGCTTATCATGTTTGAAACTTTTTCACATAAGCATCGCAACCCCAAATTTTAAGAAACGACAACTTTGGTTTCTTGCCAAACCACAGTTCATAAGGTGTCATCTCAACGGATTTAGATGGTGCCCTTTTTAACGTGAATGCAGCTGTCTCTAATGCATAACCCCAGAACGATAATGGTAGATTGGTAAGAAACATCATAGATCGCACCATATCTAATAAAGTACGGTTATGACGTCCGGACACACCATTACACTGTGGTGTTCCAGGTGGCGTGAGTAGTGAAACTATTTCACATTGTTTTAAATGAAGACCAAACTCGTAACTCAAATACTCTTCTCCACGATCAGATCGTAGAAACTTTATTTTCTTGTTACGATGATTTTCCACTTCACTCTGAAATTATATGAACTTTTCAAATGTTTCAGACTTCTATTTCATTAAGTAGATATACCCATATCTGCTCAAATCATCTGTGAAGGTCAGAAAATAATGATAACCGTTGCAAGCCTTAATATTCATCGGACCACATACATCAGTATGTATGATTTCCAACAAATCTGTTGCTTGCTCCATTGTTCCGGAGAACGGCATTTTAGTCATCTTGCCCAAGAGACATGGTTCGCAAGCATCAAGTGATTCCAAAATCCCATCAGCATGGAGTTTCTTCATGCGCTTTACACCAATATGACTTAAACGGCAGTGCCACAAATAAGTTGCACTATCATTATTAACTTTGCATCTTTTGGTTTCAATATTATGAATATGTGTATCACTACGATCGAGATCCAACAAACCATTTTCGTTGGTGTGTATGACCATAGAAGGTTTTATTCATGTAAATAGAACAACAATTATTCTCTAACTTAAATGAATAACCGTATTGCAATAAACATGATCTAATCATATTCATGCTCAACGCAAACACCAAATAACACTTATTTAGTTTCAATACTAATCCTGAAAGTATAGGGAGAGTGCGACGATGATCATATCAATCTTGGAGCTACTTCCAACACACATCGTCACCTCGACTTTTACTAGTTTCTGTTTATTCTGCAACTCCCGTTTCGAGTTACTACTCTTAGCAACTGAACCAGTATCAAGTGCAGAGGGGTTGCTATAAACACTAGTAAAGTACACATCAATAACATGTATATCCAATATACCTTTGTTCACTTTGCCATCCTTCTTATCCACCAATTACTTGGGGTAGTTCCGCTTCTAGTGACTAGTCCCTTTGCAGTAGAAGCACTCAGTCTCAGGCTTAGGTCCAGACTTGGGCTTCTTCACTTGAGCAGCCACTTGTTTGCCATTCTTCTTGAAGTTCCCCTTCTTCCCTTTGCCCTTTTCTTGAAACTAGTGGTCTTGTTAACCATCAACACTTGATGTTTTTCTTGATTTCTACCTTCGTCGATTTCAGCATCACAAAGAGCTTGGGAATTACTTTCGTCATCCCTTGCATATTATAGTTCATCATGAAGTTCTACTAACTTGGTGATGGTGACTAGAGAATTCTGTCAATCACTATTTTATCTGGAAGATTAACTCCCACTTGATTCAAGCGATTGTAGTACCCAGACAATCTGACCACATGCTCACTGCTTGAGCTATTCTCCTCCATCTTTTAGCTACAGAACTTGTTGGAGACTTCATATCTCTCAACTCGGGTATTCGCTTGAAATATTAACTTCAACTCCTGGAACATCTCACATGGTCCATGATGTTCAAAACGTCTTTGAAGTCCCGATTCTAAGCCGTTAAGCATGGTGCACTAAACTATCAAGTAGTTATCATATTGAGCTAGCCAAACGTTCATAACGTCTGCATCTGCTCCTACAATAGGCCTGTCACCTAGCGGTGCATCAAGGACATAATTCTTCTGTGCAACAATGAGGATAAACCTCAGATCACGGATCCAATCCGCATCATTGCTACTAACATCTTTCAACTTAGTTTTCTCTAGGAACATATCAAAATAAACACAGGGAAGCAACAATGCGAGCTATTGATCTACAACATAATTTGCAAAATACTATCAGGACTAAGTTCAATTTAATCATATTACTTAAGAACTCCCACTTAGATAGACATCCCTCTAATCCTCTAAGTGATCACGTGATCCATATCAACTAAACCATGTCCGATCATCACGTGAGATGGAGTAGTTTCAATGGTGAACATCACTATGTTGATCATATCTACTATATGATTCACGCTCGACCTTTCGGTCTTAGTGTTCCGAGGCCATATATGTTATATGCTAGGCTCGTCAAGTTTAACCTGAGTATTCCGCGTGTGCAACTGTTTTGCACCCGTTGTATTTGAACGTAGAGCCTATCACACCCGATCATCACGTGGTGTCTCAGCACAAAGAACTTTCGCAACGGTGCATACTCAGGGAGAACACTTATACCTTGATAATTTAGTGAGAGATCATCTTATAAAGCTACCGCCGAACTAAGCAAAATAAGATGTATAAAAGATAAACATCACATGCAATCAAAATATGTGACATGATATGGCCATCATCATCTTGTGCCTTTGATCTCCATCTCCAAAGCATCGTCATGACTTCCATCGTCACCGGCATGACACCATGATCTTCATCATCTTGATCTATATCAATGTGTCGTCACATGGTCGTCTTGCCAACTATTGCTCTTGCAACTATTGCTATTGCATAGCGATAAAGTAAAGCAATTATTTGGCGCTTGCATCTTATGCAATAAAGAGACAACCATAAGGCTTCTGCCAGTTGCCGATAACTTCAACAAAACATGATCATCTTATACAACAACTTATATCTCATCACATCTTGACCATATCACATCACAACATGCCCTGCAAAAACAAGTTAGACGTCCTCTACTTTGTTGTTGCAAGTTTTACGTGGCTGCTACGGGCTGAGCAAGAACCGTTCTTACCTACGCATCAAAAACCACAACGATAGTTTGTCAAGTTGGTGCTATTCTAACCTTCGCAAGGACCGGGCGTAGCCATACTCGGTTCAACTAAAGTTGGAGAAACTGACACCCGCCAGCCACCTGTGTGCAAAGCACGTCGGTAGAACCAGTCTCGCGTAAGTGTACGCATAATGTCGGTCTGGGCCGCTTCATCCAACAATACCACTGAACCAAAGTATGACATGCTGGTAAGCAGTATGACTTATATCGCCCACAACCCACTTGTGTTCTACTCGTGCATATAACATCAACGCATAAAACCAGGCTCGTATGCCACTGTTGGGGAACGTAGTAATTTCAAAAATTTCCTACGCACACGCAAGATCATGGTGATGCATAGCAACAAGAGGGGAGAGTGTTGTCCATGTACCCTCGTAGACCGAAAGCGGAAGCGTTAGCACAACACGTTTGATGTAGCCGTACGTCTTCACGGTCTGACCGATCAAGTACCGAACCACAACACTTCCGAGTTCAGCACACGTTCAGCCCGATGACGTCCCTCGAACTCCGATCCAGCCGAGTGTTGAGGGAGAGTTTCGTCAGCACGACGGTGTGGTGATGATGATGATGTTCTACCGATGCAGGGCTTCGCCTAAGCATCGCTACAGTATTATCGAGGTGGAACTATGGTGGAGGGGGGCACCGCACACGGCTAAGAGATCAAACAGATCAATTGTTGTGTCTATGGGGTGCCCCCTGCCCCCGTATATAAAGGAGCAAGGGGGAGGCGGCCAGCCTAGGAAGAGGGCGCGCCAAGGGGGAGTCCTACTCCCACCGGGAGTAGGACTCCTTGTCGGTGTCAAAGCCGGCGGATCTCGGGTAGGGGGTCCCGAACTGTGCGTCAAGGCCGGATGGTAACAGGAGACAAGGGACACGATGTTTTTACCCAGGTTCGGGCCCTCTCGATGGAGGTAATACCCTACTCCTGCTTGATTAATATTGATGATATGGGTAGTACAAGAGTAGATCTACCACGAGATCAAGGAGGCTAAACCCTAGAAGCTAGCCTATGGTATGATTGTTGTGTATGGAGTTGATGTCCTACGGACTACAACTCTCCGGTTTATATAGACACCGGATAGGGTTAGGGTTACACAGAGTCGGTTACAATGGTAGGAGATCTTGAATATCCGCATCACCAAGCTTGCCTTCCACGCCAAGGAAAGTCCCATCCGGACATGGGACGAAGTCTTCAATCTTGTATCTTCATAGTCCAGGAGTCCGGCGAAGGTATAGTCCGGCTACCCGAACACCCCCTAATCCAGGACTCCCTCAGTAGCCCCTGAACCAGGCTTCAATGACGACTAGTCCGGCACGCAGATTGTCTTCGGCATTGCAAGGAGGGTTCCTCCTCCAAGTCCTTCATAGAAGATTGTAAACACCAAGAATAGTGTCCGGCTCTGCAAAATAAATTTCCACATATTGCCATAGAGAGAATAATATTAACACAAATCAAATCTGCTGACGTATTCCGCAGTGCGTCATCACACTACGGCCAAGTCCTTTACTCGAATCGTTTTTACTTTTCCACCTCAGCACGTTTTGCGAGGCGTATTCCTTGGCACGTCTTGTCAAAGCAGAGATCGTGTACCCCCTTTTACGGGATTCTCATCAATACGGACGTGGGTAACCCAACTGCGCCATTTATCACGGCGCTTGGGAGGCAAGCGAGTTTTACTAGGCTGGTGGGGACGCACAACCGCATCCGCCCATATAAGGGGATAAGGATCCACCTTTTTACCTACGCCTTCTTCCTCCTTTGCGTATCCATCTCCTGCGCACTCGAGCTTCAGCGCCCAAGCCCGCACTCCCCACCTCAACCTTCTCCAGCAATGTCCGGAGCGGGAGGCAAGTGGATGGTCTCCTCCGTCACGGAGGGCCAAGTGAAAAAGCTAAGGAAGGCCGGATACCTGTCCAAGGACATCACGCACCGGCTTCCCGAGAAGGGGCAGCTTCTCCCCACCCCAAGGCCCCATGAGAGGGTAGTGTTCCTTCCCCACTTCCTCCACGGACTGGGTTTTCCACTCCACCCATTTGTCCGGGGACTCATGTTCTACTACGGCCTGTATTTCCACGATCTGGCCCAGAACTTCATCCTCAACATCTCGGCGCTTATCGTCGTGTGTGAGGCTTTCCTCCGCGTCCGCCCCCATTTCGACCTCTGGCTCAAGACCTTCAACGTCAAGCCCAAGGTGGTGCGCGACAGCCAGGCGGAGTGCGGAGGCGCCATGGCGGGCAAGATGGCCAACGTCCTATGGTTCGAGGGCTCCTTCGTGGAGACCCTAAAGGGGTGGCAAGCCGGGTGGTTTTACATCACCGAGCCACGCGATCCGGAATGGGTCGCAGCCCCCGAGTTTCGATCCGGACCCCTCACGTGGCTTATGTCCTGGAAAGAGACGGGCCTGTCGTGGGGTAACTAAGAAGAGGTGACCGGACTGAAAACATGCATCCAGTCCCTGGTAAACAAGCCAATCAGGCTTGTCAATGTAGTCCAGGTCATGCTCGTTCGTCTAATCCTCCCGTGTCAACAACGGGACTTTAATCTGTGGGAGTTCGACCCGGCGCAGCACCGAACCCTTAACAGGCTCTTCGACACGACGTATGAAGACGTCTGGAAGGTGCTAATCAAAGGCGCCGAGGCTCCAACATCCGCTTCCGAGGACCGCGGATACAGATCGCAACGTCATGCTAGCGAGGTAAGCTATCTTCACCTTTTACAGGATATTAAGCTCTTTTTTCCTTTCATAGTTTGACTCTATGCGGGATCTAAACTCCCTTACCTTTGACAGGCTTGGCAGGCGATATCCGTACCAATTAACTGTCCGGCTCCCTTGCCCGAAGACCCAGCCCCTGCTCTCCTAGTGAAGCTTCTGGTTCCGGCACCTTATGTGGTGCCGGAGAAGAAGGCCAAGAAGAAGAAGACCACGGGGACTCGAAAGAGTGCCCGTAACGTGGTAGTGTCGGACTCGTCATCCGACGAGTCCGAGACGCCCTCTTCCCGTGAAAACGAGGAGGAGGAAGAAGAAAACTCTCCCCCCCCCCAGCGGAGGGAGGAGAGAAGAGGAAGACCGCCCCAACGGGGCGGGGGAGGGGGCGAGGGGTCTAGGAAAAGGAAGACCCCTCCGCCGGACTACTCCCCTGACGCCGAAGAGGGCGAAGAGGAGTGGCCAAACAGGGCCAAGCGTCCGGCGAAATCGTAAGTTCGGATATCAGAGTAACTCATGATGTTCCTTTGTTGCACAGCTTTCCTTAATGTCGAACGTAATTATGCAGCCCGCCCCGGGCCGAATTCAACGAATCGTCGGGCGGCTCCCTGGACTCATCGGACGTGAACTCAATTCCGCCCGCTGTCTCCCCCCGCACTGCAGACGACGCTGAAGTGGCGTCGCGACAAGCTCCGGGGTAGGAGGAGGTGGTCCCGGAGGAGCCGCAAGGCAACCTCCTGGACTCCAGGAGTGAAGGGGATAAGGCCCCCCAGGGCTCCAAGTCCGGCTTTGTGCCGGACACCGCGCCGGAATCTTCCATAGTTCCGGCCCGCGGTAGGCGAACTCCTTCCAAGAGCAGCAAGCCTTACGAGCCGGCGGCCTCCGTCCAACCGGAGGTGCCGGACAATCTGCTGGAGGTGCTTGACGGCGCCTCCATCGACGAGGGGCACCGTACTATTATGAGCACGGTGATCCAGCAGGTTCAGTCCGCCAAGAGCGGACTGACTGAAGCTTGCGCTAGCCTTCTAACAGGCTTCGAGGTAAGTAAAAATATGTAAGAATATTACCGCATAGACAGTAGCCCCTGATGCTCTGTTTGGCGTTCGGAAAGAAAAGCCGAATAAAGGATCTATTAAATTTCGCAGGAGTCTAACAATAAAGAGTCAATATGCGTATGCAGGCTTCGCTGCTATCCACCGCCGCACTGACTGTGGAGGTGGGTGTCCTGAAACAGGACCTCGGGCGGACCGAGCAAGAGCTCGGCCTTGCCAAGCGGCAGCTCGAGGAGAAAGAAGGTAAGAAATACCTTACGGAAAAGTGCCTATAAAAAGGCGTGATTGCAAAAAATAACAGGATTGTACTGCTTATTGTAGGGGCCACGACTGAGGTGGCGACCCTCAAGCAGGCGCTGTCTAAGACCGAAAAGAAAACGGCCGCGGAGCGCACCGAGCGAGAGAGATTGGGGCTCATGTCGGCGAGGTGCAGCAAGAGCTTCAGGCTCTCATGAAAAAACATGAGAGTTTGGAGCTTGAGTCAAAGGCGCAAGCATCCGAGCTCGCAGCGGCCCTTGAGACTGCCAAGTCTGCCAAGGCCGAAGCCCAAAAGGCCCTCCAAGAGTTGGAGGAGATGAGGAAGATAGCAGCGGGTAAGGTATTCTTTATGCAAAGCAGAAATATAAAAGTAAACTACTTGTTACTTACCCAAATCTGGAGCTCTCCAGGGGCATTCGCAGATCTTCCCCGCAGCGTATCCGATGCCGCCGCATTCTACCGAGCTGAAGAGGGAAGCTCGACGGAGAAGGTGTTCTGGTCTCAGTATTCTGAGGCCGGACACCCTATGCCCTTGAGCGACCAGCTGAAACAGCTGGTCGAGCTCCACAAGGCGGCCGAACATGCCATGAAGGGCTTCGTAGTTCGGCTGTGGCCCGAAGAGGTCCTGCCTGGGAGCTATTTCGGGCTGGTGCGGCGGCTGGTGGAGGCATGTCCGAGGCTCGAGGTCATCAAGCGCTCCGTCTGCATCGAAGGTGCCCGTCGAGCCCTTGCCCGTGCAAAGGTGCACTGGGGTAAGCTGGACGGTGAGAAGCTTGTGAAGGACGGTCCGCCGCCGGGGAAGGAGCATCGCAAGCCCGAGAACTACTACAAGGATGTTCTTGCAGGTGCCCTCCTTGTGGGGGATGAATGTACCAAGGATGTAATTTTTGAATGAACTCGCTCGTGTTTATCCTGTGCGCTGAAAACGTGTTCATATGCGCTAAGCAATGCTTATTGAATTTAAAATATTACCTTCTATGTGGCCGTTTATCAAAAAATTGAGAGATGGCCAGTCGTCGGCTTCTGCCCCCATGCCACTAGTGCTGGGGTGTTCGGGATAAACCTGAGCGCTCTTTTTCCCATAGTTGGGTCCTTCGAGGGAGGCGCTCGGCACAATGGACCAGGCAATCGGACTATAATGCTTGAACACTCTCACTTAGCCATAGAACTCTATAATTTTAAATTTCGGCGAAGCCCCTAGTTCGGAAGACCGAGTTCGGGGCGCTATCCACGCCTTGGCCGGACAAAGCCGGCTCCTCGCTCGAAGCGGCATAAGTCTTTAGGGACTCGAAAAACCTCTCGAACAGCGACCGGTGTCTCGCCTCATCATGACAGTCAGTTTTAGCTTTCTCCACTGAGGTGCTTAACCCAGCTGAACCGGGGCACAATCGCAGTGGTTCTCCTAGTGCTACCTTAGCCGATATAGAGGAACGTAAGGCACCAAAACATAGGAGCCGGGCAAACCCAACTATTGACCCAAATCATGATTCGGAGCCGATGCATATAGTGCTATAAGTTCGGGGTGCCACACTTGTGAAAGTGTACGGACTTCTCACACCATAATGAGGGGTACTGAAGCCCCTGGCGTGTTTGCCATACCATGGTGTACGGGTGCTATCATGTCTTTTAATAAACATATATGTGAAAAGAGGATAATGCAAAAAATAGGCAAAAGGCTATGCATTGTTTATAGAGGGGCTATTTATCAAAGCCGAACGATACAAGTAGTGCAATAAGCAAAAAGATATTGGACTATTTAACATGTCCTGACCAGGGGCAGGCCGCGGAATTGTATTTAAAACATGTATACTGCTCGTAACAGAGACCACCTGGGAGTTCCATAATGCGGCATGGCTTGTCTGCCTCCCTGGATCTTGCATCGTTTGTGCGACAGTCGAGTTGCCGAACAGGTCGTCCGAAGTATGGAGTCCTGAAAGTAAGAAAAAACTAAAAAAGAATCCGGCAGCCCCTAGTACGTTTTAAGCCGTATTTTGGGCATGCCGTTATTGTGCCCCTTCCCCTGTGCCCATGGTATTTCAAGGGCGTAGTTATGTACGCGAGCCACTGGTTTCGCTACGTCGCGAGGGCTGGGGTTGGGGCCGCATTGCTACGCCTGCTCAGAACGTGCCAGGCGGTCTTGTTGTAGGTTACTCCGGGCGCGCTTGGCAGTGTCTGGCTTTTTAACGACCGGACTGGAGAGTTGCCTAAGAAGGCTGCTTTGTACTTCCGCTGCGACAGCCGCCGTGTGCTCCTCCGTACGGAGGGAGCGTTCGGTGTTTCCGTTGACCGTGATTACTCCTCGAGGGCCTAGCATCTTGAGCTTGAGATATGCGTAGTGCGGCACCGCATTGAACTTTGCGAATGCGGTTCATCCTAGCAGGGCGTGATAGCCACTGCGAAACGGGACTATATCGAAGATTAACTCTTCGCTTCGGAAATTGTCCGGGGATCCGAAGACCACGTCAAGTGTTACTGAGCCTGTACAGTTGGCTTCTACACCTGGTATAACGCCTTTAAAGGTCGTTTTTGTGGGCTTAATCCTTGAGGGATCTATGCCCATTTTCCGCACTGTATCCTGATAAAGCAGGTTCAGGCTACTGTCGCTGTCCGTGAGGACTCTTGTGAGATGAAATCCGTCGATGATTGGGTCGAGAACAATGCGGCGAAGCCGCCATGACGGATGCTAGTGGGATGGTCCCTTCGATCAAAAGTGATCGGGCAGGAGGACCATGGGTTGAACTTTGGGGTGACTGGCTCCATCGCGTATACGTCCCGTAGCGCACGCTTCCGCTCCCTCTTGGGAATGTGGGTTGCGTATATCATGTTCACCATCCGCACTTGTGGGGGAAAGCCCTTCTATCCATTGTTGTTCGGCGGCCTGGGCTCCTCCTTGTCATCGCTATGCAGCCCCTTGTCTTTGTTTTCGGCTCTTAACTTGCCTGCCTGCTTGAACACCCAACAATCCCTGTTGGTGTGATTGGCTGGCCTTTCGGGGGTGCCATGGATCTGGCACAAGCGGTCGAGTATTCGGTCCAAACTGGACGGGCCCTGAGTATTCTTTTTGAATGGCTTTTTCCGCTGGCCGGATTTATAGCCTCTGAATCCGGTATTAACTGCCGTATCTTCATTGTTGTCGCTGCTAACGCGGCGTTTTTGCTTATTTCGACGTGTCCTGCCACTTTTGTCCTTGGTATCTGAATTACCATGGTTCTTTGCTAAGTTGTTACTGCGAGCTAGCCAGGCATCTTCTCCCGTGCAAAAGCGGGTCATGAGTGTCGTGGGGGCTGCCATAGATTTCGGCTTTTCCTGTCCCAGGTGCCGGGCAAGCCACTCGTCGCGGATGTTATGCTTGAAGGCTGCTAGGGCCTCTGCGTCCGGACAGTCGACTATCTGGTTTTTCTTTGTTAGGAACCGTGTCTAGAATTGCTTGGCCGATTCCTCTGGCTGCTGAATTATGTGGCTTAAGTCGTCGGCATCCGGTGGTCGCACGTAAGTGCCCTGGAAGTTGTCGAGGAATGCGGCTTCCAGGTCCTCCCAAGAACCAATTGAGTCTGCTGGCAAGCTGTTAAGCCAATGCCAGGCCGGTCCTTTTGAGCGTGAGGTATTTGATGGCGTGTAGATCATCGCCGCGTGCCATGTGGATGTGAAGGAGATAATCCTCGATCCATACCGCCGGATCTGTTGTGCCATCGTATGATTCGATGTTAACGGGTTTGAAACCCTCTGGGATTTTATGATCCATTACTTCATACGTGAAGCATAGCGGGTGTGCGGCGCCCCTATACTGGGCTATATCCCGACGCAGCTCAGAAGAGCTATGTCTGTTGTGTTCGGCCCGGTCGGATTTGTTGTATCCGGAGTGAAGATCATCGTCACATGCCGTAGGGCGCCTGCGCGATCTGTAGGTCGATCTTGTTTGTCTTGCCTTGTCCTCCAGTATGTCTCGCAGGTCTGGCGCATTTTCCCGTGCCTTAGTTGAGCGGCGTCGGGGCATGGCTTGGGTGGAGGGCCGAGAGGCCTCTCTGTCGCGGTCGCGAGGTGGCCGGTCTGCCATGTCGTGCGCTGGTGATATGGTGCTTTCTCCTCTGATCAGGGTAGCGGCCTGCGCTTTGGGTAACTCTTGGAGGGGCGTTCGAGTTCATACTCTTCGGCCGCAAGGACTTCGGTCCATCTATCCGCTAGCAAATCTTGGTCAGCTCTAAGCTGTTGCTGCTTTTTCTTGAGGCTGCTTGCCGTGGCTAAAAGCCTGCGTTTGAAACGCTCTTGTTCGGCGGGGTCTGATGGTACGACGAATTCGTCGTCATCGAGGCTTGCCTCGTCTTCGGAGGGAGGCATATAGTTGTCATCCTCAACCTCTCGGTCTGCCGCTCTCTCGTGAGGGCTGGCTTCTCCATCTTCCTGTGCCGAATCTTGCTGGAGGGGGTGTTCTTCGGCGCGATCCGGGGTAGTATTGTCTCCCGTGCCGGAATCACCGTTTTTACTTTGGCGGGATTTAGAGCGGCGCAGCTGACGCCGGCGCTTTGGCTGCTTCTTGGAGGTGTCATCCCCCGCTGTTGCATCGCCCTCTCCATCTTTTGGAGTATCCACCATATATATGTCATATGACGAGGTGGCCTTCCAGCGCCCCACAGGTGCTGGTTCCTGTTCGTCTCCTACATCGTCGTCCATACCGTCGATGTCTTCGGAGCCGAAGTCAAGCATGTTGGTTAGATCGTCGACAGTGGCTACAAAGTGGGTGGTGGGTGGGCTTTGAATTTCTCCATCGTCCGTATCCCATCCTCGCTGACTGTAGTCCAGCCAGGGCTCTCCTGATAAAGAGAGAGACTTGAGAGAATTCAGGATGTCGCCAAAAGGCGAGTGCTGAAAGATGTCCGCGGCGGTGAACTCCATTATCGGCGCCCAATCGGATTCGATTGGCAGGGTTGCGGGGGGTTCGGAGTCCGGGGAGGAGTCCGAATCCTCGGAGTCACGGGTCATGCAGAGTGCGGGGCTGGCGTTCGGCTCGATCGCCTTTGAGATTGCAGCCCCCGAGGTGACGTCCAACCGCTCATCCTCGATCGGCGCAATAGGCTCCGAGTTAAAGGGTCGGGACCAGTGCAGCCTCCAGGACACTGTTCGGAGGCAGAGCTAGATCATGCCCCTCGAGATAGTGCGGCGCGCTTGGCCGTGGCTCGAACCCATCGAAGATCAAGTCTCCGCGGATGTCAGCCGTGTAGTTTAAGCTTCCAAATCTGACTTGATGGCCAGGGGCGTAGATTTCGATCTGCTCCAGGTGGCCAAGCGAATTGGCCCGCAGTGCGAAGCCGCCGAAGACGAAGATCTGTCCGGGGAGAAAAGTTTCACCCTGGACCTCATCGTTGTTGATGATCAAGGGAGCCATCGGGCCTAAAGGCGACGACACAGAGGAACTCTCAATGAAAGCACCAATGTCGATGTCAAAACCGGCGGATCTCGGGTAGGGGGTCCCGAACTGTGCGTCAAGGCCGGATGGTAACAGGAGACAAGGGACACGATGTTTTTACCCAGGTTCGGGCCCTCTCGATGGAGGTAATACCCTACTCCTGCTTGATTAATATTTATGATATGGGTAGTACAAGAGTAGATCTACCACGAGATCAAGGAGGCTAAACCCTAGAAGCTAGCCTATGGTATGATTGTTGTGTATGGAGTTGATGTCCTACGGACTACAACCCTCCGATTTATATAGACACTGGATAGGGTTAGGGTTACACAGAGTCGGTTACAATGGTAGGAGATCTTGAATATCCGCATCGCCAAGCTTGCCTTCCACGCCAAGGAAAGTCCCATCCGGACACGGGACGAAGTCTTCAATCTTGTATCTTCATAGTTCAGGAGTCCAGCGAAGGTATAGTCCGGCTACCCGAACACCCCCTAATGACTCCCTCACTCCTCCTTTCCTTGTGGGAGTAGGAGAAGGGAAGGGAGAAGGAGAAGGAAGGGGCGCCCCCCTCCCTAGACCAATTCGGACTAGTCCATGGAGAGGGGTGCGACCACCCTTTGTGGCCTTTCTCTCCTTACCCGTATGGCCCATTAAGGCCCAATACGAATTCCCGTAACTCTCAGGTACTCCGAAAAATACCCGAATCACTCGGAACCTTTCCGATGTCCGAATATAGTCGTCCAATATATCGATCTTTATGTCTCAACCATTTCGAGACTCCTCGTCATGTCCCCGATCTCATCCGGGACTCCGAACTCCTTCGGTACATCAAAACTCATAAACTCATAATATAACTGTCATCGAAACTTTAAGCGTGCGGACCCTACGGGTTCGAGAACTATGTAGACATGACCGAGACACGTCTCTGGTTAATAACCAATAGCGGAACCTGGATGCTCATATTGGCTCCCACATATTCTACGAAGATCTTTATCGCTCAGACCGCATAACAACATACGTTGTTCCCTTTGTCATCGGTATGTTACTTGCCCGAGGTTCGATCGTCGGTATCTCAATACCTAGTTCAATCTCGTTACCGGCAAGTCTCTTTACTCGTTCCATAATACATCATCCTGTAACTAACTCATTAGTTACAATGCTTGCAAGGCTTATAGTGATGTGCATTACTGAGTGGGCCCAGAGATACCTCTCCGACAATCGGAGTGACAAATCCTAATCTCAAAATACGCCAACCCAACAAGTACCTTCGGAGACACCTGTAGAGCACCTTTATAATCACCCAGTTACATTGTGACGTTTGGTAGCACACAAAGTGCTCCTCCGATAAACGGGAGTTGCATAATCTCATAGTCATAGGAACATGTATAAGTCATGAAGAAAGCAATAGCAACATACTAAATGATCAAGTGCTAAGCTAACGGAATGGGTCAAGTCAATCACATCATTCTCCTAATGATGTGATCCGGTTAATCAAATAACAACTCATGTCTATGATTTAGAAAACATAACCATCTTTAATTAACGAGCTAGTCAAGTAGAGGCATACTAGTGACACTCTGTTTGTCTATGTATTCACACATGTATTATGTTTTCGGTTAATACAATTCTAGCATGAATAATAAACATTTATCATGATATAAGGAAATAAATAATAACTTTATTATTGCCTCTAGGGCATATTTCCTTCACAATATAGGGTGTGAACTTATCACAAGCAAATACAACTGCTAAAAGTTCTTTTTCAGTACTAGCATAATTTCTTTGAGCATTGTCTAGAGTCTTACTAGCATAATGAATAACATTTAATTTCTTATCAACTCTTTGCCCTAGAACAGAACGTACAACATAATCACTAGCATCACACATAATTTCAAAGGGTAAATTCCAATCAGGTGGCTGAACAACAGGTGCAAAGACTAATGCTTTCTTAAGTATTTCAAATGCTTCTACACAACCATTATCAAAGACAAATGGTATATCTTTTTGTAATAAATTAGTTAGAGGCCGAGAAATTTTTGAGAATTCCTTAATGAACCTCCTATAAAATCCGGCGTGACCAAGGAAACTTCTTATACCTTTGATGTCCTTGGGACATGGCATCTTTCAATACAGGCCCGGTCCTGAGATTTCGGGGGCCCGGGGCTAGATAACAAAAAGGGGCCCTAAACCCACAATTTTTTTCTATTCCAAATACAAATAAATACTTATTACACTAGAATTTATGTTGCCTTGTCATGTCGACTATTCAGAAAAATTGGGGCCATAATCATTCACATAAAATTTGGTCGGTCTTGCCAATCAATACTTATATTTTTCCTTTCGGTGCCAACTCAAAATTTTATCATCCTATAATTTTTCGCTAGGTTGTTATTCAGCAATAACTAACTAAAGCTAATTCCTGGAAATCCCTAGCAGAGGTACTTTCCTAGGACTCAATAAACTCATTTGCATGTTCTCTTTTTTCACGTTTTTTCTCTATTTTTTCACATTGTTAGATGATATTATCCAAATAAAATCTACAATACAAGAAATTAAGAACAGTACTAATTAAATAATACATAAATGCTAAGAAAGAGTCATGGAGCGATGTACCTGGATGGCTAGAAAATTCAAAATTGCAAGCTTTTGCTTTTGCATACGAATCACAAAAAGAAATCCGAGTTTCCATTTTCTATTCCCAAACAATACAAGAAATTAGAGTGTGAGAGAGAGATGTACGAGAATTAACTTCACGAACCGAACAATCTGACAGGACTAAAAACAGAAGATTTGCGTTGAAGAGGAGGTTAATGGAATCTCCGAAAATCACAAGTAGACAACGCAGGCGACCTTGGTATTAGCATGGCTATTTCGTTCCAGAGAAGAAGTAGAAAGATGAGAAGACCATGTGCGTGCGGCAAGGCCGGAATTAGTCTATCTGTTATAGTTGTTTCCCTTTTTGAGAATCAGTCAATCTGTTACATGGGAAAGTATTCTTTCCTAAAAATCACACGTGTAAAAAATCACTCGATCTGTAAAATGGGAAATAATTGATTACCATTTTAAGAATCAGTCAATCTGTTAACATGGGAAAAAAATTCTTTCCTAAAAATCACAATTATTTTCTAAATATCACAATGTAAGGAAACCAATTCATTAGCCATCGAGGGCCCTTCCTAATCGGGGGCCCGGGGCGGCCGCCCTCCTGCCCCCCCCCCCTGAGGGCCGGCCCTGTTTCAATAGCATCAACCTTGGATTTATCAACTTCAATACCTCTTTCAGAAACTTTATGCCCCAAGACAATACCTTCATTAACCATAAAGTGGCACTTTTCCCAATTCAAGACAAGATTAGTTTCTTCACATCTCTGCAAAACTCGATCAAGATTGCTCAAGCAATCATCAAAAGAGGAACCATAGACGGAAAAGTCATCCATGAAAACCTCACAAATCTTTTCACAAAAGTCAGAGAATATAGCCATCATGCATCTTTGAAAGGTAGCAGGTGCATTACATAAACCAAAAGGCATACGTCTATAAGCAAAAGTACCAAAAGGGCATGTAAAAGTAGTCTTTGATTGATCTTTAGCCGACACAGGTATTTGAGAGAAACCAGAATAACCATCTAGAAAGCAATAATGTGTATGTTTGCATAATCTTTCTAGCATTTGATCAATTAAAGGTAAGGGGTAATGATCTTTCTTAGTAGCTTTATTTAATTTGCGGAAATCAATTACCATCCTATAACCTGTGATAATTCTTTGTGGAATCAATTCATCCTTATCATTAGGAACAACAGTAATACCTCCCTTCTTAGGGACACAATGGACAGGACTTACCCACTGACTATCAGCAACGGGATAAATTATACCTGCCTCCAGAAGCTTGAGTATTTCTTTTCTTACCACTTCTTTCATTTTAGGATTCAGGCGTCGTTGAGGGTCACGAACTGGTTTGGCATCTGCTTCCAAATATATTTTATGTTGACATAGAGTGGGACTAATGCCCTTAAGATCATCAAGAGTATATCCAATAGCAGCACAGTGCTTCTTCACAGTTTTCAATAATCTTTCTTCTTCATGCTCTGAAAGGTTAGCACTAATAATAACAGGATATATTTTCTTTTCATCAAGATAAGCATATTTAAGATTAGCAGGCAACGGTTTAAGCTTAAACATGGGATCACCCTTGGGTGGAGGAGGATCCCCTAGGATTTCAACAGACAAATTGTGTTGCAGAATAGGTTCCTGTTTAAAGAATACTTCATCTATTTCCCCTCTTTCATGCATGAACATATCATTTTCATGGTCTAGCAAATAGTGTTCTAAAGGATTACTAGGAGGTACGGCAATAGAAGCAAGACCAATAATTTCATCCTTACTAGGCAATTCTTCCTCAGGATGTTGTTTACTAAATTTAGAGAAATTAAACTCATGAATCATATCATCCAAGCCAATAGTAACAACATTCTTTTCACAATCTATCCTAGCATTAACTGTGTTCAAGAAGGGTCTACCAAATATAATGGGACAGAAGCTATCTTGTGGGGAACCAAGAACAAGAAAATCAGCGGGATATTTAGTTTTCCCGCACAAGACTTCAACATCTCTAACAATTCCCATCGCGGATATAGTATCTCTATTGGCAAGTTTAATTGTAACATCAATACCCTCTAACTCAGCAGGTGCAATTTCATGCTTAATTTCTTCGTATAAAGTATGCGGTATAACACTAGCACTCGCACCCATATCACATAAGCCATGATAACAATGATCTCCTATTTCAACAGAAATAACAGGCACGCCTACCACATGTCTATGTTTATCTTTAGTGCAAGGCTTAGCAATTCTAGCAGTTTCACCGTTGAACTGAATAACATGCCCATCAATATTATCAGACAAGAGATCTTTAACAATGGCAATATTAGGTTCTACTTTAACTTGCTCAGGAGGTGTATATGTTCTAATATTGCTTTTACGAACAACTGTTGAAGCTTTAGCATGATCCTTTATTCTAACAGGGAAAGGTGGTTTCTCAACATAAGAAGTAGGAACAATAGGATCATTATAAGTGACAGTCTTTTCTTCAACTTTAATAGGTGCAGCTACTTTTACTTCTATGGGAGGATGATATTTAAACCACTTATCCTTAGGGAGATCAACATAAGTAGCAAAAGATTCAATGAAAGAAGCTACTATCTCAGAGTCAAGTCCATATTTAGTGCTAAACTTATGGAAAATATCGGTATCCATAAAAGATTTAACACAATCAAACTTAGGTGTCATACCTGACTCCTTACCTTCGTCGAGGTCCCAATCTTCAGAGTTGCGTTTAATTCTATCCAATAAGTTCCATTTAAATTCAATAGTCTTCATCATAAAAGAGCCAGCACAAGAAGTATCGAGCATGGTGCGATTGTTTTCAGAAAGCCGAGCATACAAATTTTGAATAATTGTTTCCCTTGAAAACCCATGATTGGGGCATGAATATAACATTGATTTAGGCCTCCCCCAAGCTTGAGCGATGCTTTCTCCTTCGCGAGGCCAAAAATTATATATATAATTGCGATCACGATGAACAAGATGCATAGGGTAATACTTTTGATGAAATTCCAATTTCAATCTTTTATAATTCCATGATCTCGTATCATCACATAGCCTATACCATTTCAATGTGTCTCCCTTCAAAGATAAAGGGAAGACCTTCTTCTTAGCAACATCATCGGGTATACCTGCAAGCTTAAATAATCCACAAACTTCATCCACATATATTAAGTGCTCATCAGGATGCTTCGTCCCATCTCCTGTAAAATGATTAGCTAGCAGTTTTTCCATCATACCCAAAGGAAATTCAAAAGGAGTTTCATTTTCACTAGGTTCAGTAGGTTGAGGAGCAACTCTTTGCTCTACTGGACGGGGTGAAGGTACCCCCAACAAGCCCCTCAGAGAATTACTTTCCATAGTAACAAGTGACAGTAAATTTCAGCACACTATATAAATTTTTCCTTACCAAATTCTACCTACCAAAAGCGCTACACTCCCCGGCAGCGGCGCCAGAAAAGAGTCTTGATGACCCACAAGTATAGGGGATCTATCGTAGTCCTTTCGATAAGTAAGAGTGTCGAACCCAACGAGGAGCAGAAGGAAATGATAAGCGGTTTTCAGCAAGGTATTCTCTGCAAGTACTGAAATAAGTGGTAACAGATAGTTTTGTGATAAGATAAATTGTAAAGAGCAACAAGTAACAAAGGTAAATAAAGTGCAGCAAGGTGGCCCAATCCTTTTTGTAGCAAAGGACAAGCCTGGACAAACTCTTATAATAGGAAAAGCGCTCCCGAGGACACATGGGAATATCATCAAGCTAGTTTTCATCACGTTCATATGATTCGCGTTCGGTACTTTGATAATTTGATATGTGGGTGCACCGGTGCTTGGGTGCTGTTCTTACTTGAACAAGCATCCCACTTATGATTAACCTCTATTGCAAGCATCCGCAACTACAACAAAAGTATTAAGGTAAACCTAACCATAGCATGAAACATATGGATCCAAATCAGCCCCTTACGAAGCAACGCATAAACTAGGGTTTAATCTTCTGTCACTCTAGCAACCCATCATCTACTTATTACTTCCCAATGCCTTCCTCTAGGCCCAAATAATGGTGAAATGTTGTGTAGTCGATGTTCACTGTCGGTGTACTAAAGTAGGGGTACCCTAGTATCCCGAACTTGTGCACGGGCAGTCGCAGCACCCCGCGGCAAGGCCCGCCAGGTGATCGCCAAGGCTCTCTATGGTTCTTTTGGAGCCATTCGAGAACAAAGTATTTAAGCCAAGGAGACAAATCCCCGGCAAGAGGAGCTTGCCGGGAAGGCCGCTCGAGGCACAAGACCCCCGGCAAGAGGAACTTGCCGGGAAGGCCAACCAGAGCATCTCAAAGAACCTGTCGCGACGCACCACGCGTCCCGGCAGGACTCGGCGAGTGACAAGCTCTCGGACGCGGCAAGACAACGGCCGCGGCAAGGCACTTGCCGCGGCGGGCAACCACTCTGTACCCGCGCTCTAGCTCACCCACCTACGTGTCGCTCCGGGACCCTTCCTGGCGTACGTGGCGGGAGGCTGTGCAGCCAGGGGTACACTGTGGCATGCAGCGCTGACAAGATCGCCATCGTGGCAAGCGGTGGCGCCCCCGACGGTCCCTTTTCTGCATCGTCTGGGCGACGTAGATAGGCATTTAATGCCTTTGTCCCCTGCCGTCAGGGTTAGGTATGATACACTGTGTAGGTAGCTGTACCTACCATAGCATATTTCCATTTTTGCCCTTACCTACGTTGCCACCTGTTGGAGACCCCTTGAACATATAAAAGGAGGCCCATGCACAACGTAGGGGGGGATCGGACCCCGGAGAGCGATCTCTGAGAGGAAAACAGAAGAACGCTCGGTCTCGTTAGCTGCTTGAGTGTACTGTAGCACTCAGCGCTCCCGAGAAAGAACTCAATACAATCCACAAAGCAGCAGTAGGAGTATTATCTCTCCGGAGAGCTCCGAAGCTGGGTAAAAACCCCCCGTGTGCTTCGCCTCAATCCGCTCTTCGCGCGACCTCCGCCCCCTGCTGAACCGAGAAGGGGCTCCGTCCCCATAGGTGCTCGGGGAGCTAGAAAACCCCGGCATCTTTGGCGCACCAGGTAGGGGGCATCGAGGTTGTGTGAACCTGATCCGGCGTTTACGTGAGCTAAATCTTCATCGACTTCATCGACATGCCGCCGAAGAAGAAGGCTTCGGAGGCGGCTGCGCCGTCCGCGTCGAATCCACCGCCGCCGCAGCAAACGACCGGTGGGGAGGACGCCGGCGTAAGAACGGGCGTCGACGAGGGAGCCCACGGTGCCACCAAGTCCAAGGACAAGACCGCGCTGCCCGTCGGCGGCGTAGTCGGCTCCCATGACGACCGGGCGTCCGTAGATGCACCGCGCCCATCTCAAGAGGCGCAGGACCGGCAGCGTCGTGGTACTCACGGTACCATACGCTCGCTGGACCCAAATCGAGCTGGCGGATCCCGGGATGCTCAAGTCCAACATGCACGCCAACGTGCTGGCGCGAGCGAGGCATGGTCGCCTGGACGGAATACTGCTCCTTCTAACATCGTTGGAAGTCCGAGCATATCCCGCTCCTCGCACCGTTCGCCACCGCTACCCGCCACTCTAGCAGAAGCTTTGGCACGAGCTCAACTACCCCTGGACTTCCCTCCAACGCCAGACAAGATCGACGACTGGAGGGTCACCATTCAGAGTCTCATCGGCTTCGCCAACAGCGACACTCCACGGCCGGCGACCACATCGCAGCCGCGGCAGGCCAGCCAAGTGCAAGCCAATGGCGACAAAACCGGTGGGGGTGCAACCACCGTGCACTCTCCGCCCCAAAGGCCAAGATCGCCGACTCGCCGGGTCCGCCACGACAGCGACTCCACTGCTTCCTCACATCCGTGAACTCGTCGCGATCAGCGCCACGTTCTTCACGAACGGCAGCAAGAAGACGCTCATACCCGCATCGAGCGCCGAAGAGAAACGCGGCGTCAATCAGACCGACGCGCTGGCCCCACTGTCGACATGCAAGCGCCAGGGGAACCAGGCGACCTGCCGTACGCGGTAGGTTGCCCTGCGTTTACTCGTGAGCTGCGGCAAGTCCAGTGGCCCAGCACGAAGAATTTCAAGCCAGACGTACCAGAGAAGTACGACGGCAGGCTGCATCCGTCGGAGTTCGTCAGCATCTACACCATCACGGTGCAGGCTGCCGGGGGGCGAGACGACAAGTTCCTCGCCAATTACTTCCCTCTGCTGCTCAAGCCCAACGTCAGGTCCTGGCTCATGCACTTGCCGGAAAACTCCATATCTTCCTGGGCAGACCTATGCCATCAGTTTGTTGGCGGCTTTACAGGCGGCCACAAACCTCATGGCCAGGAGAGTGATCTTCACCTGCTTGCCCAGAAGGAAGGGGAGCCTCTACGCAAGTACATCCAGAGATTCAGCCAAGTGCAACGCAACATCCCAGACGTCCACCCTGCCGCGGTCATCAGTGCGTTCCACCAGAACGTGTGTAACCGCAGGATGCGGGAGGAGATGGCGATGTGCAAGATCAGAGACGTCAGTGAGCTGTATGCCCTGGCCGACAGATGTGCACGTGCTGAGGAAGGGAGGAAACTCCTCGGAGAGAACGTAGGAATAGGGGGATCTGACAGCGATGATGCCGCCCCGGCAAGCAAAAACCGGCGGCGGAACAACAGGAAGAGGAAAGGCAAAGATGTGCTAGTTGCCGAGCAGTCCGGCAACGAGGGTGGCACCAAGACAGCAAAGACTGGTAGCTCCGGCAAGGAGGTTGCCGCATGCGCCAACTGCCAGGCTATGGCGGCCGCCGACAAGCAGGACGGCACCAACAAGCAGTACTGCAAGATTCACCGCACCAAAGGCCATGACCTCCAGAGCTGCAAGAAGGTCGAGCAGCTCGTTGAGCTGCAAAAGGCCGAATACGAGCGACGTGACAAGGAGAAGGCCCAAGGAGGTGCTGGAGGATCCGGTACGAAGCGCACCGGCCGGGGGGGACGCCGCGGCAACGCCAAGCAGCGGCAAGGCGACAGACCTCCCCGCGGCCGCGACAAGGATGAAGATGACGACGACGACGAAGGCATGGATGACACCGAGACCAGCGAGCAGGAGTTCCAGAAAGCCACAGAAGTTTTGTGCGTTGACGGCGGTGCTTCTCTACATACTTCACACCGCCAACTCAAGCAGTGGGTGCGGGAAGTCAATGCAGCAGAACCACCCGTTGAGTCACGCAAGCTTCTGAAATGGTCCAGCACGCCTATCATCTTTGATATTGAGGACCACCCCGATCGCACAACTGCTGTCGGGTGTTTGCCGATGTTGGTCTCACCAACTATCCGCAACCTCAAGGTCACTAAGATGCTAGTTGACGGCGGGGCCGGCTTGAACCTGATCTCCTCCGCTATGCTCCGGAGACTCCAAGTCCCTGACAGCGAGCTCGAAGAGACCGGCACGTTCCAAGGAATCAACACGGGAAGGAGCAAGCCGAAGGGGAAGATCACGCTGCTGGTGACGTTTGGCAGCGAGCTGAACTTCAGGAATGAGAGGATCACTTTCGACGTTGCCGATTTTCCATTGCCTTACAATGGAATTCTCGGCCGTCCAGCGCTCGCCAAGTTCATGGCGGCCTCTCACTACGCGTACAACATGCTGAAGATGCCAGGCCCGATAAGTGTCATCTCTGTACATGGCGACAAGAAAGACGCTCTTATCTGTGCCGACAAGATCTACCGGGAAGCAGCAGCCGCTGCAGATCGCGAGACACTTGCCGCTGAAGCTCCCGGGGGGAAGAAGAAGACCAAGTCTGGCAAGAGCTCTGATGCCCACTCCGGCAAGCGCACCTCTTCGGAGTGCTGCGCTACCGTCGAGGACGCACCATCAAGCTCCACCGGCAAATGTAAGAAGACGATGGCAGCTCCGCCAGCGACCAAGAAGGTGTCCGCCAAGGAGGGCGGCACTGGTGGTACCTTCACCATCAGTGCCACTCTCGACCCTAAATAGGAAAGCGCGCTCGTTGCTTTCCTGTGGGCGAATGTCGATGTGTTTGCGTGGCAACCGTCTGACATCCCCGGCGTTCCCAGGAAAGTAATCGAGCACCACCTTGCCGTCTGTCCTCATGCGCGGCCCGTCAAGCAGAAAGTCAGGAAACAAGCAGTGGAGCGCCAAGAGTTCATCACCGAAGAGATCAAGAAGTTGGAAGCAGCAGGCCTCGTCAGAGGATTGCTCCATCCTACGTGGTTGGCCAATCCTGTAGTCGTGCGCAAGGCAGACGGGAAATGGAGACTTTGCATCGACTTCACCGATGTCAACAAAGCTTGCCCCAAAGACCCATTTCCCTTTCCGCGCATTGACTAGATTGTCGACTCCACAGCCGGATGCGACTTGCTTTCATTTCTTGACGCATACTCAGGATACCATCAGATCTTCATGGCAGAAGAGGATGAGGAGAAAACCGCGTTCATCACTCCATGTGGCACGTACTGTTTCGTACGAATGCATTTCGGTTTGAAGAATGTTGGTTCAACATTCGCAAGGGTAGTCCATACTGCTTTTGAGCCGCAAATACACAGAAATGTGGAAGCCTACATGGATGACATAGTGGTCAAGAGCACGGACAAAGCAACTCTGATTCAAGACCTAGAAGAGACTTTTGCAAATCTACGCAAGATCAGCCTCAAGCTCAACCCCGAGAAGTGCATGTTTGGAGTCCCGTCCGGCAAGCTTCTCGGATTCTTCGTGTCTCAGAGAGGGATTGAAGCAAATCCCGACAAGATCAAGGCCATTGAGCAGATTGAAGCACCGAAGCGCGTCAAGGATATACGAAAACTTGCCGGCTGCGTGGCGGCTCTCAGCAGGTTTATCTCTAAGTCTGCTGAGCGCGCCCTGCCGTTTTTCAAAATCTTGAAAAAGGCAGGTCCAATGAAATGGACTCCGGAAGCGGAGGCTGCGCTGCAGGACTTGAAGAGATACCTGTCCTCCACTCCAATACTTGTCGCACCTAAACCACAAGAGAAGTTGATGCTATATCTGGCGGCAACCAATCAAGTGGTTAGTGCTGCGTTAGTAGCGGAGAGAGAGGCAGATGATGAGCCAGCGACCGCGGAAAGCACATCCAGCGACAAGCAGGGGGCTTCCCCGACGAGCTCTGGTCCCGACGAAGATGGATCTGCGCAGATGTGCGAAGAGATACAGAAGAAGAAAATGGTGCAGCGCCCAGTCTACTTTGTCAGTTCCCTTCTGCAGGGGGCTAGGTCAAGGTACTCTGGTGTGCAGAAGTTGCTTTTCGGCCTTCTTATGGCCTCGAGAAAGCTGAGCCATTACTTCCAAGCACATGAGATCACAGTTGTCACTCGCTTTCCGCTGAAGAGGATACTGCAGAATCCAGGAGCAACAGGCAGGATTGTTGAGTGGGCACTGGAACTGTCAAGCTTTGGCCTCAAGTTTGAGAGCACTTCAACTATTCAAAGCAGAGCATTGGCAGAATTCATAGCAGAGTGGACGCCAACACCAGACGAAGAAACTCCATAGACGAGCATCCCTGTCAAGGAAGCAAACAAAGAGTGGCTGATGTACTTTGATGGTGCGTTCTCGCTGCAAGGCGCCGGTGCTGGCGTGCTGCTTGTCACACCCACCGGAGAGCACCTCAAGTACGTGGTCCAGATGCACTTTCCCAAGGAGCAAGCAACAAACAATACTGCAGAGTATGAAGGATTGCTCGCCAGTCTCAGGATCGCGGCAGACCTCGGGATCAAGCAACTCATTGTCAGGGGTGACTCACAGCTTGTCGTCCGCCAAGTGAACAAGGATTATCAGAGTCCGTTGATGGAAGCTTACGTTGATGAAGTGAGGAAGCTGGAAGAGCGCTTTGTCGGCCTACAGATGGAACATGTTCCAAGAGCTCATAACGACATCGCCGACGGCCTGTCAAAGTGCGCGGCATTTAAGTTACCTGTGGAACCAGGGATCTTTGTGCTCAAGCTGACTCAACCATCCGTGACGCCATCAACTGGACAGAGCAAGAAGAGGAAGTTGATTTCTGGTGACTATCTTCCGGCAGAGCTTCCCGAAGCCGCCGCCAAGAAGGTCCCCAAGATCAACGCCAAGAGTGCTGAGGAGCAGTCCGCTCCAACAAGCCCCAGGGTTTGTTTCGTTGAAGCAGACGCTCCCGACAAGTTTTGCTCCGGCAAGCTTGCCGGGGAACGTCAAGCTCCGGCTGAACCGCAGGTTCTCGCCGTAGAAGCGGATGTTCCCGCAGCAGCAGATATGCCTTTAGTCCTTGTTGTCGAGCCACAGGCTCCAGCATGGGCACAGCAGATCGTCCGTTTCCTCCAGTCATGAGAACTTCCCGAAGAGCCAGAAGAAGCGGAAAGAGTAGCCCGGCAGTCTAGTATGTACCAGTTCGTTGACAACGCACTGTATAGAAGAAGACTCAACGGAGTGAAATTGAAGTGTATCCCCCGGGAAGATGGACAGAAGCTGTTGGCAGAGATACATGGAGGCATTTGTGGTCACCACATTGGCGCAAGAGCGCTTGCCGGCAAAGCATTCCGGCAGGGCTTCTTTTGGCCGACAGCCCTCCAGGATGCAGCTACACAAGTAACCAAGTGTGAAGCGTGCCAGTTCCATTCCAAGCAGATACACCAGCCAGCTCAAGTTCTCCAGACGATCCCTTTATCCTGGCCCTTTTCGGTCTGGGGGCTCGACATCCTCGGCCCCTTCCCCCGAGCAGTCGGGGGCTTTGAGTACTTGTACGTCGCAATCGACAAGTTCACAAAGTGGCCGGAAGTGGAACCAGTGAGGAAGGTGACAGCACAGTCAGCAGTCAAGTTCTTCAGGTCGATTGTTTGCCGCTTCGAAATCCCTAACAGGATCATCACCGACAACGGTACACAATTCACGAGTCGCACCTTCATGCAGTACGTCCAAGACCTTGGCGCCAAGGTCTGCTTCGCTTCTGTTGCTCACCCCAGGAGCAACGGTCAAGCAGAGAGGGCAAATGCTGAAGTGCTGCGTGGACTCAAGACCCGGACTTTCAACAGGCTGCACAGGTGCGGAAGAAACTGGATCGAGGAGCTACCGGTGGTTCTTTGGTCGATCAGGACGACGCCAAATCGAGCCACTGGCCAGACA
This sequence comes from Aegilops umbellulata, assembly GCA_032464435.1. Classification (NCBI taxonomy): domain Eukaryota; kingdom Viridiplantae; phylum Streptophyta; class Magnoliopsida; order Poales; family Poaceae; genus Aegilops; species Aegilops umbellulata. The sequence goes on from CP136060.1 coordinate 32,263,535, forward strand.
CCTTTCGCTCTAGTCTATGGAGCAGAGGCAGTTCTCCCCACGGAACTCATATGCGGGTCACCTCGAGTGCTCGCTTATGATGAGCTTGAGCAAGAGCAGCTGCGACAAGATGACGCGCTGCTCCTTGAGGAAGACCGTCTTCAGGCTGCTGTACGAGCTGCTCAATACCAGCAAGCTTTGCGCCGCTACCATAGCCGCAAAGTTAAAGCCAGAAGTCTCGAGGAAGGCGACCTTGTTCTTCGGCGTGTTCATTCCGCCAAGAATTCCAACAAGTTGACGCCGAAGTGGGAAGGCCCTTACCGGGTGAAACGAGTCACTAGGCCTGGCGCTGTCCGCCTTGAGACTGAGGATGGCTTTCCGGTGAGCAACTCCTGGAACATCAAGCATCTTCGTAAGTTTTACCCGTAAGGCGCGGTTGTCGGACCCTGTCCAGCAACCACCATTTTGTACAAGTCTTGCCACTGTTGCATGTAATCCTTTGTACAAAGCCAGGCGCAGACCCTGAGTGAAGATAAAGCGCTGGCGCCCTGAGTTTTAGCATGCATGCTGAGTCGAGTCTCGTCCTTGGTTAGGGTTGACAGTGCTTAGCAGCGGCTAACCCCTAACTTAGAGGTCGAGTGTGCGTCCTTTTGTCGTTCTTTCATTTCCCTTGGTTCGCAGGACTCGCGCACCCTGGCCGGACCACTGAAGGACGAAAAGAAGAAGACGGACGGACCAACACCCGGACCCCGGCAAGCCAATGTTGCCGGGGGCTGCAACACCCCGGCAAGCCAGCATTGCCGGGGCTGCAAGTGCAAAGATTAACCCACGGCGAACCAAAGTTGCCGGGGGCTGCGATCTCAGATAAGTTTTTCATCCCTTATCATGCATTCTCTTATGGGCTGGGGTATGCGAAACCTCGTTTCTCCCTAAAAGCTACCATGCTCCCTTAACTCTAGGCCCTCGGGCTCGTTCCCGGGGCCAGATTTGGTAGTAGTCGCGGCAGCGAAGGGATGAAGTGAGGAGCCTGAACCCGCCTCCTCCCTGCCTCTGCCAGAAGCGTGAGAAAGGGCGAGCGACGTGGGAAGAAGGCAGGGCCTGCTGCTGGGAAAGGAAGTGTCTATCTTAAAGATATAAAGGATTCGCTCCTTGATGTGGGTTCCACCCACGAGACAAGTGACCCGGCAAGCATCCCCTTTTCATTAAAGAGCATTCCACTCAGGTATAGTTCATAAGAGGATGAAAAACATGAATAATGGGATTACAAGCTTTAAATGCAACTAAGGCCCGAGGGCTTACAAATTGAAAAGAGATAAGGTGCCCGTAATCCCTCTCTTGTCCCTCTATTCAGGAGGCAGGTCAAGGAGGCGAAAAGGGCAAAAGGGGTGCCTAGATGAGCTACGGGTGGCAGAAGACACCAAGAGAACGTCTCGGCGGCATGGTGATGGCTGCGCCGGAGGCAGAGCTCGAAGACGAGGCGGCAGGACGTCAGCATGCTGTCGAGGGCGTCGCGCCCTCGTACTCCGAGTTGACGGCCTTGCCGCCTGCCCTCTTCCTCTTCCGCAGCCTCCCTACGCCAGCCGCCCAAGGAGACGACCCCGAGAAGCTCCAGGAGCCAGCGACGCGGATGATGGGGTCGCCGGTGCCACGCGGAGCGGCGCCCGACACCTAGTCGGACCCGTCATCCCGCCGCCCGCCGCCCTCGTCGTCGTTGTTGCTGTCCTCCTCGTCGCTCCCGCCCGAGGAGGAGCCTTCGCTATCGGAGGAGCTCTCCACGCAGCACCGTGCCCGAGTCCCGAAGCACCCGAAGACCTTGACGGAGAGGAGACCGCCCTCCATCAGCTTAAAATGGAGGGTGAGCCCCGCCGTCAAGATGTGGATGCGGGTGAACGTCTTCCACCCTCGACCAAGATACATCACATTAGGGGTCGGGAAATCAACGCGGACTCGCGTACCGCTGATTCCACAACCCCTCATGTGCAACCTCAGTGTCTCGGGCGGATCCAACTCCATCTCGCTCGCAAACGGAGTCGGGAGACGAAGGCGACGACGAGGCGGCCGACGCAGCCTGACGAAGAACTCGCAAGGGTCGTCCCCGATATGGTCCGCCACGGGGAGAGGATCTGCTGGCGGAGGCGAGGCCAGCGGACCGCCTCGCCCACCTCTTCCCCGACCGCCTCGGCCTCGCCCTCGACCTCGCCCGCGGCCTCGTCCCCTCCCTCTTCCCCTTGCAGCTGGCTCTGCCACCATGGGTGCGGGGGGAGGAGGGACACGTTGCCTAGCGGCAACCCTCGTCGCCACCGTCGAAGGACCAGGGTTCCCTTTCTCCATGGCGAATGAGAGAGAGGGGAGCAGAAGCTGAAGAAAGGAGGAGATGAGAGAATGAGGGCTTCCGTCCCCCCTATCCCGCTCCTTATAAAGGAGCGGGGTGGGGGCCCGGCCGCCCCGCTCAGCCAATCGAGACGCAGGAGGCGCAGGGAACTGGGCCCGACCTGTTGCCTCGACCCGTGGCGACCCGGTTTCCCGCCTCCACCGTTCGCCACTCCAAGCGCATGGAGGCCGCGTGGCAGGAGGGCAGAGTTGAGGCGACGGATGAGGCGACCTCTCCCCACCCCGTGATCGTGGGGGGTGGACGCCTCGAAGACCACGCCTCCACGCCTCCCTCCGTTTATGAGGGAGATACGAACCGCCAGGAGGCGGGCGTTTCGCCTTTCTAAATAAAGAAACCACCCACGACCTCTCCCACGACGCCGCAATCGACGCGTGCCATTCGGGGAGGGCGTGGTGGATGCGGAGCAAGGTGCGACGTGAACCAGGCCGTGCGTGCCCGTGCCCTGTTTTGGGCCTGGCCCGACAGCGCTCGGCACCGTGTGTGGCCCAGGCCCGGGGGCTCCTGTCGGTGTACTAAAGTAGGGGTACCCTAGTATCCCGAACTTGTGCACGGGCAGTCGCAGCACCCCGCGGCAAGGCCCGCCAGGTGATCGCCAAGGCTCTCTATGGTTCTTTTGGAGCCATTCGAGAACAAAGTATTTAAGCCAAGGAGACAAGTCCCCGGCAAGAGGAGCTTGCCGGGAAGGCCGCTCGAGGCACAAGACCCCGGCAAGAGGAGCTTGCCGGGAAGGCCAACCAGAGCATCTCAAAGAACCAGCCGCGACGCGCCACGCGTCCCGGCAGGACTCGGCGAGTGACAAGCTCCCGGACGCGGCAAGACAACGGCCGCGGCAAGGCACTTGCCGCGGCGGGAAACCACTCTGTACCCGCGCTCTAGCTCACCCACCTACGTGTCGCTCCGGGACCCTTCCTGGCGTACGTGGCGGGAGGCTGTGCAGCCAGGGATACACTGTGGCATGCAGCGCTGACAAGATCGCCATCGTGGCAAGCGGTGGCGCCCCCGACGGTCCCTTTTCTGCATCGTCTGGGCGACGTAGATAGGCATTTAATGCCTTTGTCCCCTGCCGTCAGGGTTAGGTATGATACACTGTGTAGGTAGCTGTACCTACCACAGCATATTTCCATTTTTGCCCTTACCTACGTTGCCACCTGTTGGAGACCCCTTGAACATATAAAAGGAGGCCCATGCACAATGTAGGGGGGGATCGGACCCCGGAGAGCGATCTCTGAGAGGAAAACAGAAGAACGCTCGGTCTCGTTAGCTGCTTGAGTGTACTGTAGCACTCAGCGCTCCCGAGCAAGAACTCAATACAATCCACAAAGCAGCAGTAGGAGTATTATCTCTCCGGAGAGCTCCGAAGCTGGGTAAAAAAAACCCCGTGTGCTTCGCCTCGATCCGCTCTTCGCGCGACCTCCGCCCCCCGCCGAACCGAGAAGGGGCTCCGTCCCCATAGGTGCTCGGGGAGCCAGAAAACCCCGGCATTCACATAACACCACTAGAGGCTAGACAACATACATCTTATCAAAATATTGAACAAATACCAAATTCACATGACTACTAATAGCAAGACTTCTCCCTTGTCCTCAGGAACAAATGTAACTACTCACAAAGCATATTCATGTTCATAATCAAAGGGGTAATAATATGCATAAAGGATCTGAACATATGATCTTCCACCAAATAAACCAACTAGCATCAACTACAAGGAGTAATCAACACTACTAGCAACCTACTAACACCAATCCTGGACTTGGAGACAAGAATTGGATACAAGAGATGAACTAGGGTTTGGAGATGAGGTGGTGTTGATGAAGATGTTGATGGAGATTGCCCTCTCCCGATGAGAGGAGCGTTGGTGATGACGATGGTGATGATTTCCCCCTCTCAGAGGGAAGTATCCCCGGTAGAACAGCTCTGCCGGAGCCCTAGATTGGTTCCGCCAAGGTTCCACCTCGTGGTGGCGGAGTTTCGTCCCGAAAGATTGCTTCACGTTTTTTTCTTGATGAAAGACTTCATATAGGAGAAGATGGGCGTCGGAGACCCACCAAGGGCCCACGAGGTAGGGGGCGCGCCCTAGGAGGGGGGCACGCCCCCCACCCTCGTGAGTAGGGTGTGGGCCCCTGGCCTTCATCTTTGGCGAGGATTTTTCTTTATTTATTTTAAGACGTTCCGTGGAGTTTCAGGACTTTTGGAGTTGCCCAGAATAGGTCTCTAATATTTGCTCCTTTTCCAGCCCAGAATTCCAGCTGCCGGCATCCTCCCTTCTTATGTAAACCTTGTAAAATAAGAGAGAATAGCCATAAGTATTGTGACATAACGTGAAATAACAGCCCATAATGCAATAAATATCGATATAAAAGCATGATGCAAAATGGACGTATCATACCGCTCCAGGGAGCAGTACTACCACAAGCCCAACATCAGCAGCCAGGATAATTGCATAGAGGACAATCGGAGGATGCTCCAAAGTGCAGGGGAAAGGTGGAGACAAGGAAGAAAACGTGTACGTGAGGATTCCACCCGAACCTTTCCGACGCGGACCCCTTCTTAATAGTACGGCTTTCCTACGACTCAAGTCCACCAAAAAGAAACGTAGAAAAACGATGTCTTCAATAGTCTTCGAGGGGCACCAAACCGTCTTGTGCCTAGCGATGAAACGTCTGAAAAACTCAAGGCATACGATTTCTCTGCAAGAGCATTGTCATCAATCACCAAAACACCTTAGGGATAAATATGCCCTTACAATCTCCCCCTTTTTGGTGGATTGATGACAATACGGGATTTGCACAAAGGGAAATAATATTGAGCAAATGCAAACCCCTCCTCTCTAAAATATAGACGGGCTCCCCCTAGATGTGTGCAATCTAGATGGATGCTTTGGACTGCACAGCACACAAACTAGGATCAACACTCCCCATATATTTTAGAGACAAGGCATATCTTGCAATAGTAAGGCTAACACTAAACAAGAGCATAACATAAGTAGCACAATATGTCATAAGCTCACTAAGATAGGATAGAGTGCATATGTCTTACACCATATGAAGGATAAGTCTCAAGTGCGCAAACCAAACCAAAGCAAACGAGGTTCAAATGAGAAAGCAAACACAGCGAACATGACACACGACTCGCAAGCATGCAAATCCCTACACTATCTCCTCCTTTGGCATCGAGACGCCAAAAAGGCAGGGAGGACACCTACGCACAAGGGGTGGCTCAGGCAGAGAAATCATCCCAACGCTTCTCGTCAGACTCGGCGGCGGGAACGGTCTCCTCGATGTCCTCCTAAGAATCTGTCCACTTGTAGCCTTGCTTCGCCATCCATTCAGCCTCCGGAGTGATGTGCCTCTCTGACCCGCTAGATTCTGCCTCACCAAAGACCTTCATGATCCTCTTGTCATGGGGGCGAACCTCCTTGGAGGCAACGTGAGACCTGTACTGCCCCTTTGCCTGCATGCAGAATAGAGTCTTCATCTTGTCCTTCAGTTTCTTGGCCCACGAGGGCTCAGAGGAACAATGGGTATGCCCAGGACCACGGTCCTCAGCAACATCCACTGCTCCAGCCTCCTCCTCATCAACAGCCCTCCTAGCAGCAGACGCCTCAGCACGAGTAGTAGTGTTGGCCCACTTGGGCTTGACACGGAGACTGATGGACTCATGCCGAATCCAATCTGGAGCAAGGAACTCATCACCAGGGAACAGCTTCTCCCAAGTCTTGGAGATCAACAGAAACAGGTATGGTCCATAGATAGGTACCTTGCGGTTGAACACCGCGAACCAAAGCTCACACCACATGATGTGTGAGACATCAAGTGGTTGAGTCTGAGACACACGTGCCTCCTCACACAGGAGCATCATATCCACCAGATAGGCATGAACCTTGTCCTTGTCGCCAATGCAAGGAAACAAAGAGTCGCGGAAGATGCGATACATGATATCCAGAAAGGGGTTCAGCACCCACGTCGACTTGCCACTGGGAAGCACCTTCTCAACATAGTACTGCTGGATCTTGTTCTTGCTAGCGGACTCAGGATTGGCATGGGGGCGAACACCAATGGGTGTGGTGAGCCCGTCATCAGGAACATGTAGCAGATCCATGAACTCCTTCAAGGTAGCAGTCAACTGACGGCCATTGGACATCCAAGTCATCCTCCGCTCCTCCCCAGGGTGAAAGTGAACAGAGGCAAAGAACTGACAGATAAGCTCAGGGTCATAGTCCAGGTGGAAAGAGATCACATGTTCAATACCAAACCGCTCCACCAAATCCAGAGCCTCTCCAAAGTACTCACGAAACTTGTCCTTCCTCATGTGATTCATGTCAATCCACTTGACATCCACGTAGGTATTTTGCTTGGCCTTGATCACATCTGGATAAATGAGAGCCTGCTGCTTGGTCCAAAACAAGTCATTTCCTCTGAAGGTAGCACGAGCATTCACATATGGGTTGATTTGCCTGCGAGGGATAAACTCGGCGAGGGGAATCTCGTCCATGGCCTTAGCGGGTTCCTTGTACTTGCTAGCTGAGGTCTTGACATTGCGCTTGGGGGCACTGGAGCCCTCTGGTGCTTCATCTTGATTGCGCATTCACTTGGAGCCAGTGTCACGACTGGGATTGGAACGGCGAGAGCCACCACCTAAGACACAAAGCGCAAAACACACACTACAAGCAAGAAGGATCAATGCAAAGACCACGGCAAAGCAAGGAAAACAGGTAGAAAGCATATGGGATAAATGCCACGAGGAAGATGGGACAACAACGGTAGTATCGCCAGGTCGTGCGGTACTAAAATTTTAGTACCACTCCTAGGCGCGGTAGTACCGCGTGAGAACACGGTAGTACCGGGGCTCGGAGCGGTAGTAGATTTTTAGTACTGCAGCACATGCGGTAGTACCGTCCAGAACGGGCGGTAGTACCGGACAAGCGGTAGTACCGCACCAGACGGGCGGTAGTACCGCATGGCGTCAGATCTGAACTTTGAATCTGAGAAGAACCGAGAAAACGCGGCGGTACTACGGTTGATCAAATCTACCACGGGACAACATATCAAGTATAATTTCTACGCAACACTACTCTCCTACATCCTACTCTTGCAAAGATTTGGCCTAAAATCTCAAGAACACATGCATCTCCCCAAAAACCTAGAGGCAAGAGAACAAACTAGAAAGAGAGGGATTTGGGGAAAAACCTTGTTCCATGCAAGAGGAAGTGGTGGGGAACGATCCCACTGGTCGGAATCCAAGGAGAGCAGCCGGAGACGGAGATCCGGCGAGGGACTCCGGCCCCGTTCTCGAGCGAGAGAGAGAGAGACGATGTGGGGAAAACTGACGAATGGGTATGGGGGAGTTAGAACTCCCCCTGCCCGTCCTTATCCCCCACGCGCCTTTGACAGCGTGGTAGTACCGCATATCATCGCGGTAGTACCGCTTGGGCGGAAGTACCGCACCAAAGCGGTAGTACCGCTCTCCCAGGCGGCAGTAAAAAATTACTGTCGCGCTGGGGCGGTAGTACCGTACTCTCCACACACGGTAGTACCGTGGCAGGCCGCGGTAGTACCGTGAGCTCAAGAAAATGCATGTTTCAAACACAAGAAAAGAGAGGTCTTCGCATGGAAACTTCAAGCAAACAAGACACCACAAAACATGCTCAACACGAAAAGAAAAAGAGGCAAAACGACAACAAGAGAGAACCACGAGACACCACCTCTCCAAAGAGAGGGCGGTGGCCGGATCCACCTATGTTTGAGTCGATTGGTATGGCACCATGAAGAATTATCCTTGGGCCCATGACCAAAACTCGTCTTTGAAGCACAAGTACCATCAAAAATGGCTAATGTGAAAGAGTTGATCAATTTATGCATAATGGGGGGAGGGAGAGTTCATTGAGAGAACAACACTCCCCTTATGTCCATGCCTACACCTAAACAAGACAACAAGTTGAGTATGGTGGGGTGTGCAAGGGCTCAAGCAACATTGCTCGAATCAATGATATTTAGCTCATGCCTTAACTTGCAAAATCTTGCTTCATCCAACGGCTTCATGAAAATATCTGCAAGGTTATCATGAGTGTTGACGTAGTTGAGCTCGATCTCCCCTCGCCTAATGTGATCCCGGATGAAGTGATACCGGATCTCAATATGCTTCGTCTTGAAGTGTTGCACCGGGTTGAGAGAAATCTTGATGGCACTTTCATTGTCACACCAAAGAGGCACTTTGTCACAAATGACACCGTAATCCTTTAAAGTTTGCCTCATCCAAAGAAGTTGTGCACAACAACTACCGGCGGCCACATACTCCGCTTCGGTGGACGAGAGAGACACACAACTTTGCTTCTTGGAAGACCAACTCACCAAAGAGCAGCCAAGAAATTGGCACCCTCCGGAAGTTGACTTCCTATCCACTTTGTCTCCCGCCCAATCGGAATCCGAATACCCTACAAGCTTGAAGTTTGCTCCTCTTGGGTACCATAAGCCAAAGTTTGGGGTATGAGCCAAATATCGAAAGATTCGCTTGACCACCACAAAGTGGCTTTCCTTAGGTGCGGCTTGAAACCGTGCACAAATTCCCACACTCAACATGATATCCGGTCTAGATGCACAAAGGTAAAGCAAGGATCCAATCATGGAGCGATATACCTTTTGATCCACCGCTTTACCATTGGGATCAATGTCAAGTTGGAACTTGGTGGGCATTGGAGTGGAAGCCGGCTTGACATCACTTAGCTTGAATCTCATGAGCATGTCTTGAGTGTATTTGGCTTGGTTGATGAAGGTACATTCTCTTCTTTGCTTCACTTCAAATCCGAGGAAGAACTTCAACTCTCCCATGGAAGACATCTTGAACTTTGAGGTCATGAGATTGGCAAATTCCTCATTGAAAGCTTTGTTAGGGGAACCAAAGATAATGTCATCAACATATAGTTGGCACACAAACAACTCCCCTTTGACCTTCTTAGTAAAAAGAGTGGTATCGATTAGCCCAACTTCAAATCCACGATCTTGTAACAACTCCGTAAGGTGGTCATACCACGCACGTGGGGCTTGTTTAAGGCCATAAAGTGCCTTATCGAGTTGATACACATGATCGGGAAAGTAAGGATCCTCGAACCCAGGGGGTTATTTGACGTAGACCAACTCATTAATGGGACCATTAAGAAAAGCACTCTTCACATACATTTGTTGCAACTTAAAGTTATGATGAGAAGCATAGGCAATTAGCATGCGAATGGACTCAAGGCGAGCAACAGGAGCAAATGTTTCACCGTAGTAGATACCCTCGACTTGGGAGTAGCCTTGTGCCACCAATCTTGTCTTGTTGCGAATGATGGTCCCATGAGCATATTGCTTGTTCTTGAATATCCACTTGGTTCCAATGACGTTGTGGTTCCCCGTTGGCCTTGGCACCAATCTCCACACCTTATTGTACTCGAAGTTGTTGAGTTCTTCATGCATTGCATTGAGCCAATCCGGATCCTCGAGCGCTTCATAAACCTTTTGGGGTTCCACACAAGAGACAAACGCATGATGTTCACAATAGTTTGCTAATTCTCTACGAGTGCTTACCCCCTTAGTTAAGCTTCCAAGCACGTTCTCCATGATATGCCCTTTGGTGGTGAGCTTGGAAGCGATCTTGGCGGCACGACGCTCCAATTCCTCCTTGGAAGTGAGATGAGGAGAGGAAACTTGATCATCTTGAGCGCCGTCATGAGCTTGTTCTTGATCTTGAGCTTGCTCTTGATCTTGAACTTGCTCGGTGGAAGGAACTTGACCTTGAGCATCATGTGGTGGTTCACCACCATCTTGAGAGTGATCTTGCCCTTGGTCTTGTTCATTTGGTTGAGGGCCTTCATTATGTTCTTCGGAAGCGTGTGGGTCTTGAGTTGGTGATGGTTCCACTTGAGTGGAACATTGTCCTTCTCCTTCGGCCACAAGGGGTTCCTCAATGGGTAGGATAAAACCAACACCCATTCTTCTTATGGCTTGGGGAGGAATTTCATCACCTACATCACAAGTACCACTTTGCTCCACTTGGGAGCCGTTATTTTCATCAAACTCCATGTTACAAGTCTCCTTAATAAGTCTCGTGGACTTATTGAGGACACGGTAAGCATGAGAGTTTGTAGCATAACCAACAAATATGCCCTCATAAGATCTAGCCTCAAATTTAGACAAACGAACCCCTTTATTGAGAATGAAACACTTACACCCGAACACCCGAAAGTACTTGAGGTTGGGCTTGTTACCGGTGAGTATCTCATATGGAGTCTTGTTCAAGCCCTTGCGGAGGTAGAGCCGATTGGATGCATGACACGCGGTGTTGATGGCTTCGGCCCAAAAGTTGTATGGAGACTTGAACTCCGCCATCATGGTCCTTGCCGCATCCATCAACGTCCTGTTCTTCCTCTCCGCTACACCATTTTGTTGAGGGGTATAGGGTGCGGAATATTGATGCTTGATTCCCTCATCACTCAAGAACTCGTCCAAGGTGTAGTTCTTGAACTCGGAGCCGTTGTCACTTCTTATAGTCAAGATCTTTGCATTGTGTTGACGTTGAGCTTCATTTGCAAAGTCGATGACGGTTTGTTGGGTCTCGCTCTTCCTCTTGAAGAAATACACCCAAGTGTATCTTGAATAGTCATCCACAATCACCAAGCAATACTTCCTACCCCCAAGACTATCAATGGATGGAGGCCCAAAGAGATCCAGGTGAAGGAGCTCCAAAGGCTTCTTCGAGTAGATGATAGTCATGGGTGGATGAGCCTTCTCATGTAGCTTTCCTTTGATACAAGCACTGCAAGCACGATCTTTAGCAAAACTAACATTTGTTAGTCCTCGAACATGGTCCCCCTTGAGAAGACTTTGCAAAGATCTCATATTGACATGGGCTAGACGGCGATGCCAAAGCCATCCCACATCAACTTTAGCCATTAGGCATGTCGCGGTCTTAGTGGGTCACTCCAAAAAGTTAATCACATAGAGACCATTCTCGACATGCCCAACAAAGGCTACTTTAAGAGTCTTGCTCCACAAGAGGGCCACGGTATCAATATCAAAGAATGTGGCAAAGCCCATGATTGCAAGTTGACGAACGAAAAGTAAATTGTATGCAAGGGACTCAACGAGCATGACCTTCTCGATCGCAAGATCATGAGAAATGACAACCTTGCCGAGTCCCAATACCTTAGAAGATTAGGCATCACCCCACTAGACATTGGTGGGCATAGATGGAGACTTGAGTACGTCCAGCACCAAGTCCTTGCTTCTGGTCATATGATTCGTAGCTCCACTATCGAGCAACCATGATCCTCCACCGGAAGCAAACACCTACAAGAGATCAATTCTTGGTTTTAGGTACCCATTTTGTAATGGGTCCTTTAATGTTAGTGACAAGGGTCTTAGGAACCCAAATAGACCATTCAATGTACTCATAAGGAGAACCAATAAATTTGGCATAAACATGCCCATCACTAGCAAGACATAACACATAAGAAGGGTTAAAGTCATCGGCTTTGTTGGGAAGGGTGGCATTGCCCTTCTTGACACCATCACCCTTCGCATTGTTCTTCTTCTCCTTGGAAGCACCCTCCCCCTCCTTCACAAAAGTTTGCTTGAGAGGAAGAGGTCATTTGGTCTTTTCATTCTTCCTCTTGTTCTTGGGCTTGGGTACAAACCCAATCCCCTCCTTGGCCACAACTTCCTTTTGATTGCTCAAAAGGTTGTTGAGGTTCTTCTCACCTTGTATGCATGACACAAGGCCTTTCTCAAGTTGCTCCTTCAACTTAGCATTTTCCTCAATAAGATCCACATGCTCACAACACGGGTTAGTAGCATTTGCATTATCAATTAAAACCATATGAGGAAAAGTGGCTTTCTCCTTAGTTAGCTTCACTTGGACTTGATCATGGGACTCCTTGAGACTAGCATGAATACCTTTCAAGGCCTTGTGAGCCTTGTCAAGTATATCAAACTCCTCCTTGAGTCTAGCAAGATCAACCCCAAGTTTGGCCTTCTCGGAATTTAGCACACGAGAAACAACAAGAGCATGGTCAAGATCTTTCTTTAATTTAGCAAGAACAAGACCACGCTCTTCCTCAAGAGCATTGGAAAGATCCGAAATCTCATCGGCATAGTCTCGACTATGCCCCTCCATCTTAGAGATGGTATCTTCATGAGCTTCGATCATGACATTCGCTTCACCAAGTTGTTCCAAGAGAGCAACGAAGTGCTTCTTGGATTTACCCTTGAGTTTACCCATAAAGGAATCAAACTCATTCTCCTCCACATTAGATCCCACATGTTCATCAATGCAATCCGTCAAAGAAGGATGATCGACGAAGGTAGTTTTGATGTTGGGGGTTACCTTGTTGGTGGCTTTAGCCATGAGGCACTTGGCGGTGATGCTCTCATTAGGAGAATCAAAGAGAGATACCCGTGGAGTCATCGCAATGGCAACGGAGGCCATGGCAACCGACCCACCATCCTCATTATCATCATCATCCTCATTGTACTCTTCCTGTACCACCAAATCCTTGTGAGGAGTCTTCTTGGTGAAGTTGTTCTTGTTGGGGAAAGACTTGGCCTTGTCCTTTCGGATGAGCTTGCCACCATTGTCTTCCCTCTTCTCATAAGGGCATTCCGCAACAAAGTGACTCACATTGCCGCAATTGTAGCAAGTTCTCACACGTTGCTTGACCTTAGCACCACTTGAGTTGCTTTTGTTGAAGTTGGGCCTTGAGCTCTTCTTGTTCCAAAATTGCCTAGAAGCAAGGGCCATGTTTTCATGGTAGTCATACTTTGTATCTTCGGGATTGCTCTCCTCTTATTCCTCCTCTTCCTCTTCTTCAACACAAACCTTGACCTTCAATGCAAGGTTGGGCTTCTTTGCTCTTTGAGAGCGAAGTACCGCATTGTCGGCGGTCTTGTCCAATATGCTCATAGCCACAAACTCATCTAACACCTCACTTGAGGTCAAGGTGTGGAAGTCCGGCCTTTGATGAATGACGGAGGACATGGCCTTGTGGTAAGGCATCATTGCCTTGAGGATTTTGCGCTTGATCCAATTGTCATCCGTTTCCTTGCGACCATGATCTCGGAGTGAGACCGCAAGTTTGGTTACTCTCCGATAAAGTTCACGTGGTTCTTCATCCTCTTTCATTGCAAACTCGTCGGCCTCATCTTGCACCACTTCATAGTTGGAGCGTTGAATGCTTGCGCTTCCTCGGTAGAGGGACACAACTTGGAGCCATGCATCCTTGGCCATGGCGTAGGGACGGAGGTGAGGAAGATCTTCGGGAGGAATTGCATCTTGGATGATGAAGAGAGCATTCTCATTGAATTGATTATCCGCGGCTTCTCTAGGAGTGAAGTTGCTTCGGTCGTGCGGATAAAAACCTTCTTCAATAATTCTCCAAAGATTAGTATTCACATGATTTAAATGACGCTTAAAACGATAGACCCAAGAATCAAAATCCTTCCTTTTATCAATCTTGGGGGGAGGACCGGCATGATTCAAGTGAGTAGAAGGAATCGGTCCACCATAAACCGGTGGAGGTTCCACATGGGCAAAGATGCCGATGCCATTCTTACCACTAGAAGAAGGGGCTTTCTCACTAGTAGCTTCCCCCTTGTCGGGGTTAGCATCCGTCACCTTGTTAGCGGGATCACCCACTTTCAAAGGTGCGGTGGAAAGTTTAAGCCCTTCTATGAATTTATTAAACATGCTTTCAACCTCGGTCATCATGGAGGTCTTCAATGTTTCCAAAGCCACATTGAATTCCTCACGAGAGACCGTGGTTTCCCCATCGCCCGTAGACGAGACCGGATTCGCACCGGAGTGCTCCTCCACCTCATCTACGACGTCAACCATACTCTTTGGACGGTAAAGTCCTTAATAAAGAGACGAGGCTCTGATACCAATTGAAAGGATCGATATAGTTGATTAGAGGGGGGTGAATAGGCAACTAACAATTTTTAGCTTTTCTTTACCAAATTAAACTTTGCATCAAAGTAGGTTGTCTAGATATGCAGCTAGGTGAGCAATCTATATGAAGCAACAATAACAAGTACACAAGCAAGCCAAGGATAAACCACAAAAGAACTTGCACAAGTAAAGGGATGAGATAACCAAGAGTGGAGCCGGTGGAGAAGAGGATGTGTTACCGAAGTTCCTTTCTTTTGAGGGGAAGTACGTCTCCGTTAGAGCGGTGTGGAGGCACAATGCTCCCCAAGATGCCACTAGGGCCACCATATTCTCCTCACGCCCTCACACAATGCGAGATGCCGTGATTCCACTATTGGTGTCCTTGAAGGCGGCAACCGAACCTTTACAAAAAAGGTTGGGGCAATCTCCACAACTTAATTGGAGGCTCCCAACGACTCCACGAAGCTTCACTACAATGGACTATGGCTCCGCGGTGACCTCAACCGTCTAGGGTGCTCAAACACCCAAGAGTAACAAGATCCGCTAGGGATTAGTGGGGGAATCGAATTTCTCTTGGTGGAAGTGTAGATCGGGGCCTTCTCAACCACTCCCAAGCAAATCAACAAGTTTGATTGGATAGGGAGTGAGATCGGGCGAAAATGAAGCTTGAAGCAACAATGGAGCTTAGGGTTAGAAGAGGTAGTCAATTAGAGGAAGAAGACACCCCTTTTATAGCGAAGGCGCCGATGTAAAAAATTACATCCGCCCCTACTACCGCGATGCAGCGGCAATTGGCATGGGGGCCACGGTACTACGGCTCCAGAGGAGCGGTACTACCCTGGACTCCTGCGGTACTACCGTGCCGAAGTACGGTACTACCGCAGGTGCCTGCGGTACTACCGCTCCAGGGAGCAGTACTACCGCAAGCCCAACATCAGCAGCCAGGATAATTGCATAGAGGATAATCGGAGGATGCTCCAAAGTGCAAGGGAAAGGTGGTGTCGGTGTCAAAACAGGCGGATCTCGGGTAGGGGGTGCCGAACTATGCGTCTAGGCGGATGGTAACAGGAAACAAGGGACACAATGTTTTACCCAGGTTCGGGCCCTCTTGATGGAGGTAAAACCCTACGTCCTGCTTGATTAATATTGATGATATGGGTAGTACAAGAGTAGATCTACCACGAGATCAAAGAGGCTAAACCCTAGAAGCTAGCCTATGGTATGATTGTTGTATGTTGAAGTATTCCTACGGACTAAAACCCTCCGGTTTATATAGACACCGGAGAGGGTTAGGGTTACACAAAGTCGGTTACAATGGTAGGAGATCTGAATATCCGCATCGCCAAGCTTGCCTTCCATGCCAAGGAAAGTCCCATCTTGACACGGGACGAAGTCTTCAATCTTGTATCTTCATAGTCCAGGAGTCCGGCTGAAGGTATAGTCCGGCTACCCGGACACCCCCTAATCCAGGACTCCCTCAGTAGCCCCTGAACCAGGCTTCAATGACGACGAGTCCGGCGCGCAGATTGTCTTCGGCATTGCAAGGCGGGTTCGTCCTCCAAGTTCTTCATAAAATATTGTAAACACTAAGGGTAGTGTCCGTCTCTACAAAATAAGTTTCCACATATTGCCATAGAGAGAATAATATTAACACAAATCTAATCTGCTGATGTATTCCGTAGCGTGACATCATACTACGGCCAAGCCCTTATTCGAATCGTTTTTACTTCCCCACCTCATCACGTTTTGCGAGGCGATTTCCTTGGCACGTCTTGTCAAAGCAGAGATCATGTCCCCTTTATTTACGGGATTCTCATCAATATGGACGTGGGTAACCCAATCGTGCCCGTTAGTATGTTTTCTCAATTAAAGGTGAGTCCCAAACGGTTACGGGGAGGGCCCTTGGTATTCAACCTCTTATAAAGAGACCAAGGCCTTACTCCTTGTCAATCTCAAACGAGTTCGCCCGTCGCCTCGAGTTCCAACACCCTAGGCTCCAGATTCCAGGCGCTTTGGACCTTCGACAATGTCTGGTTCCGACCTTCAAGGCTGATGGATGCCCTCCTCCGTCACGGTGGAGGACGTGCTAAAGTTGAGAGAGGCCAAGTTCTTGACCGGCGAAATTTCGCACAGGTTGCCTGCTCAAGGGCAGGCCATTCCCAGTCCCCAGCCTGGTGAGAGCATCGTGTTCGTGTCTCACTTCCTTCGGGGGTTAGGCTTCCCAATGGATCCCTTCGTGAGGGGGCTGATGTTCTATTATGGGCTGGAATTCCACGACTTAGCTCCGGAGTCCATCCTCCATATTTCCTCATTCATCGTCGTGTGTGAAGCGTTCCTCCGTGTTACCCCTCACTTCGGATTATGGCTCAAGACCTTTAAGGTAGAGCCGAAGATGATCGAGGGACGGCACTGAAAGTGCGTTATATCGACTAGAGGGGGGGGTGAATAGGCGATTTTTATGAAATTCTTCACTGAGGAATTTGCTCGTGAGGAAATTCCTTAGCGAAGAACTACTAGCAGCGGAATAAGTACTCAGAGGTAAACATAGCAGAATACATGCATGGTCATCATGATGAAATGAAGACAAACTCAGAGTACAGAAAGCGTAAACACATGATAGCACAAGATGAAGACAAACAGACTAAAGAAATTGAACTAAGGAAATTGAGGAAGTCTTCAGTCAAAGTCTTCAAACACAGATATGAACAAACAGACAACACAGTAATGAGGAAAGGAAAGTGTTGAGGAAATAGAACCAGTAAGCTTGGTGAAGACAATGATTTGGTAGACCAGTTCCAACTGTTGTCTCAGTTGTACATCTGGTTGGAGCGGCTGAGTATTTAAACTCGAGGACACCTAGTCCCGGACACACAGTCCTCACCGTATTCTCCTTGAGATAAGGACACACAGTCCTCGCCCAATCACTCGTGGTAAGTCTTCAGGTGACTTCCAAACCTTCACAGACTTGGTCACTCAGCGATCCACAATTCCTCTTGGATGCTCTAGACCTTGACACCTAACCGTCTGGAAGAAGCACAGTCCTCAAAGGTAACAAGCGTCGGATCCACACAAGATCAATCTCTTCAGTGATGCTCAATCACTTTGGGTTTGTAGGTGTTTGGGTTTGGGTTTGGATTTTCCTCACTTGATGATTTTCGCTCAAAGTCCTCGGAGGATGGGTTGCTCTCAAATGACAAGTGTCAAGTTCTCTCGGAGCAGCCAACCAGCTAGTGGTTGTAGGGGGCGGCTATTGATAGCCTAGGGAGCAGCCCGACATGATAAGACATAAATGCCCTTCAATGATATGACCGTTATGTGGACAAGATATTTTGGGATAGTTGGCGCGTGGCACAGCAACGGTCGGAAATTTGAGGTACAAATTCCTCAGGGCTATCATGTTCCTCACAGTGTAGGCAATTCGCACTGGCGAATTCCTAACTCCTCAGTCAGAGCAAAGTCCTCAGTGATCAGAAGAACTGCGTCTCTTCACTTAAGAATTTGACTGAACTGTATGAGATTTCCAATGGCTTCACTCGAAGGGATTGGTAGGTGTAGGATTTGAGTTGAGCATCACATGGAAATTTTCTCCTTAGTATTTCCTCGACCCCCTTTAACAGTACGGTGTTTCCTATGACTCAAGAAAGAGAAAATGAAACAACGAAAACAAAAGTCTTCACGCTTCATGTTCCTTGAATAAATACCAAGTCTTCAAGGTCACACCAATTTCTTCACTTTCAAAGTCTTCAGAAAGTCTTCAGTATATCAAAGTCTTCAGTCGAAGAACTTCATTTTTAGGGGTCGACTTTCTCTGTAAATATCAAACTCCTCATAGACTTATAGACCTGTGTACACTCATAGCGCATTAGATACTTAACTATAAGTCTTCAATACACCAAAATCACTAAGGGGCACTAGATGCACTTACAATCTCCCCCTTTTTGGTGATTGTTGACAACATAGGTTAAGTTTTCAACGGGGATAAATATATGAAGTGTAAATACTGATATTGAGGAATTTGATTGCAAGATATAGAAGAACTCCCCCTGAAGTTGTGCGTAGTGAGGAATTTGCTTTTGAAGCAATGCACACTTGAAGAGATGAATCATGGAGATCTTCCCCTATATCTTGTAATTCATACACGCATTTGACATATAATAAGAAGAATTTTAAATGCATGATGAAATATGGTGCCTGATGTAATTCAGCATGCGTGCGATAATATTACTGAGGAATAAGCATGCAGGGTAGCGTATCAAAAGTATCAAAGCATAGTGCAACAAAAGTATCAGCGCACCATCGGGTTTAAGATTACAACTCGATCCAATAAAAGTTCCGGAAGAACAAGAGTTGTAACTTTATAAAAAAAGATGTATAAGGGCGTTAAACTAGACCCGCTTGAAGACTAACTCAAATTTCTCCCCCTTTGCCATCGAATGACCAAAAGGATCGAAACTGAGGACTAACGCTCCTGAAGATAATCAAGTTGATGAAGGAGCACCAGCGTTGTTGGGGTCGGTCGTTGATGTAGGGCCTGCCGCAGTGTCGTCCAAGTCTTCATTTCATCAGTGTCGCGCGATGAAGAATAGGAACTGGCCACCATAGAAGGAACTGGGACCTTCTTGTATTTCTTCGGAGGAGGTGCAGACCAGGCAAATTCTTCATTGAGACCCATTTTCTTTAGATCAGCAGCGCTGTAGACTTGAGACAGAACAGCCCAGGTGCGGTTGAGGGTTTCATGAAGGTAGTAGTGGTTTTTCTTCACTGCATTGTGTGTGGAAGTCATGTTGTGAAGAATTGAACCAAGCTGACGCTTGACCCATTTGTGATTGCGATCAACCTTTTGATGAAGACTGAGGAGTAACTCACGATCAGTCATCACCCTGAGTGTTGTGGCTTGAGGATTTGGCTTGGTAGTGTTGGCGGCAGTGTCATGTGTGGCAGAGTCATCATTGGTGGAATATGATGCGGCCTTGCGAAATTGACCATCCAATGGACGAATGCCTTCATCGATCACAGCAGTGGCCTTGCCCTTTTCTTCAGCTGAGGAAAATGTCCTTTTGAGGACTTCAATGGGAGGCAAGTAGCTGCAGTGGTTGAG
Organism: Aegilops umbellulata; assembly: GCA_032464435.1. Taxonomy (NCBI): domain Eukaryota; kingdom Viridiplantae; phylum Streptophyta; class Magnoliopsida; order Poales; family Poaceae; genus Aegilops; species Aegilops umbellulata. The sequence goes on from CP136060.1 coordinate 32,282,920, forward strand.
AGTCTCAGCTTTGTAGTTGAGTGAAGACCTTGTCCTGATGAATCTCATAATCCAAGGTGCATAAGGCTTCAACTCAAATGGCGACATAGCAATGTTGGCCAGAGTCCTCATGAAGAAATCATGGAAGTTGATGGGAACGCCATGAATGATGTTGAAAAGCATGTTCTTCATGATGCCAACGACTTCTTCATCAGATGAATCGTGGCCTTTGATGGGACTCATTGTCTTCGTCAGAATGCGATAGACTGTCCTTGGCACATACAACAATTCCTTGACGAGGAATGTGGTTCGAGGGGCCTGGCCTGGCTTCAAAGGCTTCATGAGCACTTGCATATAGTGATTTGAAAGTTCAGGTTCGTTGTAAATACAACGTGCATCTTCAGTGGGTGGACTCAGAGGAAGGGAACGAAGCAATTCAGATGCTGGGGCCTTATGATGTGTGTTTTCAGTCATCCAGTCCAAAACCCATGAATTCACATCTTCAGAATTGTCGGTGATGTGCAGTGTTGCATAGAACTGAAGAATGAGTTCTTCATTCCAATCGCAGATGTCAGTGCAGAAGTTGAGTAGCCCAGCGTCGTGAAGAACACTAAGGACTGGCGTGAAGCACGGCATTGACTCCATATCCACGTGAGGAATATGTGCATGGTTGAAGACTTTGTCCTTGTTGAAAAGCACTGAGGAATAGAAATTTGCTTGGCTTGCTGTCCAGAAACGCCTCTTCCTTATGCGAGCAGAGTCATAGGGGTTGTATTCAATGAAGAACACGTGCTCACCAAAGAAGTCTTCAGCCTTGAATTTTTGCTTCTTTGAGAACGGATCCTTGGGTTTTGGCAGAGGAGTGTCAGTGAGTTGCATCACTACCTCAGGAATCACAATCTCAGGTTCTTCAGGCTGAGGAGTTTCTGGTCCCTCAGGTGCAGTCAGCTTTTCAGTTTCAGCAGCAGTTTCTTCAGCACTAGTGGCTGGAATTTCTTCATTCACGGATGCAGTGGGATGAGTTTCTTCAGAGCCCATCAGAACAGTTGGTGCAGGGGAGTGAGGAATTTGCTGCAGTGGGGTGAAGAGTGGGGAATTGGGGTGCTGACTTTCCCAAAAGTCGTCATTCATCAACGGGGTTGTGCTTCCAATATCCACATCTTCATCATCAATTTCTTCAACAGCCTCTTCAGCATCAAACTGAGGCATTGGTGATGAGACCAGTGGGGTTGTAGGGATTGCATCCACTTCAATTTCTTCATCAATCTGCTCTGAGGAAGCAGCAGATTGAGTTTCTTCATCTGATCCACTTGGGATCACATAATCTTCACCAAAAGGAACAAGGTCCTTTGATGGCATGGATGAGATAGGAATGGCATCAATGGGATTTGCAAATGAGCTAGTCATTGGCTTCATCTTCTTGGGAGCTGAAGATTCTGAAGCATTTGATGCCTTCCTTTTCTTCACTGCAGCTCGCTCTGCAGCCTTGGTCTTCTTCACATCTAGTGCAGAGGGAAGAATAGGAGTTGGTGTAGGCGCAGGTGGAGCTGAGGAATCTGGTTGATTTTCCTCAGGCGCAACTGATGCAGTTGCCCTGATTTCTTCAGTTTCTTCAGGCGCACCACTAGTGGGTGCCCTGGCAATTTCTTCAGTGGCTGGAGTAGAGTCATCAGTCGTGGAACTGGCATTTTCTTCAGCAGCCTGAACTTCATCAGCGGTGCTGGCATGTTCTTCAGTTTGCTGAACAGATGCTTCAGCGTGAGGAACTTGTTGTTGTGTTGAGGCTGCACCTTTGGTGAAAGTATCAGTCAGCTTCACAAATCTGACCTTGGCTCCTTGCCAATCAGCATAGTAAGAATCAAAATTGTCGCTGAGGGCTTTGATTTCAGCCTGCATCTTCACGAGTTCCTCAGGTGTCATCTTGACAACATTTTTCTTCAGCAGCTTCTCTTTTCGATACTGCGATTTCTTGATCTCTCTGGCCCTATCATATTTCCACTTCTCCTCTTGGATGAAGTGTGTCAGCATGTGACTTTGGCCAGGTGTCAGCTTGAAGTCAGGCATAGGTGTGTTGGGATCCTTATGCCCGAGATCAATGTAATCGAGGATCGCCCTTGGATCCAGCAGCAGTGGCACAGGTGTGCCTTTGGCTTTAGCAGCCCTTTCTTGGCGGTCCCTGATGATTTCAGCAAGTTCTTCTTCATCAGCTTCATCATCATCAGATGGTACAATGAAGACTACCTGCTTCTTCTTAGGACTTGGGCGATTACCACGTCCAGCAGTAGCCTTTTTCTTCAGCAGCGAGGGTCCAGCTGAGGAACTTGGTGCAGCTGAGGAACTAGCTGAGACACCAGAGGCGATAGAGACGCCAGTAGTCCTTTGGCACGAGGCCAGATGCACAGGTGCTGAGGACTTTGTCGGGACAGCTGAGGATTTTGGTGGAGTAGGAGCAGCATGAGGAATTTGCTTTGAAGATTTTGAGGTGTCTGGCCGTGAGGGCATTGCAGAGGAACTTGGCCGTGAGGGCATTGCTGGTGAAGCACTTGGCTTGCGAGCGGGCTTCTTGGGCATTGATTTCCTCGGCTTGACAGAGGCCTCAGTGGCAGCAGCAGCAGCAGAGTCTTCATTAAATTTCCTCACTGCTTCTCTGGCTTGCCTTGCCAATTTAGCTTGGCGTTTGGCTCATTCGGTAGGAAATTCCTCACCACGCTTGATGCTAGTGGGATCAGCCACTTGGCCAGGTGCCAATGGGGCTCTTGGGCATGGAGGGTTCAGTGCGAATTTCTTCATGTACTTGGGAGTGACGTACCTGTACTCCCTCCATTCACGTGCCCATCTCCTTTCAATCCTTTGGATGCGCACCTTGCGCTGATTTTTATCTTCTTTGCCAAATTTGGATTCATCAGGCGTGTTGTAGTCTTTATAAATATCCTTAGGGATTTCAAATGCAGCCATAACCTCAGGCCTCTTTCCTCCTTTCTGTAGCCTTTTACCCTCAGCCATTTTCTTCAGTTGAGGAATTTGAACAATTGAGTTCTCTGAAGAAGTATGCAACTTTTCTTCGAGTAACGCTGCAAATGAGTTAAGTTGATGAGAACCTAATGACTCAGCAGCGGACATGTGTACCTGTGAACAGAGTATAGTTGCGAGGAATTTGAAGAGGTCATATGTGTTCTCAGAGGGTTTTTCATAAAGAACAAGTTCGAGGAATTTGACCAGATGTGTCTTGAGGAATTTCACTAAGCGCTTTATATCTTAGGTTCCAGAGTTGTATAGATCGAAGATCCACACAATTGAGGAATCTTTGAAGAAATTTATGCTAAGGGAAATGAATCAAGAACAAATAACTTGTGAGGTGTTTTGTGTGTGAGGATTTGAAGAATAAAACACCTTTGAAGATTTTGTAGGAAAATTTCGAATCAAAGAGGGCAGTAAAAGTAGCTTTTAATTACCCTGAAACAACGAACACGACGAACTGTGAGTTGTAACAGGGAAGTTCGTCGATGCAGATCTTCCACGCCCTAACTTGGCGGAGGAAGACGTCTACGGCGGCGGCGGAGGTGAAGATTTCCGCGGTCGGCGCGAGTACGACGGCGACGAGGTCGAGGCAGTGAAGCTCTTCCACACAGGCGACGATGGAGTAGCGGCGGCGCTAGGGTTCGGAAGCTCGAGTGGGAGAGTGAGATCGAGCGGGGTAAAAGAAGTGAGGAAGGGGACAGGGGTATTTATAGCCACGGTGAAAAACTGCTCGCCCGAAGATTTGGGACGAACGTGCCCCTGGCCGTTCTCCTTCTTGCGATATGTGTCACCCACGTACTGTGTAGTGGAGATCGTGTAAGATCGTGGGTGGATAAAATAATGCATCATGGGATGCGGAACGGTTTGAGCGGCAAAACCGAAAGTTTGGATAAGATTAGTTTTAACGTTCTGTTCACAATTTCTTCAGCTGACAAGGACACAGTGAAGAATTTGAACGAGTTTCAAATAGAACGCACATGAAGAATTTGTGAATAGATTGGATTGAGTATAGCATAGAGGGGAAGGGTCCGATCACATTCACTTAGCAGAAAGTCCAACTTGAAGAAATAGCTATAAGTGAATGTTGTAGAGGACATAAACTCACTCACACACACACACACACACACACACACACACACACACACATATATATATATATATCCAATGAAGAAAAATGACGACACAAGTGAAGACTTTGCAAAGTTTGAAGAATTTGAAAAACTGAAGAATTTCAAAAGTTGAGGAAAAGCTCAAACTGAAGATTTTCAACTTTTGTGGTGGCGTGACCCACCGTATAAGAATGATGATTTCAGACACCGCGTAAATTGTCGTAGGGTTCTGAGAATCAAATTCTTCATTAATTTCTTCACACTTAGAGTGTTATTCTTCATTGATTGAAGAAAAACGTTTCTTCATGTGTTGCACATCTAAGTCATCAATTTTGCATAAGTGTTAGGATGAGTGCCTTTTCAAAGTACATTCAAAGATTCTAAGATATTTAGCTCACACCGCAACTTGCTAAATCTCTTCTCATCCAAGGGCTTAGTGAAGATATCGGCTAGCTGTTCTTCAGTCTTCACATGCTCAATAGAAATGTCGCCCTTCAACACATGATCACGAAGAAAATGATGACGAATCTAAATGTGCTTTGTCTTCGAGTGCTGAACTGGGTTGTGAGCAATCTTGATAGCGCTCTCATTGTCACAGAGGAGAGGCACATTCTTCACGTTGATGCCATAGTCCTTAAGTGTTTGCTTCATCCATAGCAGTTGAGCACAGCAAGAACCAGCAGCAATGTACTCAGCTTCAGCAGTAGACAGTGATACGCGGTTCTGTTTCTTCGAGGACCAACAGACCAAGGATCGTCCGAGGAAATGACAAGTACCAGATGTTGACTTGCGGTCCACACGGTCACCAGCATAGTCAGAGTCTGAATATCCAATGAGATCAAAATCCGAGCCCTTGGGATACCATAATCCTAGTGTTGGTGTGTGAGCTAGATATCGAAGAATATGCTTCACAGCCTTATGGTGTGATTCCTTCGGTGCAACTTGAAATCGTGCACACATGCAAACACTAAGCATTATATCTGGCCTAGATGCACATAAGTACAATAAAGATCCAATCATGGAGCGGTATACCTTATGATCGAAGTCAGTACCATTTTCATCAGTGCATAAATGACCATTTGTGGGCATAGGAATTTTGATGCCTTTGCAATCTTGCATGCCGAATTTCTTCAGGACATCCTTGAGGTATTTCTCCTGAGATATGAATATGCCATTGCGCTGTTGACGAATTTGAAGACCTAAGAAGAATTTCAACTCTCCCATCATAGACATTTGATATTCTTCACTCATCATATAAGCAAATTCATCACTATAACGTTGGTCAGTACAGCCAAAGATGATATCATCAACATATATTTGGCACACAAACAGTTCACCATCATAAGATTTAGTAAAGAGAGTGGGATCGAGTGAACCGGGTGTGAAGCCTTTCTTCATGAAGAATTCCTTCAATGTATCATACCATGCCCGTGGGGCCTGATTGAGGCCATAGAGGGCCTTATTAAGTCTGAAGACTTTGTCAGGATGTTTTGGATCTTCAAAACCTGGGGGTTGAGCAACATATACTTCTTCCTCAAGCTTACCATTGAGGAATGCACTTTTCACATCCATTTGATTTAAGATGATATCATGATGGTTAGCATAAGCAAGTAATATGCGAATAGCCTCAAGTCTAGCAACAGGTGCAAAAGTTTCATCGAAATCAATTCCTTCAACCTGTGTGTAGCCTTGAGCTACTAGTCGTACCTTATTCCTCACCACAACACCATTTTCATCTTGCTTGTTGCGGAAGATCCACTTTGTGCCAATGATGTTATGCTTGCGAGGATCGGGACGATTGACTAGTTCCCATACGTTGTTGAGCTTGAACTGATGTAATTCTTCTTGCATGGCCTGAATCCACTCAGGCTCCAGAAATGCTTCATCTACCTTAGTGGGCTCTATGATAGAGACAAAAGCAAAGTGCCCACAAAAGTTAGATAGATGTGAAGCTTTTGAGCGTGTGAGAGGACCTGGTGCTCTAATGTCATCGATGATCTTCTCCACTTGCACTTCTTTTGCAACGCGAGGATGAGCTGGTTGTCGTTGAGGAATTTGATCAGCATTTTCTTCAGCATCAATTTCCTCAGCATTTTCTTCAGGTGCATCAGCTCGATGTTCTTCACGTTCTGGAATGAATTCTTTAGCAGATTCTTCAGTAGGAATGACATCTTTTGTAGCCTTGTGCTTGATAGAATCCTCAGGTGCTGGTTCATCTAACACAGAAGGTAGGTGCTCTCTTTGCGAGCCATTAGTTTCATCGAACCGCACATCTACAGTTTCAACAATCTTGTGAAGAACATTGTTGAAGACTCTGTAGGTGTGTGAGTCCTTTCCGTAACCAAGCATAAAACCTTCATGTGCTTTTGGTGCAAATTTAGAGTTGTGATGAGGATCTCTAATCCAGCATTTAGCACCGAAGACTTTGAAATAACTCACATTGGGTTTCTTGTCAGTGAGGAGTTCATATGCAGTCTTTTTGAAGAATTTGTGAAGATATACTCTGTTGATGATATGGCAGGCAGTATCAATTGCATCAACCCAGAAATGACGAGGGGTTTTGTACTCATCGAGCATAGTGCGAGCCATCTCAGCAAGAGTCCTGTTCTTGCGCTCCACGACGCCATTCTGTTGAGGAGTATAAGGAGCAGATAACTCATGAGTAATACCAAGTTCATCAAGATAGTCATCGAGACCCGAATTCTTGAACTCAGTGCCATTGTCACTTCTGATGTGCTTGATCTTCACACCAAAGTTGGTTGAAGCCCTCGAGGAAAATTGTTTGAAGACTTCCTGCACTTCAATTTTGTAAGAGACAAGGTGTACCCATGTATAACGAGAATAATCATCAACAATAACAAAGCCATATTGAGATGCTTCATTTGAAACAGAGGAATAATGATTAGGACCGAAGAGATCCATGTGAAGCAATTCAAATGGACGAGTGGTGGTCATGATAGTCTTCGCTGGATGCTTGGCCTTTGTCATCTTTCCAGCTTCACAGGCACCGCACAAGTGATCCTTGAGGAATTTGACATTCTCAATGCCAATGACATGCTTCTTCTTCGCAAGCGTGTTCAAATTCCTCATGCCTGCATGACCAAGTCGTCGATGCCATAGCCATCCTTCTGAAGCTTTTGCAAGTAGGCACACGGTTGGTTGTGAATCTGCAGAGAAATCAACAATATACAAGTCTCCTCTCCTAAATCCTTCGAGGACTTTGGAATTGTCAGCTTCCATAATCACAACACACCAGTACTTGCCAAAGACAACAACCATATCAAGATCACAAAGCATTGAGACAGACATAAGGTTGTATCCTAAGGACTCAACAAGCATGACTTTGTCCATGTGTCGATCCTTTGTGATAGCAACTTTACCTAGACCCAATACCTGACTTTTGCTTTTATCAGCGAAGATGATATGCTTCATATGTGAAGATGATAAGGGAGCATCCATCAAAAGATTCTTGTCACCAGTCATGTGATTTGTACACCCACTATCAAGTACCCACTCAGTGGCTTTGGGTTGATCATCCTGCAGATGAATTAGTGCAACTTACGACCTCATATACTTCAACAGTGAAGAATATGATATCACAATTCATCAGATCAATTTCATCAAGCAGTAGAACAGATAAAACAGAGGGAGGACGTGTGAAATGAAAGTTCATTTCATCATGGTTAGCCTGCGTCCTTTCAGGCAATTTGTCAGGTCCCCAGCAAATTCTTCAGACATTACAATGCGTCTGGAGACCTGACCCTGCATAAGAGATTAGTTCTTTTTCTTCACCACCCACATCTGAAGGGGTGGCAAAGAGTTCATCACTCTGCGAGCTCCATATGAGAATGGTGGAAAAGCAGCCAAACCATTTCATTTCACATAAGAGGGGTTAGGGTAAGCACATGAATAAGCAGAGAAATTCTTCGAGGACTTATGAACATAATAATTTGAAGAATAATGCTCATATTCATAGCCCTTGGCTCTTCCCTGCGAAACAGAGTTGTTAGCACGATGATGTTCATATGAGGATTTTGATCCATGTGAGGAATTTGATCCCCTTGAGGAATTTGGTCCGTATGAGGACTTGGATCCATATGAAGAGTTTGGTCCATATGAGGAATTTGATCTGGGGTTCCTTTTCTTCACAGGTGGTGTCATGAGGACATTCACCTGAAGACTTTCAAGGCACCTTTTGGGAACCCAGATTTTCTTCATAGGAGAACCATTCCTGCAGTTAGTGCCAACATATCTAGCAAATACTTCACCATTCTGATTTTTGAACAGTTTATAGTTGGAGTTAAATGACTCATCAGAAGAATGAGAAGATTCACATGTATAGCCAAATAAATTAGATGGATCAACTGGAGGTCCCTTTGCAGCAACCCATGAGGTTTTGGGGTACTGCTCAGGCTTCTAATATGTACCATCAGCATTGAGTTTTCTCTCAAAGGCAATACCCTCTTTCCTAGGGTTCCTATTGAGGATCTGCTTTTTAAGCACATCACAAAGAGTCTGATGCCCTTTGAGGCTTTTGTACATGCCTGTCATGTACAATTCCTTCAGCCCTGCATTGTCAGTAATACTAGCAATGTCCTCAGATGAGGAATTAGTGATAGCAGAGACAGGTGAAGAATTTGTAACATTAGAAGCATTTGAACATTCAGGTGAAGAATTAGCAGATTCTCGTTCAATGCATTTCAAACATGGAGGAATAAATTCTTCTTGAGCAGCGCTGATTTGTTGAGCAAGTAATGAATCGCGCTCCTTCTGAAGATCTTCATAACTCACTCTTAGCTTCTCAAGATCTTGCTTCTTTTGAAGATATTCATAAGAAAGCTTCTCATGATCAGATAAGAGAGTGTTATGATGACTTTGAAGGTTGTCAAACCTTGTCTGAAGTCTCTGAAGATTTTCAGTTAAGGCCTTAGTGCGATCCAATTCTTCACCCAACATATCATCACTTTTGTCTAGCATGCTTTGAACCTTTTCAAAAGCCTTTTGTTGTTGCACAGCAATCTTAGCAAGTTTAGAGTAGCTAGGCTTAAGATTTTCATCAGATTCATCCTCACTAGATTCAGAGGAGGCGTATTTGAGTACCTTGGCACCCTTTGCCATGAAGCAATAGGTGGGAGCGTAGTCATCACTGCCTTCATCAGCCTTGTTGGTGAGATCACTTTCTTCAGAGGTGAAGACGGGCTTGCTGACGAACGCAGTAGCGAGGGCTAGGCTCGCCACACCAGACTCGGAGTCTTCAGATTGTTCCTCTTCCTCATTTTCTTCAGATTCAGCCTCAGAGTCCATTTCCTTGCCAATGAATGCCCGAGCCTTCTTGGAGCTGCTCTTCTTGTGAGACGAAGACTTCGAGGATTTTGATGATGAAGATTTTGAGGATTTCTTATTTTTCTTCGCATCATCAGAACTGTAATCCTTGTATTTCTTCTTCTTTGATTCCTTTTCCCACTGAGGACAATCTTGAATGTAATGTCCTGGTTTCTTGCACTTGTGACAAAGCCTCTTCTTGTAGTCACTGGATGAGGAATCATTGCTCCTTGAAGGTTTTCCAAAGCGACCACGTCTTGAGAAATTCTGGAATTTCTTCACAAGCAGTGCTAGATCATGACTCAGTTCTTCAGGATCACCAAGGCTGCTAACAGAGTCTTCATCTTCAGACTCAGATACTACCTTGGCCTTTAGTGCACGTGATCTGCCATAGCTCGAACCGTAGAGATCTCTCTTCTCAGCAAGCTGGAACTCATGAGTGTTTAGCCTCTCGAGGATATTAGCGGGGTCAAGTGACTTGTAATCAGCACGCTCTTGTATCATTAGTGCCAGAGTATCAAATGAGGAATCAAGCGATCTTAGCAATTTCTTCACCACCTCATGGTCGGTGATATCAGTGGCACCAAGTGCTTGCAGCTCATTTGAGATGTCAGTGAGGCGATCGAAGGTTTGCTGAACATTCTCATTGTCGAGTCTTTTGAAGCGGTTGAAGAGATTGCGAAGAACATCAACTCGAGAGTCACGTTGAGTTGAAACCCCTTAATTGACTTTGGACAACCTATCCCAGATAAGCTTAGCAGTCTCCAGAGCACTCACTCTACCATACTGACCCTTACTCAGATGGCCACATATGATATTCTTCGCTTGGGAATCGAGTTCCTTGAATCTCTTCACATCGGTAGCGTTCAGTGAGGGTGAGACGGAGGGAACACCATTTTCCACGACGTACCAGAGATCGTTATCAATTGCCTCAAGATGCATTTGCATCTTATTCTTCTAGTAGAGGTAGTCCGTCCCATCGAAGGTAGGACACCCAGCAGAGACCTTGATCATACCTGCGGTCGACATAACTAAAACTCCAGGCGGTTAAACCAAAATCACACAGAACAAGGGAGTACCTTGCTCTGATACCAATTGAAAGTGCGTTATATCGACTAGAGGGGGGGTGAATAGGCGATTTTTATGAAATTCTTCACTGAGGAATTTGCTCGTGAGGAAATTCCTTAGCGAAGAACTACTAGCAGCGGAATAAGTACTCAGAGGTAAACATAGCAGAATACATGCATGGTCATCATGATGAAATGAAGACAAACTCAGAGTACAGAAAGCGTAAACACAGGATAGCACAAGATGAAGACAAACAGACTGAAGAAATTGAATTGAGGAAATTGAGAAAGTCTTCAGTCAAAGTCTTCAAACACAGATATGAACAAACAGACAACATAGTAATGAGGAAATGAAAGTGTTGAGGAAATAGAACCAGTAAGCTTGGTGAAGACAATGATTTGGTAGACCAGTTCCAACTGCTGTCTCAGTTGTACATCTGGTTGGAGCGGCTGAGTATTTAAACTCGAGGACACCTACTCCCGGACACACAGTCCTCACCGTATTCTCCTTGAGCTAAGGACACACAGTCCTCGCCCAGGATCCACACAGGTAACAAGCGTCGGATCCACACAGGATCAATCTCTTTAGTGATGCTCAATCACTTTGGGTTTGTAGGTGTTTAGGTTTGGGTTTGGATTTTCCTCACTTGATGATTTTCGCTCAAAGTCCTCGGAGGATGGGTTGCTCTCAAATGACAGGTGTCAAGTTCTCTCGGAGCAGCCAACCAGCTAGTGGTTGTAGGGGGCGGCTATTTATAGCCTAGGGAGCAGCCCGACATGATAAGACATAAATGCCCTTCAATGATATGACCGTTATGTGGACAAGATATTTTGGGACAGTTGGCGCGCGGCACAACAACGGTCAGAAATTTGAGGTACAAATTCCTCAGGGCTATCATGTTCCTCACAGTGTAGGCAATTCGCACTGGCGAATTCCTAACTCCTCAGTCAGAGCAAAGTCCTCAGTGATCAGAAGAACTGCGTCTCTGTCACTGAAGAATTTGACTGAACTGTATGAGATTTCCAATGGCTTCACTCGAAGGGATTGGTAGGTGTAGGATTTGAGTTGAGCATCACATGGAAATTTTCTCCTTAGTATTTCCTCGACCCCCTTTAACAGTACGGTGTTTCCTATGACTCAAGAAAGAGAAAATGAAACAACGAAAACAAAAGTCTTCACGCTTCATGTTCCTCGAATGAATACCAAGTCTTCAAGGTCACACCAATTTCTTCACTTTCAAAGTCTTCAGAAAATCTTCAGTATATCAAAGTCTTCAGTCGAAGAACTTCATTTTTAGGGGTCGACTTTCTCTGTAAATATCAAACTCCTCATAGACTTATAGACCTGTGTACACTCATAAACGCATTAGATACTTAACCTATAAGTCTTCAATACACCAAAATCACTAAGGGGCACTAGATGCACTTACAGGCACGCAGAGTGCGGAGGCGCTGTTGTAATCAGGAATGTTGGCGCCCCATGGCCCGAGGGCCTTTTTCGAGAGGAGCTCGGCTTATGGCAACGAGAGTGGTTCTATATCATCGTCCCCAGGGGCACCAAGTGGGTGGCGCCGCCTGCCTTTCGCTTGGGTCCCCCAGAGCAGCTAGGGTCGTGGGTCAACAAAGGCCTGGATTGGGGACCACCCCTGGACGTGCCTTTGTTGCAGGACCGCATCAGGGATCTCTTAGAAAGAGGTCTCAGCTTGGTCAAAGTGACGCAAGTCATGCTGATCCGCCGAACACTGCCTGGCAAACGCCGCCCCCTTCGTCTATGGGAGTTTAATCCGGAGGGACCACAAGCTCTCCAACACTTTATGGGCGTAACGCCCGCGGAGATGTATAAACTGTTCTTCGGATCACAAGCGATGTGTCCGGATTTGACCGAGGACGCCGGTCTGAGCTGCAATCGCCCGGATACTCAAGTAAGTAGCCTTGTGTCCGGACTCGTTATCCATATATTTGTCATAAACTTGCCCCTAAAGGAGTTGTCCCTTTAAACAGGAGTGGGTAGCGAAAGCAAAGCTGATAAGGTGTCCAGCTCCCCTCCCTGAGACCAGGCCGGATTCCGTCCTAGTCAGGATGTTAAAGATTGTGCCTTTGAAGGAAAGTGAGGGAGGGGACAAGGAAGCTACGGCCTCCTCGAAGGAGGCTGTTCGAAGGGAAGGAACCGAAAATTCCTCTCCTCCGGGGAAGAAAAGGACTGCCTCTGAAAACCTGGAGGCTATGGCCTCCAAGCGGGGGGAAAAATCCTCGTCAGAGGGTCCTGCGCCGGGGGATACCTCGGCCGAACTATGCCCTCAAGGGGACCAGCCCTCTAGCGAGCCGTAAGTAGAGAAAGATTATATTTTTGAGAGAAAAATCCTTGCTTTAAACCTGAGAAGATTAACCAAAATTTTACCTTGTAGTTCGGACCTCAGCCCTTCTCAGCAGAGCTCGTCCTCGGGGGACCTTCTTCCGGAGATGATGGAGAGCGGGACGCCTCCCCCTGCCGTACCACCTAGCGAGGCGGGCGACCCTGAGGTGTCGTCGCGGAGGGTTTCTCCGAATCCGGCAGGGGCGGAAGATAGCTATGTGGCCCCCCAAGGTTCTCCGCGTTCGGTCTTCGAAAGAGGACATAGGACAAGTCCGGCACCGTCTGGTGCTTGGCCAGAGGAGCTAAAGAATCTGCTGGGGCGAGCTTCTATCTCAGAGGAGCACCGTGCATTGATGGGCACGGTGATTGAAAGGATTTCGTCCGCGGAAAGCGGATTGCATGAGGCCGTCAGAAGTTTACTGACGGGTTTTGAGGTACGTTAGATAATGTACACTTTTGTCAGTTGCGCATAAATAAGATGCGCCCTGTGTAGATAGTAGCCCCTGAGACTCTGTGCGTTGTCACAAGTGACGACGCGCAGAGGATCATAATCCCAGGTCTAAAATGTCGCCTTTGAATGTAGGTGGCGAGGTGTCCGGAATCGAGCCGAACTGATGATTTTGCCGAGCTAAAGCGACAACTTGACGTGGCAGATGCCGACATCGCCCTTGTCAACAAGCGTCTTGATGAGGCTCAAGGTATGTAATTCCTCGGGCGGCACCTGGTAAGAGGAGCTTTATGTTAGTATCTTACAATGTGTGTGCTTGACGCAGATGGTGCGGCCGCCATGGAGAGTCTTCGGGCGGGACTTGCCCGAGCTAAGGAACAAGCCCGGAAAAGTGATGCGGCTGCCGAGAAGGCCCTTGAAGAGCTGAGAGCCGAACAGGCTGCTCACTGCCGAAGCAAGAAACAGATGACCGAGATGGCCGTGAAGTTAAAAAGCACTGCTGACCGTTGCAAGCTTCTTGAGAAAGAAGACCGGGAGAGACAGACGGACTTAGAGAAGTCCGTTGCTGATGCCAAGGACGCTCGCTCTGCGATGAGAGCTGCGAAGGAGGAGCTGCGTCAGGCCGGAGAGATTGCGGCTGGAAAGCCCTTTATGCTGCGGAGGAAGTTTTGTGATCCGAAGCTTGCTCCGTTGGACCGGATGTGGAGTGTGGAGGACACCTATCTGGATTTGGCAGCGAGTGCTGCTAATGCGACCAAACACTTTCGAGATCAGGAAGATCGCGAAGTGGAAAAACTTTTCTGGTCGCAGTTCCACAATCCAACGCGTCCACTATCAGTGGACGATCGTCTGGCTCAATGGGCCGAACTGAATAGGTTGTCCGGACTCGCCATGAGGTGCGTCATGAGCCATTTGTGGCCGGGGAGATCGGAGCCGAAGAGTTATTTCAGCTTGGTGCATCAATTCCTTGGTGCGGTGCCACGTATCAATGCAATGAAGAGGTCAGCATGCATAGAGGGCGCACGGATGGCTCTTGCCCGTGTCAAGACATATTGGGCGGAGATGGAGACCACCGTTGTTGCATCCCGAGATTCAGACAAAAGCCGAGTACCCTCTGAGCACTATTTTCAGGAAGTCCTTGAAGGCGCTCGTGTAATAGAGACGCAGTGCTCGAAGGATGCTATGTTCTAATAGCATATTTAATTATAAAGCAGTATTTTGATAAATTGTAGTAGCCTTTTATACTTGTGCCTTTAAGTTTGAAACCCCTCCTGTGCGGCCGTTTTAAGATATATATATAATCTGAAAGATGGCAGTCGTTGGCTTCAGCCCCCACGCACATAGTGAGGGGGTGCTCGTAGAAGGCGCATTTTCACACATAATCCAACGTCTTGGTCCTACAAAGGAGGTGATAGCGCAGCGAGCTAGGCAACCGAACTATAATGCTTTAACACTTTCACTTAGCCATAGGAGCTTGACAGTGTGGCTACTTAAATAGCCCTTGGTGGCGCCTGCGCTCGCCCGAAGTCGGGGCGCATATGTGCCTGGCCGGGAAACGACCCTTCGTTAATGCGGAGGAATCCTATAGATTCCGGAGAGTCATCGAGTGGTTGACCAGTCTCACGCTATATCATGACAGTCAATTTTCGGCTTTCTCTACTAAGGTGCTCGTCTGGCCGAACCAGGGCACAATCGCAGTAGTTCTCCTGGTGCCGCCTTAGCCGATAGAGCGGAACGTAAGGCGGCCAAATACATGAGCCGGGCATCCCAACATTTGACCAAAGACATGATTCGGAGCTGATGCATATAAGGCCAAACTCGCGACGCCGAACACTCCCTAAGGTATTCGGTCTTTATGAGAGCGGGCGAGGCAACACTCTTAGGTATAAGCCCCTGGTATCCAGGTACGCGCAGAAATTATGATGTGGCCACATGCCAAGACGCCAGCCTCCCCCTTGGTTATACTACAGAGAACCAGGGGATGTGTATCAACAAGAGACAGTAAAAAAGGTTTACGCAGGGTCTTAATCTGAAAAGAATCCTTGTAACGGGTCCCTGCTGCACGTCTGCGCCTGTGTCTCCGTTGTGCCGTATCCTGGACGGGCGCAACACGATATTCATCTGTAAAAGAGAGGAACTAAGTTGAAAAAAGGTTGTGCTGAACAAAAGTTATATTAAATAAACAAAGTATAAAGTAAAATATGTAAAATTGAGTTTTATTGTCTCTTATTTTATATGTGTGGAGCCCCTAGGGCAGGGGTATATGGCCACTAAGCCTTTATCAATGATACTTTTGTGCCGGACTCGTCTATCCGTGTCCTGGTCTTAATGACCTGTTCCGATGTTTTGGCTGGTGAAGCCATTTTATTGTGGGGCTGTTAAGGCGGCCGCACAATCCTCCGCTCGGGGGAGGCGCACTCAATGCTTCCCCTTCAAAGAGATGATGCCTCGTGGATCGAGCATCTTAAGCGTAAGAGATGCATAATGCGGTATTGCGTTAAAGCGGGCGAAAGCTTCGTGTCCCAGCAGTGCTTGATAGCGACATGAGAATGGGACAATGTGGAAAGTCAGCTTTTCACGGCGGATGTTATTGGTAGAGCCGAATATAACTTCGAGCCGGAGAAAACCCATGCAATGGGTGTCCGGACCTGGCGTTACCCCTTGAAAGGAGGTTTTGCTGTGGCGAATTCTTTTTGGGTCTATCCCCATGTGGCGAATTGTGTCCTGATATATCAGGTTTAGTCCACTGTCGCCGTCCATCAAGACATTTTATTGGATCGAGTACCAAGGCAGTCCAGCCTGCGTTCCTGTTACTTCTAGAATAGTCCAGATGATCGAAGATGATTGGTTTTGACAACCAGTGGCGACACTCCTTTGGGATAGGCCGTATGGCGCGTACCTTTATGGGTGCCGCACTTTTTGTAGTGTGAAGTAAGTTTACTCTTTTTACTTCTTGTGGGAAATTCTTTTGTTTCCTGGTGCTCTGCTTTTGGGATTCGTCATCGTCTTCGCTTGGTGTGTCGAGCCCCTTGTGTTCGGCGTTGAGTCTGCCGGATTGTTTGAAAACCCAACAATCTCTGTAGGTATGGTTAGCAGGCTTCCCGGGAGTACTGTGTATTTGACATATCCTGTCCAAGATTTTGTTTAGGTTGGATAAATCATCTCTGTTATCCTGGAGGGGCGGATTTTTCTGATTCTGCCGTGAGCTTTTGAATCCGGCGTTGACTGCCGTGCTTTTCTGACTGTTTTCCTTGGTCCGGCGACGATCCTTGTTGTGTCGCGGTTTTCCATTTCCATCCCTAGTTTCGGATGTACTTGGGTCGCTGGTGCTACATCTTGCCAACCAGCTGTCCTCTCCTGCGCAAAAGCGGGTCATGAGGCTTGTCAATGCGGCCATTGTTCTTGGCTTTTCTTGGCCGAGGTGTCTGGCGAGCCATTCATCTCGAACGTTGTGCCGGAAAGCTGCTAGGGCTTCGGCGTCCGGACAGTCGACTATCTGATTCTTCTTAGTGAGAAATCTATTCCAGAACTGCCGAGCTGACTCTCCGGGCTGTTGGGTTATGTGACTGAGATCGTCTGCATCCGTAGGGCGGACATAGGTCCCTTGAAAATTTGCTCGGAAAGCGTCCTCGAGCTCTTCCCAACTTCCAATTGTGTTTTCAGGAAGGCTTTTAAGCCAATGCCGGGCTGGCCCTTTAAGCTTGAGGGGTAAGTATTTGATGGCGTGGAGGTCATCTCCTCTAGCCATATGTATGTGGAGGATATAATCCTCGATCCAGACTCCAGGGTCTGTTGTTCCATCATATGCCTCTATGTTTATGGGTTTGAATCCCGCTGGAAATTCATAATCCAGGACCTCATCGGTGAAACATAGGGGGTGTGCGGCGCCCCTGTATTTGGGTGTGCCGGATTCTGATAATGGCTTTATTGCATTGCTTGCGAGAGCTTGCTTTCTTGGCCCGTAAATGGACCTGGCTGGGCCATCTTTTTGATGTGAATCCTTAAGTGGGTCGCGTGCCGGCTTAAGTGCGGTGCCGCTTGCCGTTTTATGCTGGCCATGGGGTCGTCTATCCGACCGGGTGGCTTTCTTACTTTTTGAATGCGAGGGCTCTAAGGCCTCTTCGTCGAATTCAGGCAGTAGCTTTCACTTCGGATAGCTTTCAGTGCGGCGACTGTCGCCGTATTTGTCTGCGGTATTGATTACTTTACTCCATCTTATCCTGAGTGCGTCTTCCGCAGTTTTTAGCTTCCGCTTCCGCTTTTTCAGGCTGCGTGCGGTTGCAACGAGCCTCTTGTGGACATCATGAGATGAGGTGGCTGTCCAATGCCCTATAGGCGTTGGTTCATCTGCGTCTCCTGCATCATCGTCCATGCCGTCGATGTCTTCGGAGTCGAAGTTGAGCACGTCGTTTAAATTATCGACGGTGGCTACCAAATGGGTGGTGGGTGGGTTTTGAATTTCTTCATCATCCGTATCCCATCCTTGCTGACCATAGTCCGGCCAGGGCTCTCCTGATAAAGAGAGAGACTTTAGTGACTTCAGGATGTCGCCAAAGGGCGAATGCTGGAAGATGTCCGCGACGGTGAACTCCATGATCGGCGCCCAATCGGATTCGATTGGCAGGTGCGCGGAGGGCTCGAAGTCCGGAGAGGAATCCGGCTCCTTGGAATCACGGGCCATGCGGAGTGCGGGGCTGGTGTTCGGCTCGATCGCCTTTGAGATCACAGCCCCCGAGGTGGTGTCCAATCACTCATCCTCGATCGGCGCAGCAGGCTCCGAATTAAGGGTCGGAACCAGTGTACGTGCGGCCTCCAGGACACTGTTCGGTGGCAGAGCTAGATCATGCCCATCGAGACAGTGCGGGGCGCTTGGCTGTGGCTCGAATCCGTCGAAGATCAAGTCCCCGCGGATGTCAGCCGTGTAGTTTAAACTTACAAACCTGACCTGATGGTCAGGGGCGTAGCTTTCGATCTGCTCCAGGTGGCCAAGCGAATTGGCCCGCAGTGCGAAGCCGCCGAAGACGAAGATCTGTCCGGGGAGAAAAGTCTCACCCTGGACCGCATCGTCGTTGATGATCAAAGGAGCCATTGGGCCTAAAAGTGACGACACAGAGGAACTCTCAATGAAAGCACCAATGTCGGTGTCAAAACCGGCGGATCTCGGGTAAGGGGTCCCGAACTGTGCGTCTAGGCGGATGGTAACAGGAAACAAGGGACACAATGTTTTACCCAGGTTCGGGCCTCTTGATGGAGGTAAAACCCTACGTCCTGCTTGATTAATATTGATGATATGGGTAGTACAAGAGTAGATCTACCACGAGATTAAAGAGGCTAAACCCTAGAAGCTAGCCTATGGTATGATTGTTGTATGTTGAAGTCGTCCTACGGACTAAAACCCTCCGGTTTATATAGACACCGGAGAGGGTTAGGGTTACACAAAGTCGGTTACAATGGTAGGAGATCTGAATATCCGCATCGCCAAGCTTGCCTTCCACGCCAAGGAAAGTCCCATCCGGACACGGGACGAAGTCTTCAATCTTGTATCTTCATAGTCCAGGAGTCCGGCTGAAGGTATAGTCTGGCTACCTGGACACCCCCTAATCCAGGACTCCCTCAGGTGGAGACAAGGAAGAAAACGTGTACGTGAGAATTCCACCCGAACCTTTCCGACGCGGACCCCCTCTTAATAGTACGGCTTTCCTACGACTCAAGTCCACCAAAAAGAAACGTAGAAAAACGCCGTCTTCAATAGTCTTTGAGGGGCACCAAACCGTCTTGTGCCTAGCGATGAAACGTCCGAGAAACTCAAGGCACACGATTAGTCCGCAAAAGCATTGCCATCAATCACCAAAACACCTTAGGGATAAATATGCCCTTACACGGACTTGTTTGGGGAGACCCGTAGGCTCCCCGGCCCTAGTCGCGCCCCCACTTGGGTGGCTTTGGGTACCCTGGCTTGGACCCTCTGGTGTACCCGCAATAAACTAGTCATCGAACGCGTGATTTCATGTCGTGTGACTGATGCGATCTATAAAATGTGTGGCTTCTTCCAGCTCTCTAGACCGCTTAGCAAGCGGTGCAATCGGGACGCCATCGACAACATCATTGTGGGTCTTCGCTCCTCGGCTTCGGCTTTTGCTCCACCACCGCCGCCACCGCCACCTTCCCCTGAGGTGGATTAGCTTTTTTCTCTTTGCTTGGGGCTTGTTTCGCTGTGCCTCCAGCGTGGATTTGTGACTTAATTGTACTATGTACTGACCTATTGGATGCTTGGTTCGTTGCTTTTTATAATATAATATAAAGCGGAGAAACCCCTTTTTCTTAACAGTTCGTCTAATTCACATCTAGATGTTTTTTAAGGATGTCACATCTAAGCTCCTACAAGTATATAATATAGCAACAAGAAATAAAAAAATTAGGATAAAAAAATAGACCACAAACGAAGTAGACATCAGTTTATGTCACATCTAGATGTGTCCTACACAGACCCTTTTCTTAAACTTACACTCGTTTAATCTTATCTTAAACAAACTTAAACGTACATTCCTTTAAACTTCAACTTAAACTGATCATCATAAGAGGTGGGCAGTGACAGCTGCCATTGCTCCCAAAATCCTCAAACCGCAAAAACCAGGGGAGCATCCTCTGTCTTCCTCCTCTGCCTCCTCCCTCCTCCCTCTACGTTTCCTCCTGCATCCCCTTCCTCATCTCAACCCCACTTCAACTACAGATCCACCTCGCCCTCGAGCGGCCTCCCATGGCGTCGCCCTCCGGAAACCCTAATCCCAACCCCAACGTCCCCTTCGAACTCAGCAGGCTCTTCAAGCCTCCCCCAAACCCTAACCACCCCACAACCGTGCCGACCCCCACTGGCATCTTCCCGGGCGCCCCGCCCGGCGCGCCGATGGCCACCGGGCCGCCGGGCCCCTACTCCTACCCGCCCGCCACCCCGCCCTTCCACCGCAACCCGTACCTCAACTACCCCACCGATCCCAACGCCGTCCACCTCCCCGTCGCCGCCTTCGCGAACCCTAACCCCGCCGCAAACCCTATCCCTAACCACAGCCCCGGCCCCAATCCGGGAGCTCGGCTCATGCAGCTGCTGGGCAACACCGCGCCCACCCACCTCGAGTCCGTGGTGTCCATGCCGCCTACGTCATCGGAGTTCTCTGGCGGCCCGGTGGCGCCGCTGCCAGCGATGCCGTCCGCGCCGCCGGCGAGGATGACAAGCACAAGCAGCAAGATGCCCCGGGGCAGGCTGCTGGGACCGGGGGACAGGGCCGTGCACGACGTGGACTCGCGGCTGCCAGGGGAGGCGCAGCCACCACAGCTGGAAGTGACGCCCATCACCAAGTACACCTCGGACCCGGGGTTGGTGCTCGGCCGGCAGATCGCTGTAAACCGAACGTACATCGTGTACGGCCTCAAGCTTGGCAACATCCGCGTGCTCAACATCAACACCGCACTCCGCTCGCTCCTTCGTGGGCACACACAGGTATGTCTTCTGTAGACTGATCGTACCAATAACTTTTTGCTGTTGAGTAGTTTATATGCTCAAGTGCCTTGTTGGAGCCCGTGATGTTAGTGCAGATTTGTTGCTCTATGCATGAGCTCCCTATAAGCATTAATTTGTGTGGCGAGGAAACAGTGTGATGCTATGGTGTAGACTATGCCTCAATCATAAATTCATTTCCAATGATGGGATGCATGGAAATTGATTGGTATAAACTATATACAGATTAGTTCACCTGAAAAAGTTAAGTGTTGCATGGTGTATACACA
The DNA here is from genome assembly GCA_032464435.1 of Aegilops umbellulata. Lineage (NCBI taxonomy): Eukaryota > Viridiplantae > Streptophyta > Magnoliopsida > Poales > Poaceae > Aegilops > Aegilops umbellulata. The sequence continues at coordinate 32,303,998 of CP136060.1, forward strand.
CAAAACATGCAATCTCAAAGTACGAACTCGCGCTGGATCTAGTGTAGTTCCCTACATACCGGGGGCAGCAAATCTGGACTCTTATATTGCATATGATGACAGTCATATTCCAGTCTGAGGTCTTGACTACTAACTATTAACTAAATATGGGTGGAATATTTATTGGAAGGTTATGTTGTCAAGTGAAATAATATGGTGCTACGTGCAGCAGAAATCCAAAGGGAATAGCTAATATGCTTGCTGCATAAGCCAGGTTCAGGTTATTAATGACTAGTCATATTTATAGCCCACTGGAATTAATTCTTCTTTCTCATACTGACGGGTCCATTTGTCATCTGTTATCGTACTTATATAATATGAGCTGTACATATCTGATTTTCAGCGCCATTTTTTTATTAGTTCTGTATTTGTCTTGTTTCATGAGGTAATGTTGATTTTAGTACGCATGAAGGTGCATTTCTTTATTATATTTAGCGTGGCCTTATTTTGTTTGCTGCAGAGGGTGACGGACATGGCTTTCTTTGCAGAAGATGTCCATCGTTTAGCAAGGTACTTCTATCGATATATGGGACCTTCTGGATGCCTTTTCTTATAATTTTAGGGTAGCTCTGTTGGGTACCTTTGCTACTGTGCCATCATTTTATTGGATGGTGCTCACCTGACAGAAGGGTGTAGTGCCCTCCAGTTATTGCACACCATAGCTGGTTTCATCACTAATCCTTCTCTTTCACACACAGTTAATATTTTGTTTTGCTTCTCGACAGTGCAAGCGTAGATGGGCGTATATATGTATGGAAGATTGACGAGGGACCCGATGAGGAAAATAAACCACAAATCACAGGAAAGATTGAAATGGCCATCCAGATAGTAGGAGATGCTGGAACTTACCATCCAAGAATATGCTGGCACTCCCATAAGCAAGTAGAGCCTCATCTATACCACCTGTCGCTTTTGGTGTCTTACTGGTTTTCTGTTAATGATTTATGCACTCATCTTGCAGGAAATTCTGTTTGTTGGAATAGGGAACTGTGTCTTAAAAATAGACACAACAAAAGTGGGAAGAGGAAGAGACTTCAGTAAAGAAGAGCCTCTTAAATGTTCACTTGATAAGCTCATTGATGGTGTGCACTTGGTTGGTAAACATGACGGGGATGTCACAGATCTGTCCTTATCTCAATGGATGACTACCCGTCTGGCTTCAGCATCAAAAGATGGCACGGTTTGTACAAAATATCCTGTTATTGGTTAAGAAACCTATACTTCATGATAGGCAATAGCACAGTAAATAAATGGTTGGCAAAGCAAATGATCCTGAACATCCCGCTTAAACTTCAGTTCCATTGCACATTCAGTTTCAGATTTGTTTCGATTTAATTGATAGTATCTAAAATGTTTGAATATGCTGTCTAGCTCCACTGTGAGCTGTATGCAACTAAAGCATGCTAGGACTGCTGATCTTAGTTCAGTTAATTTTTGTTATCCTGCTAGACATGGGCAAAAATGCCATTCTCGTAGAAGTTTCTTCTTTTGTGATGGGCGATCTGGGAATAACCTACCTGTTCTTTTGTTGGCGCCATGTGACCAAAAGATACTCTCTGAATCTGTAGATGCAGTTTATAATGTGTACTGTTTATTTTGGCAGGTAAAAATCTGGGATGATCGCAGGACAGTGCCTTTATCTGTGATGAAACCGCATGATGGTAAAGCTGTTTATTCGGTTTCTTTCCTTACAGCACCAGAGCAACCAAATCATATAAATCTCGTTACAGCGGTATGCATTCTTCTACCCTCAGCAGCATGTTATTCTGTAAACAATGAATAACCACAACACAGTTGCCCAGTTCATATAGGATTGATTGAAGTCTCACCATGCTTAAACATCATGGCAGTGCCTGAAAACTGGAGTTAAATAGTGCAGAAAGGATCACTGTGTCCTAATTATAGTTTGCATAGGTTTTCCTGTTATCAGTATGTCGTTACGATAAACAATGCATGGACACTCTTGCAAACTTGGAAATTAATCTTGCATATGCCTTCATTTAGCATAATTCTTTCATGGTGTTAACTTTTGTGAAATATCGCAGGGGCCTCTCAACCGAGAAGTAAAAATCTGGGCTTCCTCTGATAAGGAAGGTTGGTTGTTGCCAAGTGAATCTGAGACTTGGAGATGCACTCAAACTCTGGAACTTGTGAGTTCTCTGGAAAATAGGTTTGAGGAAGCATTTTTCAACCAAGTAGCAGTGTTGCCACAAGCTAGCCTTATTTTGCTTGCGAATGCCAAAAAGAACGCTATATATGCTATTCATGTTGAGTATGGTCCAGATCCTGCTTCTACTCGTCTGGACTATATAGCAGATTTCACAGTTGCAATGCCTATTTTAAGTCTAACGGGAACACATGAAAGCCAGCCTGATGGTGAACATGTAGTACAAGTCTATTGTGTCCAGACAATGGCTATCCAGCAGTATGGATTGGAGTTATCACTCTGTTTGCCTCCTACAGCTGATAACGCTGGGCTTGGTAGGGATCTGGCTATTTCCCATGTATATGAGAGACCTCTAGAAGTGGCATCAGTGGAGTCATCAACAGAAACTAAACCACTGAGTGATCATCAGGGAACAGGTAACACAATAGTAACTTAACACCCTATTGCTTCAGTTAATTCACACTCTTGATGTTGGTATTAAAATTTCATCCCCATTGTCTGTGTACACAGAAGCTGATACTGCCACTCATGTTTCATCCCCAACTCCTTCATCAAACATGGATAATGCTGGGTCTTATGCAGAAGCTGTCTTGAGAAGAGATGCTTCAAGAGGTCCATCTCTTGGTGATCATGATGGGGACAAGTCATCTGTTGATTATTCAAAGAAAAGGATGGATTCTGATGGTACAAGTGGGCAAGGAGCATTTGATAGGAAGGATTGCTTTGGGAATGAAGAGCCAAGAGGTGGCCAGGTTGATGGTGCAGTTTCAGATCCTCATCCCACGTTTAAGGTCGGAGTGAATGCCACACACTTGATTACCCCATCTGAAATTATTTCAGGTGTGCTCCCATCTGCTGAATCGACTGCTAATGGCAGCCCACAGAATGTAGAAATGGAGTCAAAACTTGTGGTTGAGAAAAAAACAGATCAAAATATTGGATTTGAGGATGTTAAGGAGACCCAAATTGTTCAAGAGAAAATGGAGAGACTTAACATGTCTTCAGAGCAAACTGTAGAGACAATTAGTGAACGTTCGGTAACAACTGACAAGTACAGTGTGGAAGATTCACAGAGATCAGACCCCACACTTCTGAAACAACATTCTGGTGCTCGGGATGAAAATCTTCCAAGAAGAACAGCTGAAGCTACTGAAAACATCAATGGCTCTTCATCAAGGAACGTGCAGTTACCCTCACCTACCAAAGAGGAGAAAGTTCTGCATCCTCAGGTGTCTGGGCAGATGTCTCCTCTTACAGGCACTTTCAACTCTACTGATTCATCACATGAACACCCAAGCAATACAAACCCTGCCATTGATTCTGTCCCGCAAGTATCTGCCATTCAAGGAACATTGCAACAGGTGATTACAATAGAAGTTTCTCTCCCTTAGTGCTGAAACTTGTCTGACATTATTCGATGCTGGTAGACTTCAAATGATTTACATCGAAATAGTTGCTAGAAAATGTGCTAAGACTGCAGCCCAGTTAAACATGAACATTTGTTAGATAAATTGAGTTGTGGTTGATCAAAATTTGTAGCCGATTTATCAGTTCATCCCCTTTGTTTTGATGGTTGAAGTAATTAAAACAGCTGGAACTTAGGTGTCAGCTTGGCTTTTGTTTAGTTACAAGAATGAAATTGTCACTCACCATTACATAAAAGGAAATGCCAGTTCTTTCATGTGATCCGGAATAAGTATGTGTGTTTCAGGTCAAGTAATAAGCCTGAAATTGAGATTCTAACCTGTGATTGTGCATTGCGCATCATTCCTGATCCGCATATTGAACTTTAGAGTTGGAAATAGATCATGGGCTTATCTACGTCCTCTGAACCAAATAGTCTCTTATAGTAACTAGAAATGTGTTCTTGCAACTCTTTCTCATCTGATGACGAGTGGCACACAAATCAACCTGAGAAGGATTCTGCTATGTCAAAAGTGTTTATATAAACGAATTGTTTAACGCCAAGTCTGACTTTGAGGACTGCTGCTCTCTAACTGCTTGTTAAAATGCCTTTGGACAATGCCAATGCATGTTGCTTGAATACAGCAGCATACAGTTAATGTTGTAAATCACCCGCAAAAAAAATAAATGTTGTAAAACATCCTGGTTGTATAGTAAAAATTCTACTCCCTCCCTTCCAAATTAATTGAAGTTCTAGCTTCGTCCTACTTAACTTTATTAAGTTTGACCAAGTATATAGAAAAATGTGCTAATATTTACAAAGTCAAATATATAGAGTATGAAATATATTTTAAGGCAAATTTAATGAAACTAATTGGTGCTGTAGATGCTCGTATATTTTTTCTGTAGTCTTGGTGAAATTTTAAAAAGTTTGACTTAGGACAAAGCTAGAACTTCCATGTAATTTGGAATTGAGGGATTAGTTTCCAAGCAAGCGACTGTGCACCATATTAACCTCTAATCTTGATTGCACTGTCCTAGTTTTCTATAATTTCTGAACTATTCTTGTGTTCATGTTGTTCCATAATATGAAAGTATTTTTTTGTTACTTGATGCCATGGAAGCATGACATAATTTATCTGGCACAAAGACAGTCTTAAATTTTAGTTCTAATGCAAGGCATTACGATATTGACAATGCTTGTGCATTGCAGCTTATGGCAATGCATACTGACATGCAAAAGCAGCTGAACACAATTGTGTCTGCTCCTATTGCAAAGGAGGGCAAAAGGATTGAGACATCACTCGGGCGTAATATTGAGAAGTCCATAAAGGCTAACGTTGATGCCATGTGGGCTCGTATCCAGGAGGAAAATGCAAGGCATGAAAAGGTTGAAAGAGAGCGAATGCAGCAGATTTCTACTCTAATCACAACTTCTGTAAACAAGGACATTCCTGCTATACTGGAGAAATCATTAAAGAGAGAAATATCGTTGTTGGGACCCACCATTGCACGAACAACAACACCTATCATTGAGAAGTCCTTGTCTTCTGCTGTTTCGGATTCGCTTCAGGTTGGGGCTATTCTTGTTGTTCCCTATATTGTGATTTCCCTCATATTTCTCATCAATTTTTCCGTTTCAGAAAGTTCTTGGGGAAAAGGTTGCGAATCAGCTGGATAAGTCCATAAGTACGAAACTTGAAGCTACTGTTGCTAAGCAGATCCAAACACAGTTCCATACATCTGCCAAGCAGGCACTTCAGGTATGTATCTTTGGCGCGTATATAGTCCTTGTAGATCATTAGCAGCAAAGCTCTTAATTTCAAATGGAACATGGTAAGCATGATTTGTTTGTGCCAACTTGATTTGTTTTTTCACGTTATTATGTTTCGTGCGCATTACATATTTAGAATTGAATGGCTGGTGGAATGAACCTATCCTTGCACGGGATTGTGCACGTTGGAGTTGTTTTTAGGTGTTCTTTAGGAAGATCATATGGGTAGGTGATGTCTAAGAATAAGATCATGAAACATTGTATTTTGTGAGCAGATTTGTCGCATAGTGCCATGTAGCATGGGCATATCTCGTAGGCACACATCCATTCACTCCAAATACTGTACCATGCTAATTTAGTCAGCCAAGCACCTTGTAATTTACTATTTTGGCAACCAAACAAAATCTTGCATATCCAACCCCAACTTCTATAACTGTACATACAAAATGAGATTCCATTGGGTCACCAAGCAACTCACTACATATCTGGATTGGGTTATTACCATGGATGATCATTTTGTCAGCATTGATTTATTGCTTCTTAATTTGGGCCCTGCAGGATGCTTTACGGTCAAGCTTTGAGTCATCAATTATCCCAGCATTTGAACAATCTTGTAAGACAATGTTTGAGCAAGTGGATGGTGCATTCCAGAAGGGCATGTCTGAGCATGGTACTGCTATCCAGCAGCAGGTTGCAGCAGCACATAGTCCATTGGCACAGACTTTAAGGGTAGGCTTGCAAGTCTTTCATTTTGTTCTTATTACATGCAGTGCCAGAGGCCATAAATATGAAGACACAAGCTGTATATATTATACAGTTTTCCCATATGCTGAGTAATGCTCATACTTCCATTCTCATTTGATTTTTTTTCAGGAAACAATCAATTCAGCATCATCAATTACCCAGGGTCTTACATCAGAGTTACTTGATGGCCAGCGCAAGCTTTTGGCACTAGTTGCATCAGGGAACCCAATATCACATAATACTGCTTTGCAGCCCATCAACGGACCAATACCCAATCTCCCCGAGGTACTAAATACTAAATTTTCCGCTCTCTAGGGGTCTACCTATTTGCTCTATCAGACTGTTTCCATCCTTAGCCTTCTGTACAATTGAATACGTGGGTTTTCTGAATATTGAAATAAGGTGTCTACCTATTTGCTCTACCTATTTGATAATAGTCTTAACCCCCCACCCCACCACAGTTCATTTGTGTGTTTTCTGAATATTGAAAACATCAAGCATTTGGTTTACTGGTTGTAATTGCTGTTTTAGGCTGATGTTCCACTGGACCCGATGAAGGAGTTAACCAGACTATTATCTGAGCAAAAATTTGATGAGGCGTTTACGATGGCTCTTCAAAGAAGTGACGTCTCCATGGTATCTTGGTTGTGCTCTCAGGTATTGGCCACACTTCAATTTTTCAAGTGTGGTTGGCTTATTCCCCATTTTCTTGAGCAAATCAAGAGATGTAGACATACAAACTTGCATCTCATAGTTAGTCCATCTGATGCACCCATGCTTTCGTTACACCATGGAGAAACACTTTCATCAGGCCATACAACCTTTTAACTAGCATATGTATAAGTGTTGATACCTGATACCCTTTCTGGCAGGTTGATTTGCAAGGTCTGTGCAGACTGAACCCCGTTCCTCTGAACCAAGGGGTCCTTCTGGCCCTTTTCCAGCAACTGGCATGCGACATAGCCAACGACACACCCCTGAAGCTTCAATGGATGACAGCGGTCGCCATGGCAATCCAACCAACCCATCAGATGATTGCAGCGCATGTGAGGCCAATATTTGAGCAAGTCTATGGCGTCTTGGCCCGCCAACAGTCGGTACCAGGAACCAGCCCACTGGAAGCCAACAACATCCGCCTAATGATGCATGTAATCAACTCGGTGATGATGACCCACAAATGATATGCTTGGGCGCATTCTGTAGCCGCTGTAAGTTTGAACCACCATATGATCTATTCGTGAGCCCGTGTACAGAGGGAATTTTGAGAAGTGGCTCTTGAACCGGCAATGTGGCAGTGATTACCATACCCCTACCTAGAAGGTGTTGTAAATTGGTTATGTTCGAGTCCGTACTTATGGCGCCTACCACCTTGTTCCGTGGAGTGCTTTAGCTCGTTACTTGCATTCCTTGCACATGCGTTGAGTTGCTTGTGGGCACCGTGCCAGTGTCGTATGTGAATCCTGGCGCCGACGATGGCAGTTTAAACGTTCCGGTGGTGTGAACCATGGAGCTTATTCGCAAAAAAAAAGAACCATGGAGCTGCCGCGGCACTGACGATGGCAGTTTGTTTATTTCGTGGTAATGAGGGAGTTGTTTATTTCGTGGTAATGAGGGAGTTGTTTATTTCGTGGTAATGAGGGAGTTGGGAGTTGGAACACGCGAAAGTTTTGATGCATCATCAGCGCGCTGGTTCTGTGTCGGCCAATGGAAGAAAGAAGGGCCGTGCTAACGTCTGATCTACACAGGACACTGTAATCTAGTAACTAGTTAAGTGTTTAAATGCCATTGTAGTCTTGTTAGTGTCAAAAACGCTCTTAGATTATGGGACCGCGTGAGTAGTACATCGGATGAAAAAAATGTGGGTCGTGTAGCACTTTTTACTTTGGGTTTGCTCGTGTTGGAATCAGGAATCCTCGTTGACACGGAAGGCTTATCAGTTACTATCACAATTTATCTTTTGTGGGGAAATTATTCTTTCACTGGAAATCTGTATTCCGAACTGTACTTGAAATGGAAAGAAAATACTGATTTATACCTGTTAAAATGTACAGTTTTGCTAAAACACATCTAAATGTGTCATAAGTATTGCACATCTAAGTCCTAAGTCATTGATCTTACGTGAAGATTCGTGTGAATGTTTTCTTTTCCCTTTTTCTTTTCCTTCTTATGCTTGATTGAGTGACTTAAATGTGCAATAACTAGGACACATCTAGATGTACCCTAGACAAACCCTAAAATGTAGCATGGTCTCATTGACGTCAGATTTACAAGTTTTTTTTTTGCGGGTGAGATTTACAAGATTTTTGAAAACAAATCTTCTGTAAGACAGGGCATAAAATGATAAAACGAAAGCCAGCGCACAGTCTATTTCGAGTCTGGGATTCTCGAGCACCTGAAGCTAAAATATATTGAGAGAAAAACAGCTGAACAGTAGTAGCAAGCTTGAATATATATTTACAGAAGCTACACCACCAGGGCCAAAAAGTGGCTCCGCAAAAAAAGGACCAAAAAGTGGGGCCGGCTGCATAGAGGGACCGACGGCTGGGCCCACACCACAATCTTTCCACTAAACAGCACTAACTATGCCGAGGACACCAACACAGCTCATCCACGTTCATGGGAGTTGGGAGATCATGGCTTGGTGGATCACCAGCACTGGTCCGTCTCCCACCTCCGCACCCGCATGACGCCGCCGGCGCCCCCGCCGCGGAACACCCCGAGCGAGCAGTCGTAGCGCGCCCTGGCCGCCGGGTCCGACAGCGTCTCGTACGCCCTCCGGATCTCCAGGAACGCCTCGGGGCCCCCGTGGCCGCAGGAGGCGACGTCGGGGTGGAGGCGCTTGGCCATGGAGCGGTACGCGGTCCTGATCTCCACCTGCGTCGCCGCGCGGCCCACGCGCAGTGCTTCGTAGAGCGAGCCCGCCGCCGGCCTCGCCGCGGCCACCATCGGCGGCGCCAGAGGCACTGCTCCCGCCATTGGCTAAGATCTTCTCGGCTCGCTTCGCTTGGTCGGGGTAGAGTTGGGAGCTGGGGGGTCGAGTGAGCTGGGAGTTGAGCACTTCGGCTTGGAGCGCGAGGGGGGCTGAAGCTTGTGATTATGAAGGGTTCATGCATGCCAGCGTTTGGGGATAGGTTTGGATGTAGGTGGTGGAGAGGTGGGGACATGACATCGATCACTTAGGTTGGGGATGAGACGTCACTGTCGAGTGTCGACTGTCGTCTAGAAGGAAGGCCGGAATGGATTTCCGTTGGTGTCGCACATTGGATCGGCCGGTTCTGTGGCGCCGTCGCTGTGGGCCCTGCCTTCTAGAAAGACATCACTCTAGCTTGCCAATACTGATCTGATCCACATCTGTCAGCGCCGTGACGAGCAAGCAGCGCTGCCATGACGACTGGAGAACAGAGTACCACCATGGCAGCGAACCCGGCCCAAGACGGCTACGTGGCGAGGAGGATATCCAGCAGGCCCAAGAGGATAATCCAGCCCAACAAAAGATTCGTCGGGCCCGACTGGACCCGCTGACGCGTCGCCACCAACTACTTATTCTGAAAGCACCGATTGGATCGGCATCCATAGGGATCAGGCAAAGGACGGCGGCTCTCTCTTCCTCACCTACTTTCCCTTCCCTTCCTTCCACCGCAAGAACACCATCGATGTATGAACTGAGTTGAATTCTTGAGAGTGTAATAGATCGATCCGGTACCCTAACATCCTGGTATCAGAGACCACCACCACCACCGATCTCCGCCGCGACATCCTGGAAACTCGACAACGCGTCCACGCCCGGCAAGTCCTCCTCGCCGCCATGGATCCGACGCTTAAGGAGTACCTCGACAAGCTCCATCAGGACGCGAAGAGCGACTCCGCAAGCGTCCTCAAGCAGCTGCAAGCGCAGACATCGCAGATCGAGGATCTTCTTCGGTGGAAACCCGATCTAGAAGCCCGCTTCACCAAGCTGGAGAACACAGTCGCCATGATGCAAGCGACCCCTCCCCAACCAGCCGCACCGCCTTCGTCGAGTGGAGCGACGCCCCAAGTTCCTTCGCCACCGCTGTTTCAAGCGTGAGGAATACTCCACGGGCCCAGTGGCCACGGCGATGTCGATCTCACCCGGGGGGGGGGGGGGGGGGCTCCCGTCGGTGACCATCGAGTCACCGACGGCACTCCCGATCACGGGTACGTCTCAGCACCTGACACTTTCCCCTCCAGAACCCATAACTCCATCGTTCCTCGCCAATTTGGGGCAAAATCCACCTCCCATGAATTTTCCCCTGTTCACCGGCGAAAACCCGCAGCTCTGGAAAACGCTCTGTGAGCAATATTTCCAGATGTTCGCCGTTCATGACGCATATCGTGTTCCTATGGCGATTTTGAACTTCTCAGCCCTGCGGGCATCTGGCTCCAGTCAGTTCAGAAGAAACTGATTGGGCTCGACTGGGAATCGTTCACATCATTACTCTGCACCCGACAAACACCAGATGCTCATCCGCCAGTTTTACACTAAGCAGCATACTACTGTCGCAGATTTCATCGAGCGATTTGAATCACTGATGAATCACCTCATTTCTTACTCTGAAAATACTCACCCATATTTTTTCCTGACGCGCTTTGTCGAGGGATTGCGCCCGGACATCCGCGCGGTGGTGCTCGTACAACGCCCACCGGACCTGGACACGGCTTGTTCGCTGGCCCTACTTCAGGAGGAAGTGGCCGACGGCGACTTGCCCTATAGGCGCTTCTCCAACACCAGCCAAGGGCCAAGCCACGCGGTCAGATCGACTCCACCCTCTTTCTTCAGTCGACAAGCGACACCTGCGGCCGGTTCTGAAGACAGACGTGGGACCGATGCAGCTCGGGCCTCGTCTAAAACAAGCAAGATCGCAGCACTGCGTCAATTTAGACGAGCCAAAGGGCTTTGTTTCAAATGCGGCGAACGCTGGGGCAAAGACCATGTGTGCCCACCAACAGTACAAATGCACATCGTCGACGAACTGCTTGCCATGTTCAGCCTGGATGATCCAACTGGTGACTCACCACCCGATTCGCCCGTTTCTGAAGAAGAAAACCTGTGCACTCTCTCGCGTCAGGATGAAGACGGATCATCAGACCCCGGGGTCCTACAACTGCAAGCATGGGTACAAGGGCAAGAAATACTACTGTTGGTGGACTCCGGCAGTTCAACATCTTTCATTGACAGCACCTTAGCGACCAAGCTTACTGGAGCAGCTTCTTTGCCGAGACCGTGCCATGTGCGAGTTGCAGATGGAGCTACCATTCCTTGCACTCGTTACATACCTGCATGTCAATGGGTCACACAAGGTCACGAGTTTCAAACGGATTTCAAAATCCTCAAGCTAGGATCATACGATGCTATACTTGGTATGGATTGGCTCCGCAAGCACATCCCTATGAACATTGACTGGATCGAGCAGTACCTGACAGTCACTACACCTGAAGGCCAACTGAAACTGTCGGCAGTTTCTTCGGATCAAACACAATGCTCTGTCATATCAGCTCCAGAACTGCTCAAAGCATGTAAACAAGGCTCAGTCGCTCATGTCGTGCAACTGAATTCACTGGATGGAAGCAGCAAACCTGACACCCCAATACCAACTGAAGTTCTGCGCTTACTGGAACAGTTCACTAATGTGTTTGAAGATCCACGATGCCTGCCTCAGAGACGCGACTGTGATCATAGAATTCCATTGATGGCAGGAGCACAACCAGTTAACCTGCGGCCGTACAGATATAAGCCGGAACTCAAGACAGAAATCGAGCGGCAGGTGCAAGAGCTACTCGATGCCGACATTATTCAAAAAAGCTCCAGTCCGTTCTCTTCGCCAGCACTGCTTGTCAAAAAGAAGGACGGAACGTGGCGTCTGTGCGTTGATTATCGACGACTTAATTCCATGATGGTGGCCAGCAAGTACCCAATTCCCCTCATCGACGAGCTACTGGACGAGCTTGCGGGCGCCAAGTGGTTCTCCAAATTAGATCTGCGCGCGGGATTCCATCAAATCAGAATGGCGGAAGGTGAAGAGTACAAAACGGCATTCCAGACCCATTCCGGCCATTGGGAGTACCACGTTATGCCATTCGGGGTCACCGGAGGACTGGCTACATTCAACGGCGCCATTACCACTACTCCCCGCCCTGTAAACCGTGTCTGTGCGATCTCGTTCTTCGACGGCATTCTCATCTTCAGCAAGACACTGAAAGAGCACATTCAGCACATCAAGCAAGTGTTGCAATTGATTCGGGCAGATCATTGGCAGGTGAAGCAATTCAAGTGCTCGTTTGCACAGCAACAGATATCTTACCTTGGACACGTCATCAACGAGTAGGGCGTTTCCACTAACCCCAGCAAAATTCAGACAACTGAGAATTGGCCAATGCCCACTTGCGCCAAGGAGGTGCGCGGGTTCCTAGGACTGGCAGGTTACTACAGGAAATTCGTCCAGCACTTTGGGATCATAGCACGGCCGCTCTTCAATCTGTTCAAGAAAAATCATCAGTTTGTGTGGACCAGTGACACACAGCAAGCATTCGATGTTCTGAAGCAGAAATTGATCACAGCACGTGTACTGCAACTGCCAGATTTCAAGAAAACCTTCACCGTCGATACAGATGCTTGCGCCTACGGAGTGGGTGCAGTTCTTCAACAAGAGGGTCACCCCATAGCGTACATGAGCAAGCCCCTCGATCCCAGAAATAGAGGGCTATCCACTTACGAGAAGGAATGCATGGCGATTCTTATGGCTATCGAGCAATGGCACCCTTACCTGCAGAATGAAGAGTTTATAATCCGGACAGATCAGCGAAGCCTAGTCCACCTCGACGACCAACATCTCTCTACACCATGGCAGCAGAAGGCATTTACTAAGCTTCTTGGTCTGCGCTACAAAATTTGCTATCGTCCAGGCGCTACGAACTCAGCCGCTGATGCGCTGTCGCGACGAGCTCCTAACGAAACAACGAAAACAATTTCAGTCTGCAAACCAGTGTGGCTAGACGATATCGCAGCAAGCTATGAGAACAACCCACAAGTTCAGAAGATCATCAGTGATCTCGCGCGACGATCGGACCCCAAACAACGCTTCTCCATGCGCGATGGCCTGCTGTATTTCAGAGACATGCTCTGGTTGGGTGGCTCCCCCGCACTCCAACAACGCATGCTCCAGGCCTTCCATGACAGTACTGTGGGTGGCCATTCCGGCGTGCCTGTTACCTACCGCCGTCTCCGCCACCTCTTCGCCTGGCCCAAGAAGAAAGAGCACACCAGACAGTATGTCCAGTCCTGTTCAATCTGTCAGCAGGCCAAACCAGAGCGTGTGCGCTACCCTGGCTTGCTAGAACCACTCCCAATTCCAGACGGCGCATGGAAGGTGGTGACCATGGATTTCATCGGCGGACTGCCATCGTCAGGCAAGTTCAACTGCATCCTTGTTGCAGTGGATAAATTCACGCGCTACGCGCACTTCTTGCCCCTCAGCCACCCGTTCATGGCTGCAAAAGTTGCTCACTCTTACCTGGAGAATGTGTACAAACTGCACGGACTGCCTGAAGCTATCGTATCCGACAGAGATCCAGTATTCACCAGCAGTTTCTGGCGCGAGCTGTTCAAGACAATTGTCACCGAGCTGAACATGAGCACGCCGTACCATCCACAAACTGACGGTCAAACGGAGCGTGTTAACCAGTGCTTGGAAATTTACCTCAGGTGCTTCACCCACGCCAACCCGCACAAGTGGCATCAGTACTTGGCCCTTGCAGAGTTCTAGTACAAGTCCAGTTTCCATTCGGCACTGAACACGTCCCCCTTCATCGCGCTCTACGGTCACGAACCTCGCCATTGGGGAATCGAAGCTGCTTCCACTTGCAAGATTCCGCAGCTCCAAGACTGGCTAGAAGAACGAAAGCACATGCAACAGGTCATCTCGGAGCATCTCCACCGTGCTCGCAATATCATGAAGGCCCAGGCGGGCAAGAAGCGCATCGAACGATCCTTCCAGGTGGGCGACTCTGTCTTCGTCAAGCTACAACCTTATGTCCAAACGACAGTGGTACGTCACTCGAACTACAAGCTCTCCTTCCGCTACTACGGCCCCTACAAGATCATCCGCGTCATCAACACCGTCGCCTACGAGCTTGAGCTTCCTGCCGGCGCCAAGGTCCACCCCGTCTTCCATGTGTCTCAACTTCGCCGAGCTCTCTCCCCACCACCCAAGTCGAGACGGCGCTGCCAGTACCCAACGACGAGCCATTGAAGCCGGTGGAGATCATCGACACAAGATGGCGCCAAACCCCACAAGGCCGGCGAGAACAACTACTCGTGCGCTGGTCCGACCCGTCGATCATGGACCCCACCTGGGAGGACGCCAAGGCCACGCGCGAACGCTACCCTGCACTGCTGGCTTGGGGACAAGCCACGACTCAAGAAGGGGGGGGGGATGTCAGCGCCGTGACGAGCAAGCAGAGCAAGGGAGCCGCTGCCATGACGACTGGAGAATAGAGTACCATCATGGCAGCGAACCCGGCCCAATACGGCTACGTGGCGAGGAGGATATCCAGCAGGCCCAAGAGGATAATCCAGCCCAACAGAAGATTCGTCGGGCCCGACTGGACCCGCTGACGCGTCGCCACCAGCTACTTATTCTGGAAGCACCGATTGGATCGGCATCCATAGGGATCAGGCAATGGACGGCGGCTCTCTCTTCCTCACCTACTTTCCCTTCCCTTCCTTCCACCGCAAGAACACCATCGATGTATGAACTGAGTTGAATTCTTGAGAGTGTAATAGATCGATCCGGTACCCTAACAACATCCGGCACCGATGTACTAGTACAGTTGTCAACTTCCTACTCCTAGAATGTAATTTCTTTGGCGCCACGCATGTAGTATTTGATCCCGAGCTCATATGCTCCCGCATGAACAGTAAAATCGAAAAAATTCAAAAAAATCTGAATTTTTTTTGTGATGAACATTGACAAAATTTCTAACTGCGTGCAAAATTTCAGGCTGAAATGACATTCGTGAAGGTCTAGGCAAAAAGAATAAAACCGATGCTCCAAAAAGACTATTGTTGGAAGCATTTTGGAGCATCGATTTTGTTATTTTTACCCAGACCTCCACAAATGTCATTTCGATCTAAAATTTTGCACGCGGTTAGAACATTCATCAATGTTCGTCGTAAAAAAAATTCAGATTTTTTTGAATTTTTTTTACTATTTTTTCGATTTTACTTTTCATCCGAGTGCATATGAGCTCGGGATCAAAAGAGCACTTTGTTCATAGTTACTTTTGAATTTAGTTAGTTTTACTACTAAGCCATTAACACATGCGACGAGAGGTGTGACGGTCGGTGACTTTGGCACCTTCTCTGCTTTGCTGGGAAGGGGCCTAGATCTAATTTTAGAGGTCCCGGCTTCGTCATGCCGGCTGACTGTGTTGCTCCTTCGTGGCATGGGAAAGCAATTAGGCGAAAGCTTTGCGTTGACGCCGATGATGACGGCGCCACCGCTCTCCTCCTGATGATGTTGTTGTAATTTCGCTGTCCTATTATGGTTCCAGGTGAAAATCTTTGTTCATTCCATCGGACGCGGCAACAACGATGCATTGCGCCGTTTCCCTCTCGAGGGCATGGCCGTGGAACCCAGTTTTTGTTTTTCTATGTTCTTCTTCTCATTATCATATATCCTTCGCCCGTGTATTTATGTTGGTGTTTTATCTATAAAAAGCGGAGTGGAAGCGGAAATCCAACTCGATGCCCAGGCTCATCTGCTCCCGCTCAGAAAAATCAAAATAAATATTAGAAAAATTCACAAAATTCTATTTTTTTTGGGTGGTAGATAATTTGATGCATGAGGTCCGCTGAAAATTTGAACTCATTTGAACATCGGAGCAGCTCTCGGAAAAAAAAGACAAAATCAGGGTTTGTAAAAATCAAGGTCTGATGTCCAAATGGGTGAAATTTGGAGCGAACCTCACGCATCGAATTATCTACCACCCAAAATATTTTTGGATTTTTTTGTAAATTTTCTAGCATTTGTTTTGATTTTTTTTTCTGAGAGGGGGTGCAGATAACCCGGGAGCAGAAACTCCACGTCTTAAGCCCTTTTAGTGGTTTGCACTAGTTTTATATGGCCAAGGATGGATGGAAATGCCACCTCAACAACTAACGTACGGCGTGAAGTCCTTTGCTTGCTTCATGGTATGCCCTGCATGTTAGTTGTTGTGATAAGATGTAGAGGGTCCCACGAGGACGCTTTGTGTTTTGAGCCATGGGGCCTACCTTCTAGAAGGATAAGGGAGATTTCCTAGAACAATATCTTTTGTAGCTGAAGATTTATGTGAAAATGCAACTGTAAACATGTGTGCATATGATCCTGAAAAAAACATGTGTGCATATGTGTCCCAACTGAAAAGAAAAATTAATAAAATAGTAAAAAATGTCACATACTTTTTGCAACAAATATGGTCTACTGTTATACTCATGTATAAAGTTCACGAGAAAAAGAGTTGCCTGGTATATTCTGGACAGAAATAAAACAAATTGATACTTATATAACCTATACATGTTTTTTTTTTTGCGAATGAACCTATACATGTTTACGTAGCTGCAATTTGCTTTGCTAAGAAGTCCCCATAAGTTATTTTGTCGCGAAACTTTATACGCGAGTATAACACTAGACCATGTTTGTTGCAAAAAAAAAGATCAAAATTATTTATGTTTTCATTCTTTTTTTGCTAAATCTAGTTCACGTAGACCCAAGTTTAAAAAATCCACACCGAAGATTTATGTGCCCTATAAAAACAGCACACATTACACATATGCTCTAGCACACAACTCGTATATTTTGGTCCAAGTTTTATGGGTTCCATACTAGAGTACAAGAGCTCTTTCTTACTCGTGCATGACTGCGAAGCTGGCCGAAAGGTAGCAAACATTTTCAATGCCACATTGTGTGCACATGTGATGGGATCAAACAAGCACCGGAATCTTTACTACACGATTTATTATTCCAAACTAACGTAAAATATCAGTGAACAAATTCCCCCAACCAACCTCTACCCCTTACGCTTATACGTGTGAGCAGACAAATTTGTTCCTAGGTCCATCCAACAATTTCCCGGTCTTCTATTTGTCGGAACAACAGAGTAGGATGGAAGAGAACGACGGATACGAGAGGGAGGAGATGGAAAATCCACAAAAGTATGAAGAGTGGATTTAAACTGAATTTTTTTAAGGATGAAGCCACCAAGGTCCAGGCACAAGCTGGTAAGCTGGATCCAAAAATGTGTTTTACGGTACAAGATTTGTTACTATGTATTTCATTTTGAGTCTAAAGGTGAAGCCACCAAGGTCCAGGCACAAGCTGGTTGGCTCAAATCGATGCCTTCGAACCTAACTCTTGCACATGTATACAGCCACGCACACATCTGGCATTCGCCCGAGTGTCGCAGCCTGTGTCTTGTCGGTGCCGACCACCACCCAGTATAAGGTGGCTTTTGCATTTATGGCCCCACATGTCAGAAAGTGGATCGATTTTGGGCTACGGTTGGATTTTTATTCACACACTGACGTGGCACTACTATATTGATGGATAAACAAAATTTTAAATTCGTGAACATTTTTAAATTCATGAATATTTTTTAAATTCATGAATATTTTAAAATTTATGAACAATTTTGAATTTTGGGGAACTTCTTTTGCAATCCGAGAACATTTTCCGGATTCATGAACATTTTTTAATTCAAGATTGTATAGCGAGGAACATTTCCTGAAATTCAAAAACATTTTCTAAATTTAAAAAGGTTTTAAGAATTCTCAAGCAGTTTTTTTTTCAAATCCGTAAACATATTTAATTTCATGATCATTTTCAAAATTTGTGAATATTTTTTATTTTCGAAACATTTGAAATATCTTGACTACATTTTTTTAGTTTTTTCTTCTCTTTATTTTTTCCTCTGCTTCTTTGGGTGGGTTGAGGCCTAATAGGGGGACTGGTAGCCAATTGAAGCAAACATCCTGGTCGTCCTTCGAAGCGTTGCATGTTGAATAGTACCTCTTGTGCGTGCGGGTTATTTAGCTGTCGGTGGAGGGACAAACCAGTTTTCTGCTTTGTGCATTTGTGAGGGGGTGGTGCCAGCTTGTTGGTTCTGCGGCGAGCAATTGGGTCTATGCTTTCTCCGTCTTCCCCGTTGGGCTCTTCGGGCGGTGGATTCATGGTGAAAGACCGACATTGTGCTAACGCTGGGGAGAGCTAGAACGGAAAGATCAAACATTGAAGAGCCAACACAACATGGGCACCTGTCGGAGAGCCATTGTAGATAGGCCTCATGGCACTAAACCTAACCTCATTACCTCAAGTTTGGTAGGCAACTAGGTTGTGAGATTAGAGTCCTTTTGGGGATGAAAACCAGTGTAACGGGAGTGATTCTGAGAGCAGAGGCACGAGTGAACTGGGGTGCATGGGGCGTGCGACGTACATGGGTCTAGGGCTATGCCTGCACGTGCGCAAAGTAGGGAAGTTAGAGAAAAGAGAGGTCTATTTCTATGTAAATGGTTCGATAATCAATTTAGTTTATGTAGAATGAAAACTGGCAATATACCAAGACACAAACAACTAGCGATCGAAACATCAATCCGAACACCATAAACCAAGTAAACCAGAATCACGCTTAAATCAGTTCAGTTTGGTTCTTCATTTTTCGGTGTCAAAGTGCTCATCTTTAACCATAATAGCCACAAAAAATTAACTCACGACTGAGAAACGGCGCGGTGCGCGTCACCATCTAGTGTTTTACAAGTGTGATAGCCGAGAAATAACAAAACTAAAAGCCAAATGGAAACGCAGAGGGCTCGGGGGAGGAACCCTAGCTGCCGCCGCTACCTTCCACTGCCTCGCCTTGCCTCGCCGCCGCCGGATAGAGATTCAGTAGACGGGGATTTAGGTGCTCCATAAAAATAGTACAGATCACACATATGTTTTAGCACACAAATGCATATGTTTTAGTTCAAATTTTGTAGGTTTGTACTGGAGTGAAAGAGCACCCCGCTCCCAATCCCATCCAAATTCACTACATGGAAAACACCTTTCCTAGTGATTCACCACTACCAAGAAAAATAAGACCCCCCCGCAAAAAAAAGAAAAGAAAAATAAGACCCATCAATAATACCATTTACCATTGACAAGCAGTCTAGTACCCGTAAGTGAAAACTTTAACAAACAATGTAGTGCAGCTTCTCTATCTACTACTTAAAAATACGTAAGGTTCCATCTTGCGTCAAATTTTATTTCGACCTATTCATCCGACCATCGCCTCATACACTATCTTCTAAGCCCTTCACCTATTTTCCACCCCTTCCGGTTTTCTATTTCACATGATTTCCATCTGATTGGCAAAATAAAAGCCAGATTAATGGGAAATGCTAGGCACGCAGCACGCCTGTGTCACAAAACCCACAAACTCATGAGCCACTCGCTACCGCCGCCACTCACGCCCTAAACCGCGGCGACCACAAGCGTCCACCGCTCCTGATACCATGTCCGTCGAGTTGCTAGCTTACTTCCTGCATCGGTTCTTGTAGCGCCCTTCATTTTTTTAGGTCTTCTCCTTTTACCGATGGCACAATTGTTGCTGATGAACTTCTCAGGTTGTTGTGACTTGCAAGACAAGGGGATTTTCGTTGGCACCGAATATGATGTCACTAGCTAGCGTCGCTTGCATCTAGATAGTGGTGCCATATTGTGTGTGGAATCTAGAATGGCTGGCAATGACATAGATGAGCCAATCAAATATCCATGTGGCCATCTATGACGATCATCGGTATTGAGTTTTATTTCTTGCTCCTAGGGATTCCACTAGGGCAGCAACGACATCTACGGCTTCTTCATGGGAAAGTTGCAAGGCCAGGTGATACGTCTCCAATGTATCTATATTTTTTGATTTTTACATGCTATTATATTATCCATCTTGGATGTTTTATATGCATTTTTATGCTATTT
Source organism: Aegilops umbellulata (assembly GCA_032464435.1). NCBI lineage: Eukaryota > Viridiplantae > Streptophyta > Magnoliopsida > Poales > Poaceae > Aegilops > Aegilops umbellulata. The sequence goes on from CP136060.1 coordinate 32,324,135, forward strand.
TATATGATTTTTGGGACTAACCTATTAACCTAGAGCCCAGTGCCAGTTTCTATTTTTTTTTCTTGTTTTTGAGTTTCGCAGAAAAGGAATATCAAACGGAGTCCAATTGACCTGAAAATTTACGGTGATTTTTTATGGACCAGAAGAAGCCCCCGAAGCAAAAGAGTTGGGCCAGAAAAGCCACGAGGCCTCCACAAGGGTGGAGGGGGCGCCCTACCCCCCTCGGCGCGCCCTCCGTCCTTGTGGGCTCCTCGTGGACCCTCCTGACGTGAAACCGACACCAAAAATTCTTATAAATACAAAAAACCCTGAAAAGAAATCTAGATCGGGAGTTCCGCCGCCGCAAGTCTCTGTAGCCACCAAAAACCAATCGGGACCCTGTTCGGGCACCCTGCTAGAGGGAAAATCATCATCGGTGACCATCTTCATCATCCCGCCTGTCTCCATGACGAGGAGAGAGTAGTTCACCCTCGGAGCTGAGGGTATATACCAGTAGCTATGTGTTTGATCTGTCTCTCGTGTTCTTGATTTGGCACGATCTTGATGTACCACAAGCTTTGCTATTTTAGTTGGATCTTATGATGTTTCTCCCCCTCTACGTCTTGTAATTGATTGAGTTTTTCCTTTGAAGTTACCTTATTGGATTCAGTCTTTAAGGATTTGAGAATACTTGATGTATGTATTGCATGTGCTTATCTATGGTGACAATGGGATATTCACGTGATACACTTGATGTATGTTTTGGTGATCAACTTGCGGGTTCTGTGACCTTGTGAACTTATGCATAGGGGTTGGCACACATTTTCGTCTTGACTCTCCGATAGAAACTTTGTGGCACTCTTTGAAATTCTTTGTGTTGGTTTGAATAGATGAATATGAGATTGTGTGATGCATATCTGTGACACCCGGATAGTTATGCTACAGTAACCCTCTGCTAAAGATGTCACGTCACCACGATTACTGTTGTTAATCTTGCGATGATTCAAATCCCGTTCAAATTACAAATTTAAAATCAAGTCAAACAATTAAAGTTTTCAAAAGTCAAAACTAAAATGTTCTTAATGTGACAAATAAATCATGGATTTTATTGGTGGAGAAACAACATCTTTATAAAATAATTAAATACCCTAAATTGATTAAAACAACAGCAAAAACAATTAATTATACTTCTATTATATTTTACAAAATACTAAACTATTTTAGCTAGGTGCCAAAGTTATTGTGGCAGTGGTATAACTAATGTTACTACTAAGAAGTTCACCCCCACTAAGTGATTTATCTTAACATGCAGCCTATCCACCTCATCAAACTGCCACATCAGCAATTATTCTTCCTTTTTAACCAATTTCTGTTAACGTTTAAACATGTGGCGTCGTTGCTCTATATGACGGACAGAACCCAATGGTCGATTCATGCTAGAACAAAGAAGCCTGATCGTCTCAGTAAAAAAACTCAACTGTCTCTTTCCCCACGTATCTCTCCCTTTCCATCTCTCTCTCTTCCCTTGGCAACAATACGGTGCGGCCGCTAGAATAGAAAAGAGGCAATCTCGACGTGTGGTCCAGTCCTCCGGCATGACCACTGGTCTTCGGCGCATCTGCCAGCTATCTAGGCTCTTTGCGGCTGTGGTTTCATTCCCGGTGTGGACTGGTCTGGTGCCATGTAGAATCGTTGATGGCGGTGGTGGTGCCGCTTTCCCTCTCTCTCAGACTGCAGTTCCGTTCTCGTTGGCAATAGGTGTGGCGCCCGGTAGCGTCCTTCGGATGGCAAAGCCCAGTTTTATTGGGGGTCTGATCAGAAGTCCTGTGATGTCTTCCTTTTGGACTGGAAGAGGAAGAGGCAGGTGGAGACGCCGGCCAGGTATTGCAACTAATGCCCACGCCTCTGCTACTTAGCGTCTCAGCCTTCTACCTTCAGATTTTGCATTTTTTTCTTTACCCACTGTGTAGTGCAATTTGATAGTGGTTAAGGTATGCTGATTTGATTTGGTTACGTTAGGAGGGAGCCATGGGTGGGCTGATGGGGTTGGGTAAGGTAAGCTGATTCACGGTCAACGCAGATCAATCCGTCGGTGGTGCCGAGCAGCAACCAGGTCTGGTGCAGATCGATAGCTGAAGCGCCATCGCGGGCAACCAGAAGGTGCCCCTTTTTCTTAGGCCGGTCTGCTTCCGTCAATTAATTTTTGCATGTCCTCTACACTCAATTATCTCTACTTAGAACTTTGACGTAAGAATTAATTTTAGTTTCTAATGTTGCCGAGTACTATTAGTGGCGGCTCTATTTTTTGTCCTTGAAAGATTTTTGTTTGCGTATTTTTGGATCAGCTTCTGATCGTTCCATGCCTTTCTGTTGACCTTCATATATTTTGTTTGCTAATTTTTGAACCAGGCTTAGTTAGTTCATGCTCTTTATTTTTATTTCTTTGCAGGTCTCCATGCCTTCTTGGTACTAATTTCTACACATCAAACGCTTCTTCATGGAGCGAGCGGGAAACGAAGCGGACGAAGGCTACCATCAGTGAGCTGCACCTCTTCCTGTTCTCCCCCCATCTCTCTCTCTCTCTCTCTCTCTCTCTCTCTCTCTCTCTCCGGGCTGTAACATGGGGGATCGTCACTGATTTTGCTCCAGCAACGGTTGGCATTAACTAGGCGGGGATTACAAATGCTAAATTGTTTGATTACCATGTTCATCAAGGTGCGTAGGTGTATCTTGATTTGGCCTCAAAAGTTCTGCCTCTATACTTTGTTACTTCCATGTGGATTTCCTTTTGTCTGGTACAACCTAGACGATTCAAGAAAGAATTCTACATCAGTCATTGGTATATTTGCATTTACTACTATCAAATTTATTTACGTAGGTAGGATCACCAGTCTTTATGTTTACCATGTATTTGTTCTACCCCTTTGTCTTATCATGCAGGGGAAAATAGGAATCAAGTATAAAAGGTTGTTATGCTAAGACGATTCTTTCTGAAAGTTTAAGAAAGACACAATTCCTGCTGGCATTCGTTTGCATCTAGCAGTTTTCTTAGTAAGATAATTAACGCTTGCTTCTATATGTGTGCACTCGTACGAAAAACAAAATCGTGCTTTTCCCATACATATTGACTATTGTATTGTTGTAACATTTGAACCCTTCTTTGTGTTACTAAGATATTAAATTAATCGTAGTTTGTGTTTTGTGTGGAGACACGCTTTGATATATGTAAGTATGTACATTTGTTGATACCATATTTTCTCTGGCTAATGAATGTTTTATCCACATATTTAACACAAAATATAACAGATTCTGGTATCTATGGTAGTTTAGTTTTTCTATTGTCACGTAATACCGGTGTTTTACTACTAATCATGATTTTTGAGCATATCAATATTTGTACTCCATGTTTCAGGTTTTTCCCCTAACATAAGTTTCGTCAAGATGTTTTGTTATTTGAACGTCTATTTGAATTTTTTTTTCAATTATGGTTATTGCTATCTCTATTTTTAGCATCTATTCTCGCAGCAACGCGCGGGTTGTCATCTAGGATTACTAGTACTTTACAAAACTAAAACAATTTGGGAAATAAAATTAAAGCAGAAAGGGAAATCAAATAAATGCAAAGACAAAACAAAATTAGAAAATAAAACAAAAACAAAAGAAAGAAGAAAAGAAACCCCCCTCTCCCCTGGGCCAGGTGGGCCAACTAGCCAACAGCCGGCCAGCCCACCAACCGGTCGGCCCAAACCCCCCTCCATATCCCCTCCAGGGGGAAACCCTAACTCCCGAACACGCACATCCCCCCACTCCCCACGTCTCTCCCCCCCTCTCGATCCGATCTGGATCGAGGGAGCGTTCCCGAGCCCCCTTCGACACCAACTGCCGCCGCCTGGAGGTCCAGTCGGCGGAGCCACCCTCCCGGAGCCTCTCTGCCTCGACTACCTCGTCCTCGCCGTCGCTCGCGTCGTCTCCGTCCTCCTCCCCAAAGGCTCCATCGAGCCACGCCGACCCCCCTTCGCGCCAACTCTGGCGAGGCCGTCGGCCTCCACCTCCCCTCTCCCCTTTTCTCTCCCCCTCGCGGTCACCACGCCCAACCACCTCGCGCCCGTGCCGTTCGTCCGCTCCGACCGCACCCCCGCTCGCCCGCTTGCTCCTCCCTGTAGCCGCGCCTTCGTCGCGCTCGTCGTCGCCGGTGCCTGTTACTGCTCTGCGATGTTGCGTTGTTGCTGGCTGTAGCCGTTGCCGCTGCTATCCCATAGCCGCTGCTAGCTGCTGCTCTCGCTTGCCGTAGCCACCGCCGCTGATGCATCCGCCAACAGCCGCCTACTGCTGCTCCTGATAAGATGCCGCGCTACTGCTTGCCTCTCGTCCCCGCGCTCCCGCGTCGTCTGCAGCTCCAGTCGCAGCTGCTTGTGGCTACTCCAGCGCGCGTCCCCAATGCCTCCGCCCGCGCCTGCCCCGTCCGGCCTCTGGACGCGGCCGCCGCCTCACCACAGCCGCCGGCGCCCTGCTCCCTCACCCAGTCTACCCGCCGCCATGTTCCGACCGGCGCCCGTGCGGCCCCTGGCCGCCGGCGCTCAGTGCCATTTTCCCCCTGTCGACCTGGGCAGGTGCCTAGCGCCCGCTCCAGGCACCCGATAGCGTCCAGTGCCCGATCCAGTGGCATATGGGTCGCTGACAGAGGGCCTCGCCCCAGAACAGTTTTAAAAAAAGAGACAAAATAATAATAATATAATTAAATTAATTAATTAATTAGTTAAATAAGTTAATTAACTTAATTAATTGTGATTAATTAACCTAATCATTTAACTAATCTAGTTAATCCTGATTAGTTAGTCTCAATCAATGACAAATGGGACCCACCCGCCAGCTTGACTGGTCAAAGGTCAAAGCTGACCGCTGATGTCAAGCTGACGTCATAAATGCGTTAGAATTCAATTAATTCTATTAATTCTAGAAAATGATTAAATCCTTTTTAAATTAATATAAAATAAACCGTACCTCGGATGGAAAAACCTTGTACATGAAAGTTGCTCAGAACGACGAGACAAATCCGGATATGCAGCCCGTTCGTCCGCCACACATTCCTAGCATAGCAAACACGCAACTTTCCCCCTTTGGTTCGTTTGTCCGAAAATGCCAAACACTGGGAATACTTTCCCGGATGTTTCCCCCCTTCGCCGGTATCACCTATCCCTGCGTTAGGTCACCCATAGCACAACATATTGCCGCGTCTTGCTTTGTGTTACATTTGATTGCTCTGTTATTTATTGTGTTCCCCCTCCGTTACTTCTTTCCGGTAGGCTCCGAGACCGTTGCCGATACCCCTGTGATCGACTACATCGACGACGACCCCTTCTTCTTGCCAGAGCAACCAGGCAAGCCCCCCCTGATCACCAGATATCGCCTATTCCTTCTCTCTACTGCTTGCATTAGAGTAGTGTAGCATGTTACTGCTTTTGGTTAATCCTATTCTGATGCATAGCCTGTCATTGTTGCTACAGTTGTTACCCTTACCTGCAATTCTAAATGCTTAGTATAGGATGCTAGTATTCCATCAGTGGCCCTACACTCTTGTCCGTCTGCCATGCTATACTACTGGGCCGTGATCACTTCGGGAGGTGATCACGGGCATATGCTATATACTTTATACTGTTACATTACTTATGATACTGTTCGGAGATGGGGGCTGAAGGGGCAGGTGGCTCCATCCCGGTGGAGGTGGGCCTGGGTTTCCGACGGCCCCCGACTGTTACTTTGTGGTGGAGCGACAGGGCAGGTTGAGACCACCTAGGTGAGAGGTGGGCCTGGCCCTGGTCGGCATCTACGGTTACTTCATAATAACACGCTTAATGAGATCTTGGTATTTGACCTGAGTTGGGTCGTTGACCTTATACGCACTAACCGCCACGTGGGGCAAGATATGGGCAACCGGCGTCGTGGTATCAGCCGATGCTCTTTTTGACGCCAGCGACTGAGCGTCGCGCGTCGCATTGGACCGTAAGCCCGCGCTTGTATTAAGGGGGCTAGGTCTGCTTCCGGCCGCGTTCGCAACGTGCAGGTGTGCAATGGGTGATGGGCCCAGACCCCTGCGCGCATAGGATTTAGACCGGCGTGCTGACCTCTCTGTTGAGCCTAGGTAGGGCTGCGACGTGTTGATCTCCCAAGGCCGGACATGACCCAGGAAAGTGTGACCGGCCAGAGGGATCGAGCGTGTCGGGTAATGTGGTGCACCCCTGCAGGGAAGTTTATCTATTCGAATAGCCATGATCTTCGGTAACAGGATGACCCGGAGTTGTACCTTGACCTTATGACAACCAGAACCGGATACTTAATAAAACACACCCTTCCAAGTGCCAGATATAACCCGGTGATCGCTCTCACACAGGGCGACGAGGGGAGGATCACCGGGTAGGATTATGCTATGCGATGATACTTGGTGAACTTACCATCTACTCTCTTCTACATGCTGCAAGATGGAGGTGGCTAGAAGCATAGTCTTCGACAGGACTAGCTATCCCCCTCTTATTCTGGCATTCTGCAGTTCAGTCACCGATATTGCCCCTTTACACATATACCCATGCATATGTAGTGTAGATCCTTGCTTGCGAGTACTTTGGATGAGTACTCATGGTTGCTTTCTCCCTCTTTTCCCCTTTCCTTTTTACCTGGTTGTCGCAACCAGATGCTGGAGCCCAGGAGCCAGACGCCACCGTCGACGACGAATCCTACTACACCGGAGGTGCCTACTACTACGTGCAGGCCGCTGACGACCAGGAGTAGTACTTTTGGAGAGGCATGCGCCTCTTTCGATCTGTATCCCAGTTTGTGCTAGCCATCTTATGGCAACTTGTTTAACTTATGTCTATACTCAGATGTTGTTGCTTCCACTGACTCATCTATGATCGAGCACTTGTATTCGAGCCCTCGAGGTCCCTGGCTTGTATTATGATGCTTGTATGACTTATTTTATTTTTAGAGTTGTGTTGTGATATCTTCCGTGAGTCCCTGATCTTGATCGTACACGTTTGCGTGTATGATTAATGTACGATTGAATCGGGGGCGTCACAAGTTGGTATCAGAGCCGACTGCCTGTAGGAATCCCCCTTTCACACTCCTTGGCCGAAGTTGAGTCTAGTCATTGAAAAACTTTTACTAACATGGCTGTGTCTTATGGGCCCACGTCGCCATTGGGTGGTATTAGGATCTTTTATTCCTCGTCTATACTCTAGGATTCTGATCTCTCTTCTATTAGGGTTAAACGATTTTGCTAACTCTAAACTCTAGGTTCTCGTAACTAATTCCACCCGAAGACCCCCATCATTCCATATGATGGCTTGATTCATCAGCAGACCCCGAAGATACTCTCCGATGTTATCCCGAGAACTTGTACTCGTCGCGTGTGCAATTCCCTTCCACCGTCAACCCCTATAGATAACTACATGCCCTTGCCATTCTTACATTCATCCCCAATTGATCTTGTTATTACAAGATACCCCGAAATTCTCTCTGTTGTTCCGAGAATCCTCTGAGCTTACTGCCTTGCTGTTCTTTGTCACCTGAATACCCCTACGGATAATTCTCGCACTTACTGAGTATCCGCTCATCCCCAGTTGATTCACGTATTTCACACAAGTCTCCAAAATAGCATTTGATCTATTGAAAACCCTAAGCAGCCTATTGCTCTTGAAATTCTTACTTGCTTGCATTATGAATAATCTCATAAGTCTGGTAATCTTATTGACATCCTTTGCCATTGTCATTTTGAGTCCACTGATCCAATATGTTGCGAGTGCTCGCAATCCTCAATTAGGTCCTATAATTCATCCTTCTAGCTCAGACGTTATTTTAAAAATGAGCTGGATCTCAAGCAATCAAATTGCCATTGATTGTACCCCTAAGCCTACTCAACTTATCCATCCTTAACCAGAGTGTTTGTTTCTGATCCCTTGATTTGGAGCTCATAATTCCTTTGCATTTGAGCTTTGAATTAGTCAATTGTTTCTATATTCTGATCTCCTTGCATTTTTTCTTCCTCTCGCTGAGTACCGATGCTCACATCAGATCCCTTGAGTACCACCGGATCCTTTATTGGATTTTATCCGACAACGTCCTTCATATTCAATCACTGTGGAAGTTCTTTCCATGATACATAATGCCATTTGTAAATCATATTCTTTGATTTGGCCAACCATGCTCTGCTTTCAAGCTGGTGATATTTACTCTTGAAGCTTGTGGTATATGTTTCTAAGATACCCTGATGGGTTGAGCCTATGCCTTCCTTAATCTGTGCGAACCCGAAAAGTTTGCACGGGTCATACTCCTCTGGTAATTCACCAGGTAGATTTTCACACTCAAATCTTTTTTCTAATAAGAGTAGTGAAGGAATGGTCATGCATGGGAGAAGTGGGAGTCGACCTTGAACTTTGTGTTCATGCACATGGACACTATGTAGATCTTATCATGGAAGCTTCTCTACAATTAATTATTCCCTTGGTATAAGTTCATATTATATCTGGGATCTGGTCTTTTGCAATCATGGTTCTGGCCATATTGATACTCCTTGATTCCTTTTATCGGACAAGTTGGACCACTTGTCCTCAGCAGATCAATGCACCCGTCCAACCTCTATTATGATCTACCTTCGAGTATTACCCCGTGGTATCTCGATACTATCACAGAACCATATTACTTCTTATGAGTTCTTCAAGTATTATTTCTCACGGATTCCAATTTTCCACGGGTTCTGAGTTGTTAGACACTCAAGGACACTAATAAGTGAATCAATTCCGCACTCTGATTCAATAACTCTAAGTAATCTCCATTGCGTATGAGTTTATTAAACCTTCAAGTCATTCCTAGCCTGATCAACTATATCATTAATGTGCTAAATTTTAACTGTGCTACTTGGTCCTTATTCCCGGAGCACAACCTTTAGCGATGAGATAAGCTTACGTCGATTCCCTCGTCTTATCGTCCTACCTCGAACAACAAGCTTGATTTTGAGTTGGTGTCGTATCCGAGGTTCCAATAATCTTTCGCTGCATTAGTCCTGTTGCTTGATGTAGCCATTGTTAAATTGCTTCTTCGTGGAGCCTTTCGACAAAATTTATCATGATCATCATTAGCATTCTGAGCTCTTCCAGGATATCAGTTGAATTCATGTTGAGAAATACCATCCTTGCCCTCAATGATTTGTGTTATCATCGACCACTTTATTACCTTCCGTTCAACACAAAACTTGTTCGTGTTTTGTGTTATACCTTGAGTTCCTTGCTATCCAGCGTTTGTTCTTCTTTACCTTGAAATATTACTATCTTTTATGTCAAGTATGTCGTGAGAATTTCACCACCTCTTATGAATTATTGATGCAAGTGATGCTTCTCACCATCACCATTCTTTTCATGTCCCCCGTGTTCCAACCGGAATACCGACAAATGGACCGTGATGTGAAAAATTCAAAACTTCTAGCAACCCTATTGCTTGTAAGTTAATGACCGATAGTTACATTCTTTGTGTATTGGATATCGAATCACCCTTCTATCATTGATCTTGCTACCTAAGCCCATAATTCGGGTGCACCGTTCAACCAACGTTTAAATTGTGTATGTTTTCCTCAAGCATAAATCATTATATCATTTGATCTCACAAATGTTATCTCCTTGTTCACATAATTGTGGGCATCCATCTTTTTGGAAATCTCAATGAATTGTCACTGAGTCCATCAACCACCTCCTCATCCTCTTCATGGTTTTAATGATGGACTCTTGTTTCGGAACTTTCTTCCATAGTTCATTTCCCGAGAATCTACAATGTCATCTCGTCAATTTGTGTCTTACCTTTATCTTCTCAGGCATCCTGAGTCGGAGGTATCCTGACACCAATCAGATCTGAATCTCAGTCAGATATGATGGTTGGAACATATTTCCAGGAGTTATAAACATTGGTCTTTATATGGCCCGGTAAGGTGATGTCATGCCTAGCACACCTGGCTGGATGACCCATTGTTATAGTTCTTCCTTTTTTAGCAAGGTTTGTCATTCTTCCATAAGAAAATGGTAAGACTTATTCTATGAGTTGTTCCTGATGGATCCTTTGTGTATCCAAAGTCTGACCTTTGATTGAAGACCATGTCAATGCTATCTCGAAGCATGTCTATGGTATTCTGATTTTCAACAAGAACATTTGAAGCCCAATGCTAAATGTTTCCTGCTCAATTATCCAAACACCGTTGTATGGGTAATGTCATGAAATTTCTCTCCCCTTACCTAAATGGTTTTCTTCTTTCTATCCTGTCATGGATATCACGCTCTACTTGTCCTTGGGAAGGATATACCCTTGAAATATGTGTTTAAACACATTTTCCTTTCCATTGTTCTGTTTAGTCTGATGACCACATCTTTCTTTCCATTGGTTTGTTTAACCTTTCTTGTGATCTATATGATCTAAGTAGTAATATTTCCCTGCTTATGTAAACACCTCGTTGTACAATTCTGCCAGCAAGACCCTGTTACTATTGTTGATGACATTCTGGTAGCCACCGATGGACGAACTTTGCCTATTGGTCTGCCTCGTTCAATGAGCAGGAAAATGGTTCTCTTTGTCCCTCGCCCTTGGTACCGACGTTGTTGCCGACATAATCGACATGCTACCCTTTGACATGCCTTGCTTACATGATCGTGCAAGACGTCATCGCCCTTCCTACTTTTAACCCACCTAGTTGGCCCATAACCCACAGTTCCACAGGATCGAAACCTGACTCTCCTGTACACCTTGTTGTCAAAGTTATTCCTCACGCTTGACTTCATATGTAATTCACGGGCCACCTGCCTAGTGATCTATTCTCGTATCAGATGCAATACTTATTCTTGTTGCTCTGAAACCCTTTCACCTTCTGATTAGGCCATCGAACGATTGCTTGCCCATTGGAAACTTCTCATGGTACCTTCTTACTTTACTCTCGATATTTTCTTAAGTATCTATTCGAGGGTTACTTTCTACCACATTCCCTGAGTTATCTGCCAGATAGTTGACCTTGAAGGTCCGTTCTTCAGAAGTTACCCCTTATCATTATCGTAAGTACGATGGAGTTCCTGAAGAAAGGACGACAACCTCATCATGATGCATTGATGCATAGGAATGAAGACATCAGCGCTATGGACCGACCACTTCGAGAAACCAAGACCGAGAAGATTCGTTAGGATTTCGTAACCAGACCTTTCCCCCTTATTCCACCTCTTAAATCTCGGGACGCGATTTCTTGTAGTGGAGGAGAATTGTGACGCCCGGATAGTTATGCTACAGTAACCCTCTGCTAATGATGCCATGTCACCACGATAACTGTTGTTAATCTTGCGATGATTCAAATCCTGTTCAAATTACAAATTTAAAATCAAGTCAAACAATTAAAGTTTTCAAAAGTGAAAACTAAAATGTTTTTAATGTGACAAATAAATCATGGATATTATTGGTGGAGAAACAACATCTTTATAAAATAATTAAATACCCTAAATTGATTAAAACAATAGCAAAAACAATTAATTATACTCCTATTATATTTTACAAAATACTAAACTATTTTAGCTAGGTGCCAAAGTTATTGTGGCAGTGGTATAATTAATGTTACTATGTTAGGTGCTAATTGAATACTTTACAAAACTAAAACAACTTGGGAAATAAAATTAAAGCAGAAAGGAAAATCAAATAAATGTAAAGACAAAACAAAATTAGAAAATAAAACAAAAACAAAAGAAAGAAGAAAAGAAACCCCCCTCTCCCCTGAGCTAGGTGGCCCAACTAGTCAACAACCGGCCAGCCCACCAACCGGTCGGCCCAAACCCCCCTCCATATCCCCTCCAGGGGGAAACCCTAACTCCCGACCGCACCCATCCCCCGACTCCCCATGTCGCTCTCCCCCCTCTCGATCTGGTCTGGATCGAGGGAGCGTTCCCGAGCCCCCTTCGACACCAACTATCGCCGCCTGGAGGTCCAGTCGGCGGAGCCACCCTCTCGGAGCCTCTCCGCCTCGACTACTTCGTCCCCATCGTCGCTCGCGTCATCTCCGTCCTCCTCCCCAAAGGTTCCATCGAGCCACGCCGACCCTCCTTCGCGCCAATGCTGGTGAGGCCGTCGGCCTCCGCCTCCCCTCTCCCCTTTTCTCTCCCCCTCGCGGTCACCACGCTCAACCACCTCGCGCCCGTGCCGTTCGTCCGCTCCGGCCGCACCCCCGCTCGCCCGCTTGCTCCTCCCCGTAGCCGCGCCTTCGTCGTGCTCGTCGTCGCCGCTGCCTGTTACTGCTCTGCAATGTTGCGTTGTTGTTGGCTATAGCCGTTGTCGCTGCTATCCCGTAGCCACTGCTAGCTGCTGCTCCAGCTTGCCGTAACCACCGCCGCTGATGCTTCCGCCAACAGCCGCCTACTTCTGCTCCTGCTAAGATGCTGCACTACTGCTTGCCTCCCGTCCCCGTGCTCCTGCGTCGTCTGCAGCTCCGGTCGCAGCTGCTTGCTGCTGCTCCAGCGCGTGCCCCCGACGCCGCTGCCCGCGCCTGCCCCGTCCGGCCTCTGGACGCGGCCGCCGCCTTACCGCAGTCGCCGACACCCTGCTCCCTCACCCAGTCTCCCCGCAGCCATGTTCCGACCGGCGCCCGTGCGACCCCTGGCTGCCGGCGCTCAGTGCCGTTTTCCCCCTGTCGACCTGGGCAGGTGCCTAGCGCCCGCTCCAGGCGCCCGATAGCACCGAGTGCCCGATCCAGTGGCATATGGGTCGCTGACAGAGGGCCCCGCCCCAGAACAGTTTTAAAAAAGAGATAAAATAATAATAATATATTAAATTAATTAATTAGTTAACTAAGTTAATTAACTTAATTAATAGTGATTAATTAACCTAATCATTTAGCTAATCTAGTTAATCCTGATTAGTTAGTCTCAATCAATGACAAACGGGACCCACCCGCTAGCTTGACCGGTCAAAGGTCAAAGCTGACCGCTGATGTCATGCTGACGTCATAAATGCGTTAGAATTAAATTAATTCTATTAATTCTAGAAAATGATTAAATCCTTTTTAAATTAATATAAAATAAACCATACCTCGGATGGAAAAACCTTGTACATTGAAGTTGCTCAGAACGACGAGACAAATCCGGATATGCAGCCCGTTCATCGGCCACACATACCTAGCATAGCAAACGCGCAACTTTCCCCCCTCGGTTCGTTTGTCCAAAAATACCAAACACTGGGAATACTTTCCCGGATGTTTCCCTCCTTCGCCGGTATCACATATCCCTGCGCTAGGTCACCCCTAGCACAACGTATTGCCGCGTCTTGCTTTGTTTTACATTTGATTGCTCTGTAATTTATTGTGTTCCCCCTCCGTTACTTCTTTCCGGTAGGCTCCGAGACCGTTGCCGATACCCCTGTGATCGACTACATCGACGACGACCCCTTCTTCTTGCCAGAGCAACCAGGCAAGCCCCCCCTTGATCACCAGATATCGCTTATTCCTTCTCTCTACTGCTTGCATTAGAGTAGTGTAGCATGTTACTGCTTTCGGTTAATCCTGTTCTGATGCATAGCCTGCCATTGTTGCTACAGTTGTTACCCTTACCTGCAATTCTAAATGCTTAGTATAGGATGCTAGTATTCCATTAGTGGCCCTACACTCTTGTCCGTCTGCCATGCTATACTACTGGGCCGTGATCACTTCGGGAGGTGATCACGGGCATATGCTATATACTTTATACTGTTACATTACTTATGACACTGTTCGGAGATGGGGGCTGAAGGGGCAGGTGGCTCCATCCCGGTGGAGGTGGGCCTGGGTTTCCGACGGCCCTCGACTGTTACTTTGTGGTGGAGCGACAGGGCAGGTTGAGACCACCTAGGTGAGAGGTGGGCCTGGCCCTGGTCGGCATCTGCGGTTACTTCATAATAACACGCTTAACGAGATCTTGGTATTTGATCTGAGTTGGGTCGTTGACCTTATACGCACTAACCGCCACGTGGGACAAGATATGGGCAACCAACGTCGTGGTATCAGCCGAAGCTCTTTCTGACGTCAGCGACTGAGCGGCGCGCACCGCATTGGACCGTAAGCCCGCGCTTGTATTAAGGGGGCTAGGTCTTCTTTCGGCCGCGTTCGCAACGTGCAGGTGTGCAATGGGTGATGGGCCCAGACCCCTGCACGCATAGGATTTAGACTGGCGTGCTGACCTCTCTGTTGAGCCTAGGTAGGGCTGTGACGTGTTGATCTCCCGAGGCCGGACATGACCCAGGAAAGTGTGCCCGGCCAGAGGGATCGAGCGTGTCGGGTAATATGGTGCACCCCTGCAGGGAAGTTTATCTATTCAAATAGCCGTGATCTTCGGTGACAGGACGACCCGGAGTTGTACCTTGACCTTATGACAACTAGAACCGGATACTTAATAAAACACACCCTTCCAAGTGCCAGATATAACCCGGTGATCGCTCTCACACAGGGCGACGAGGGGAGGATCGCCGGGTAGGATTATGCTATGCGATGATACTTGGTGAACTTACAATCTACTCTCTTCTACATGCTGCAAGATGGAGGTGGCCAGAAGCGTAGTCTTCGACAAGACTAGCTATCCCCCTCTTATTCTAGCATTCTGCAGTTCAGTCCATCGATATTGCCCCTTTACACATATACCCATGCATATGTAGTGTAGATCCTTGCTTGCGAGTACTTTGGATGAGTACTCACGGTTGCTTTCTCCCTCTTTTCCCCCTTTCCTTTTTACCTGGTTGTCGCAGCCAGATGCTGGAGCCCAGGAGCCAGACGCCACCGTCGACGACGACTCCTACTACACCGGAGGTGCCTACTACTACGTGCAGGCTGCTGACGACGACCAGGAGTAGTTTAGGAGGATCCCAGGTAGGAGGCATGCGCCTCTTTCGATCTGTATCCTAGTTTGTGCTAGCCATCTTATGGCAACTTGTTTAACTTATGTCTGTACTCAGATATTGTTGCTTCCGCTGACTCGTCTATGATCGAGCACTTGTATTCGAGCCCTCGAGGCCCCTGGCTTGTATTATGATGCTTGTATGACTTATTTTATTTTTAGAGTTGTGTTGTGATATCTTCCGTGAGTCCCTGATCTTGATCGTACACGTTTGCGTGTATGATTGAATCAGGGGCGTCACAATATCGTATAATCAAACCCGTGGATACTTGTGGTGACATTGGAGTATCTATGTGACATTAGGGTTTTGGTTGATGTGTGTCTTAAGGTGTTATTTTAGTACGAACTCTAGGGCTATTTGTGACACTTATAGGAATAGCCAAATAGATCGATCAGAAAGAATAGCTTTGAGGTGGTTTCGTACCCTACAATCATCTCTTCGTTTGTTCTCTGCTATTAGTGACTTTGGAGTGACTCTTTGTTGCATGTTGAGGGATTGTTATATGATCTAATTATGTTATCATTGTTGAGATAACTTGCAGTAGTGAAAGTATGAACCCTAGGCCTTGTTTCTAAGCATTTCAATACTGTTTTCGCTCACTTTTACCACTTGTTACCTTGCTGTTTTTATATTTTCAGATTACAAAAACCTATATCTACCATCCATATTGCACTTGTATTACCATCTCTTCGCCGAACTAGTGCACCTATACAATTTACCATTGTATTGAGTGTGTTGGGGACACAAGAGACTCTTTGTTATTTGGTTGCAGGGTTGTTTGAGAGAGACCATCTTCATCCTATGCCTCCCACAGATTGATAAACCTTAGGTCATCCACTTAAGGGAAATATGCTACTGTCCTACAAAACTCTGCGCTTGGAGGCCCAACACGAGTCTACAAGAAGAAGGTTGCGTTGTAGACATGAAGCTCTTTTCTGGCGTCGTTACTGGGGAGGCTAGGTAAGCGGCACTCACACCCCGTCAACTAAGCCCTTTTCTGGCGCCATTGCCGGGAAGGTGAGTGCTTGAAGGTATATCTTTAGATCTTGCGATCGAATCTTTTAGTTTCTTGTTTTATCACTAGTTTAGTCTATAAAAGAAAATTACAAAAATGGAATTGAGGATGCCTCATATGCTTCATCTTTTCAATGTCTTTCGTGAAAATAAGGATTCCGAAAATTGTGCTCAATAGGAAGAATGCAATAAAATGTTTGACATACAATCTTTGAATGATGAGCATGATTCCAATGTTGTTAGTATGAATTCTTTGAATATCCATAGTAGTAATGATGATTGCACTAGTTATGATAATTTTTTTCTTACAAGCATGTCAATTTCTATGGAGTGCATAGAGTTTGCTGTTAGATACCAAATAGGGAGGATAGATTTTGCAAGAAGCAGAAGTACTTAGAAACTAAATGGTTGCAAGAGAGGCTATATGTTTGTGCTGAAAAGTTTAATATTTTTCGCCATCCTTGTGAACTTTGCAATGAACATGGTCATTTAAATCTCCAAGCAAATTGTTTCGTGATCGAATTGTGTCAAAAAATTGTGATGACTTGATTTCCCTTGCACATCATAATGAACTTAGTTTGCTTCTAGGATATGAAGAAATGAAACGTATAACTAAAGATATTTCAGAATATAACCTTGAGAGATTTCTTGATTTTGATCTAGAGGAATTTATATGTACTATGACGTAAATTGCATTGAGAATCCTTATATTGCCAATTACTTAAAGACAAGAAAACAAATAGAAGATGAAGAGAATAC
Organism: Aegilops umbellulata; assembly: GCA_032464435.1. Taxonomy (NCBI): domain Eukaryota; kingdom Viridiplantae; phylum Streptophyta; class Magnoliopsida; order Poales; family Poaceae; genus Aegilops; species Aegilops umbellulata. Next base: position 32,340,806 of record CP136060.1, read on the forward strand.
TAATGAAGGGGAAGAGGTTTCCCAATATCCTCTTATGATGAATTGGGTAACGAGGAGGAGTTTTTTTTATTCAACCAATCTCATCAATAAGGAGCTCCAAAAGGGTGATTAAACCCGCACATGATGTGAAGAAGAAAAAGAAAAGACGGAAAAGAAAAAGTAAAAGGTATCTCTCCCAAATGATGTTGCTCCTATTATTGTTATGCCTATTACTCATTGTGATGATTATGATTGGGAAAGTAATGATACTTGTTATAATCTTGAAAATCTTTTTGGCACCAACTTAGGAAGTTGTGATGATAATAATTGCTATACTATTGGTGCTATTCATATTATTAATGATGAAAGTGATTATGCTTGTGATATGCAAAGCCACAAGCTTGGGGATGCTATGCTTGATGAGAGTTACATGTTTGAGAATTTATTTGCCGCAATTAATATTTGTCCCAAACTTGGGGATGCTATGTTTAATGAAGATGATATTTTAGTCCTCCAAGTTTTGATGCGCAAATTTATCATGATTGTAGCATGCCTCCTACCTACGCTGATTATATTGATAAAAGTGGGTTTGGAAGAGTGTCAACTTTAGGAAGTAATAATCCCACTATCTTGGAGAATGCTGAATCTTGTTAAAAGTGTATTTGGAGAGGTCATGACTTTATTTAGTAATGATTCTACTATCTTGGAAGAGGTTTCAATTGATTTTGATGAGAACAAAGTTGCTACTTATGATGATTATTGTGATGCCACTTATGTTATAAAAAGTAGTGATGATTATATTTATAAATATTGTCATGATTATGATTACCCTTTTTCTGAACATTACTCTTTTAATGTGGAAACAATTTATAGTATTCGAGTTTCTTATGATACTCCCACTATTCCGAATGAGAAGAGTTTTGCTTATGTGGAGAACAGTAAAATTTCTATGCTTATGGATCATGAAAGTACTGCTTTATGTGATGGTTATATTGTTGAATTCATTCATGATGCCACTGAAAATTATTATGAGGGAGGAACATATGCTTTTACATATCTCAATAATATCAAGTTCCCTCTCTATGTGTTGAAAGTTTCGAAGTTATGCTTGTTTTACCTTCCTATGCTAGTTGATTCTTGCTCCCATAAGTTGTTTGCTCAGAAAATCCCTATGCATAGGAAGTGACTTAGACTTAAATGTGCTTGTCATATGCTTCATGATGCTCCCATTATGTTTCAATTCCTATCTTTTATGTGAGCATCGTTGAAATCATCATGCCTAGCTAGAAAGGCATTAAAGAAAAACACTTGTTGGGAGACAACCCAACATTTATACCTACTGTTTTGGTGTGTTCACATGATTAAGCTATTGTAATAATCATGTTTTATAGCTTTTGTTTCAACAAAATGCCAAGTAAAGCCTTTGGGATAGTGTGGATGATAGTTGATTCAATTCTGTCCAAAAACAGAAACTTTGGCGCATAGTCACAGAATTGTTAAAAATCACTGAAGCATAGAAAAATGCTGAATTTTTACAGTATATTGATATAAAAATTTCCCATGTTGTCCTGATTTTCAGAATTTTTGGAGTAACACAAGTATGGTTGTTGTTCAAATCATTACCGGCTGTTCTGTTTTTGACTGATTCTGTTTTCGATGCATAGTTTGCTTGTTTTCTAGTTTCTATGGATTATATTGCTTAATATAAATTGTAGAAATGATAGGGTACACTAGGCATCATGTGAGAAAAATTATGAATCTTGTATTGACAGTACCAAAGTGAATGATTTGTTTTATTATACTAACTGAGCTCATGAGTTTTCTGTTAAGTTTTGTGTTGTGAAGTTTTCGAGTTTGAGTAAAATTTTGATGGACTACGGAATAAAGAGTGGCAAGAGCCTAAGTTTGGGGATGCCCAAGGCACTCCAAGGTAATATTTAAGGACAACCAAGAGCCTAAGCTTTGGGATGCCCCGGATGGCATCCCCTCTTTCATCTTCGTTCATCGGTAACCTTACTTGGAGCTATATTTTTATTCACCACATAATATGTGTTTTGCTTGGAGCGCCATTTTCTTTTATTAGGATTTGCTTGCTGTTATTTAGAGTAATGTTTTGCATCTTTTAGTTTAATAAAAAGGTCAAGTATAGCCTTTTCCATGCTTATTTTGCAAGTCCATATGTTGTTGTTTTAAAAATAGAAAGTTTGCTGTTATGTTTTGAATATTTGTGAGTAGTCAGAACATTATAAAATCTTGAAATTTTTACACAATGAGTAAAAAACCATTTTTTACAGTGTGGTAATTTTTTAGAATTTTTGGAGTTAGGGAAGTGTGATTCCTCTTGCATTCTTTACAGACTGTTCTGTTTAGACAGATTGCTGTTATGTTTGCATATGTTTGCTTGTTTAATGATTCTATTTGAGGATATGAATATTAAATATGCAGAGTCATTTAATATGCAATGTCAAATAATAATTTTAGTGATTTGCTACAGTTGAGAATGATAAGGTTTATGCGTTGATTTATACTAACTTATCTCACGAGTTCTTGTTGATTTTTGTGTGGATGGAGTTTTTAAGATTTAGGGAAACCGCAATATGAATGGAATTAAGGAGACACAAAAGCTCAAGCTTGGGGATGCCCAAAGCATCCCTAATTAATATTTCAAGAAGTCTCAAGCATCTAAGTTTGGGGATGCCCCGGTTGGCATCCCACCTTTCTTCTTCAACAATGATCGGTCAGTTTTGCTTGAACCTAAGTTTTTGCTTCTTCACATGATATGTGCTATCCTTGAAATATCATTTTATTTTGTTTTTCTTGATGTTTGAATAAAGTACTTAAGATCTGAAATTTTATTTATGAGAGAGAGTCTTCACATAGTTACATAATTATTCGACTACTCATTGGTCTTCACTTATATATTTTGGAGTAGTTTGTCATTTGGTCTAGTGCTTCACTTTTATCTTTTTAGAGCACGGCGGTAGTTTTATTTTGAAGAAATTATTAAACTCTCATGCTTCCCTTATATCATTTTGAGAGTCTCTAACAACATGGTAATTTGATTAGGTTATGAATTTAGTCCTAATATGATAGGCATCCAAGAGGGATATAATAAAAACTTTTATATTAAGTGCATTGAATACCATGAGAAGTTTGATTCCTTATGATTGTTTTGAGATGTAAAGATAGTGATATTAGAGTCATGCTAGTGAATAATTTTGGATTGGTAGAAATACTTGTGTTAAAGTTTGTGATTCCCGTAGCATGCACGTATGGTGAACCGTTATGTGATGAAGTCGGAGCATGATTTATTTATTGATTGTCTTCCTAATGAGTGGTGGTCAGGGACGAGCGATGGTCTTTTCCTACCAATCTATCCCCCTAGGAGCATGCGCGTAGTACTTCGTTTCGATAACTAATGGATTTTTGCAATAAGTATGTGAGTTATTTATGACTAATGTTAGAGTCCATGGATTATACGCACTCTCACCATTCCATCATTGCTAGTCTCTCTAGTACCGCGTAACTTTCGCCGGTACCATACACCCACAATATACCTTCTCAAAACAGCCACCATACCTACCTATTATGGCATTTCCATAACCATTCCGAGATATATTTCCATGCAAATTTCCACCATTTCGTTTATTATGACACGTTTCATCATTGTCATATTGCTTTGCATGATCATGTAGTTGACATCGTATTTGTGGCAAAGCCACCGTTCATAATTTTTTCATACATGTCACTCTTGAGTCATTGCACATCCCGGTACACCGCCGGAGGCATTCATATGGAGTCATATTTTGTTCTAAGTATCGAGTTGTAAGTAAATAAAAGTGTGATGATCTTCATTATTAGAGCATTGTCCCATGTGAGGAAAGGATGATGGAGACTATGATTCCCTCACAAGTCGGGATGAGACTCCGGGCAAAAAATAAAAAAAATAATAAAAAAAAAGAGACCAAAAAAGGAGAGGGCCCAAAAAAAACAAAAAAAAAATAAAAATAAAAAAAATGCGAGAAAAGAGAGAAGGGGCAATGCTACTATCGTTTTACCACACTCGTGCTTCAAAGTTGCACCATGATCTTCATGATAGAGGGTCTCCTATGTTGTCACTTTCGTATACTAGTGGGGATTTTTCATTATATAACTTGGCTTGTATATTCCAATGATGGGCTTTCTCAAATTGCCCTAGGTCTTCATGAGCAAGCAAGTTGGATGCGCACCCACTTAGTTTCTTTTTGAGCTTTCATACACTTATAGCTCTAGTGCATCCGTTGCACGACAATCCCTACTCACTCACATTGATATCTATTGATGGGCATCTCCATAGCCCGTTGATACGCCTAGTTGATGTGAGACTATCTCCTTTTTGTCTTCTCCACAACCACCATATTCTATTCCACCTATAGTGCTATGTCCATGGCTCACACTCATGTATTGCGTAATTGTGGATTGGTAGAAATACTTGTGTTAAAGTTTGTGATTCCCGTAGCATGCACGTATGGTCACTACAAAAAAAAGACACATCCGTGACATTTTGGGCCGAACGAATTTTTTTCTATCATACATATGACACTTCTATGACGATAATTGTGACAAAACCCGGTATCATCATAGATGTGGTGGGCTCCTACTTCTATGACAAAAAATCATGGCAGAAAATGGGATTTTCGTCCTGGGCGGGCCGGAGACGCAGCTGCATGACACTCTTTGGGCCGTCCATGACGGAAAAAACCGTGGTAGAAGTGAGGGCGAGGAAAATTTTGGGGAGTTCCCGCTTACGGTGGGATGCCGGGGGCCGAGCGATGCGCGTTTCTCTCGTACACGTACGCGCGCGTGTGTGAGGCGTTGGCTCTAACTGAACCCGAGCGAGGCGTTGGGCTCTAACTGAACCCGAGCGATTGCACTACAGGCTCCTACTAAACCCGAGGGATCGATCGATGGCTGTTAACTGAACCCGATCGAGTGATTCCTTCGCTTCAGCTGCTAACTGAAGCCGATCGATGCTGCCTCTGGGATGAACAATGAGCGTTGCGGGGGGGGGGGGGGTTGGATGAACAGTGAGCGGTGGCGTTGCCTCTGGATGAACATGACCCCATGGTGTGGTGGAGGGCTGGATGAATAGTAGATGATGGAGGGGTGCCCGTGGAGGGGTGGTTGAACAGGACCCCGTGGTGTGGAGGGCTGGATGAACAGTAGACGATGGAGGGGTGATTGAACAGTAGCTAGTGGAGTAGCGCGCGGTGGAGGCTGGATGAACAGGAGCCCGTGGAGGCTGGAGGAGGTCGACGGTAGCCCGTGGAGGCTGGAGGAGGTCGACGGTGGAGATGAACAGTATCCCGTGGAGTCCCGTTTTGCGGTACGCCACACCCCTCCCGATGAACGGGACCCCCATTTCGACTGTAGCGCTCCAACACAAGTCCGTTTCGTCCGTTTTGCGGTACGCCACACCCCTCCCGATCAACAGGACCCTCGTTTCGACCGTAGGAGGTCCGTTTCCTCCGTTTTGCGGTATGCCAGACCCCTCCCGATGAGCAGGATCCCGTTTTGAATGTGGCCGGTCGAACACAAGGCTGTTTCCTCCGTTGTGTGGTACGCTAGGCCTCGTTTCCATCGCCTGTTCTGTCCAAGCCCTCCCGATGAACACGACCACGCATTCCGTTCCGTCCCAGCCGGTTGGCTCCCACGCGTTCCGTTGCCTCCCGATGAACACGACGCATTCTGTTGCCTCCCCATGAACACGACGCATTCCGTTGCCTCCCCATGAACACGACGACGACGCTGTTTCTCCGTTCCGATCCAGCCATGTACACGAGCCCTGGCCATACATATGCGCGAGTAGGTGCTCGAGACCCCGCCCGTATGTACACATACGTGGCCGTATTTTCTTTCTTGCACCCTGGCTGCTGTACGTACGTGTACATGCTACGTGCGCGCATCTACTACGACACGTACGCGCCTCTACTACGACACGTGCACGCCTCTACATCCACCAGTATATATGTACGTACACGTTCGCGACCAGAATGACAACGCTACGTACGCTTCGACCAGGTGGGTCCCGACTGTCAGGCACTTCCTTGCCTGCGTAGATGTAGCTGGTGGGTCCAAGCAGTCAGGGGGCGAATCGTTTTTTTGCCCGGATGCACTTCCTTGCGTGCGAAGATGTAGCTGGTGGGTCCCAACAGTCAGGGGAAAACGTTTTTTTGTGAAATACGGTGGCCCGTCCGGTGGGTCCCCACTGTTAGGTGGAGGAATAATTATTTTGCACGTAATAAGGAGGCACTTCCTTGCTGCGGCCGTGGACCGAGCTGTCAGCCTCTCCACATACAGTCCACGTCCGATGGAAGCCATTCCTTGACCACATTGACCACGCCGTGCCGAGAGCACCAGGGCGGTGGACGACAGCGAGGCCTAGGAAGGGGACAACGCGGAGCCGGGGAGACGCGACAGTGGATGCCCACGCGTAGAGGAGTACGAGGGTTCACTGGTTCTCTGCGGTGTGAGGCTGCCGTCGCTGCAGAATAACAAGGGGTGTGGGTGAGTAGAGGGATGGCCCGGCCAGCGGTGGGAGTAGTAGGGGGAGCTGAGGCCTCCGCCGCATCGCAGCCGGCCACGGGAGGCAGGAGCACGAGGCACGACCGGCGCTGGTTTGGGCGGCTGGAGCAAGAAGACCAGAGGTTGAAGAAGCACTACGGCCGTTGGATGGACATCGTACGGTCACTGGAGCTAGAATCATGCATATTGACTAAGTTGACAAAGCCCTCCATCCCTGTCAACTTAGTAGGCCCACAAGTCAGCCTGCCACTATACTGGGTCCCAGCTAACAGGGGGAGTATTCATTTTTTTTGTGCGTAATAAGGAGGCACTTCCTTGCGTGCGAAGATATAGCTGGTGGGTCCGAGCTGTCAGCGGTGGTAACTCTTTTTTCGTGAAATACAGAGGCCCTTTCGGTGGGTCTCTGATGTCAGGTGGAGGAATCATTATTTTGCGCGTAATAAGGAGGCATTTCCTTGCGTGCGGCCGTGGACCCAGCTGTCGGCCTTTCCACATACAGTCCACTTCAGATGCATGTCGGTCGTTGACCATGTTGACCAGGCCGCGCCTAGAGCACCAGGGCGGTGGACGACGGTGAGGCCTAGGAAGGGAACGACACGGAGGCAGGAAAGACTCGGCAGTTGTTTCCCACGCGGAGGGGAGTACGACTGTACGAGGGTTTACTGTTTCGTGTGCCGTCGCCTGAGAATAATAGCAGGTGTGGGTGAGTAGAGGGATGGCTAGGCCAGCGATGGGAGTACGGTGGGGCGGTGAGGCCTGCGCGGCAGCAGAGCCGGCCGCGGGGAGGAGGGAGCAGGCAATCCCGCCGGCGCTTGTTTGAGCGGCTGGAGCAGGAAGAGCAGAGATTGAAGAAGCACGACGGCCGTTGGATGGCCATCCAACAGTCACTGCTTGTGCGTGAACCTTTTCTTTAGGAAAGCCTCAAATCTGTGGAAAACATCATACAACCCATCTGCCATTATTTCTAATAATTTACAGCCCATTTGCTAATTATTAAGGTTTTTTTGGAGCCCATATTCTTTTTGTTAGCATTACAGCCCATATTGTGGCCATGGTTAAAAAATTATATGAAATTTTGCATATTTCGGTGCGGTCCGAACTGTTTTTAATCCCGAAATTTCGACTCTCATTCAAACTGATTTTAAAAATAAATGTATATCAATATAATATCCAAGAAATTCTCCACACATAAAAATTAATGTAATTTAAAATCTCGAAATGAAAAAAAGATATTTGAAACTAATTGCCGGTTTAATGTGTTTTAAAAATGTACAACCCATTTCTCATTACTGATGGGCCATTTTCTCGGCCAGCCGAATGAAAGCTCTCCTTGTCTTGAAAGATTTGCAGCCCAACAGGCCTGACAAAGCGACTTACTTGGCCAACCATAATATAACTGGGCTGTGGCCGTGGACCCAGCTGTCAGCCTCTTCACGTACAGTACTCTTCTGATGGAATGTCGTTGACCATGTTGACCACGCCGCGCCGAGAGCACCAAGGCGGTGGACGACGGCGAGTCCTAGGAAGGGGACGACGCGGAGCCGGGGAAGACGCGACAGTGGATGCCCACGCGGAGAAGAGTACGAGGGTTCACTGGTTCGGCTGCGGTGTGAGGCTGCCGTCCCCGCAGGGCCTGACTAGCGATGGGAGTAGTAGGGGGCGATGAGGTCTCAACGGCAGCACAGGCGGCCACTAGAGGCTGGAGCAGGCGGTCTCCCCGGCGCTGGTTTGGGCGGCTGGTGCAAGAAGAGCAGCGATTGAAGAAGCAACAGGACCGTTCGATTCAAATCCAACGGTTAATGCTGCTAGAATCGTTTGTTGACTAAGTTGACAAGCCCTGCATACGTGTCAACTTAGTAGGCCCACAGGTCAGCCTCCCAACCGGTGCGCCCCAGATGTGAGTGGGAGGAATCATTTTTTTCGCGTAATAAGGAGGCAGTTGATTGCGTGCGGCCATGCCAGCGGAGGGAGTAGGGTGGGCCGGGGAAGCCTGCGCGGCATCACAGCGGGCCACAAGAGGAGGGAGCAGGCAGTCCTGCCGGCGCTAGTTTAGGCGGCTGGAGCAGGAAGATCAGAGATTGAAGAAGCACGTCGGCCGTTGGATGGACATCCAACAGTCACTGCTGCTAGAATCCTGTGTTCACTGACAAAGCCTTGCGTAAACAAGTCAACCTCGAAATCTGTGGCGTGTACAACCCATTTGCTATTATTTTTATAATTTTTACTCATTTTCTAATTCATATGGAATTTATTGCATCCCATTTTCCATTTTTAGAATTGCTGGCCATTTTCTGGTAAGTACCAGGGTCAAAAAATTAACTAAATATGTGGGAAATTTTGAAAATTCGCAATTTTTTGTTGGGGAACAAAATATTCTTAATCCAAAAATTAATAGCCATACTAAAACAAATTTAAAAATAAATTAATACTATGTCATGTTAAATCCAATGATATACATATAAGATATCAGTGAAGAACAAAAATAAAAAAAGAAACTTATATCCCATTTGCTATATTTTTTTTTGGAATTTCCAACCCCTTTTGATATTACTTTTAACAGACATTGACCATACTCTTAAGCCAGGCCGGAATGCATCCCTCCTCGTCTTGAAAGATTTGCAGCCCAGTAATTCGGACAAAACAAATAGGCCTAGCTTGGGTATTCTTCAAAAAGAAATACTGGGCTACCTATTTTCCCAAAGAACTGGTGCATGAACATTTAGCTTTATTTATTTACTTATTTATGTTTAGGGGACCGTGAGCATATTCATGTGAGAGCCTCCCTTCCAGTTAATTATGGGCTTCTCTATTGGGCCTTCATCAGTGGGCTGCATGTTATCAACAAGTGGAAAATGTGTTCCGTACGAAAAATAGTATGCGCTACATACGGTACGGGGCACTAAAGGATCGAACCGTGCAACGACTTTCAAAACATTGTGTTTGTCATTCTAACAACACATTTATTCAACCAAAAGATGAAATATACTACTGATTGTACATTGAAAACAGCAGCAACAACAACCAGGGCTGGGGGGTGCAACAGAAGCAGTAAGCAGGCCAGAAGAGTGAAGACGCAGCTCTCTCTTCCAAACCAAACACCAGCCATCATTACAAAAGGGCTATCAAAAAAGAACAAGTGTATGCATCAAACTAAATAAAGATCCTACTAGACCAAGTGTACGCATCTAACTAACTGGCTCAGTTAGATGTTACTATTTATTAAGCTATGGAGATTGGCTGACGGCTTGAACCAGATGGGTGCCTGACGGGGGAAACTCCAGCCAGCATGTCGAAGTCTGATACTTGCGACCCTCTCACCTACTTTGGGCTGCAGAGCGTGGCGGCACATATCAGGGTATGGTGCATGCAGAGATGCATGGTACGCTGTGTACACACAGTTTTGCCTGATGAACGAAACCGCGCTGCCATCATGATCCTTGCCGTCGGTTATCTCCTGGTTAATTGGATAATTCAGTCCGACAAACAGAGAGCGTGTACCAAGACTACTTACCAACCTCTAGTCAAAAATTCCCGAAGGCCCAGAGAAGCTGGGATCCTGCTCAAAGACCTTGCAGTGACTGTGATTGTATTACACGAAACAACACGTCCGGTACGTGCGAACGATCATCAATCTTTCGCCGTCGTCTGATTGAGCCAGGAACCACCTGCAACTGCCATGCCGCTTTTCTTTGAAAGGTTCTGGGATTAGGAAGGGTAGGGACACCAGGCGGCCTACAACATCATATCAAGTTGGAGTCAAATAAAAAAGGGCTCTTGATTTAGTCAATCTTAAGAACAACATGTTATGAGCATGAATATTTTTCAGCAAATGTTGACAGTAATATAAGCAAGCCATCATGATATCATAGGAAAGTAACATACTGCTATAACAACCGTTTGTAGCGATGACTGGAGTAGGCCAGCAATACGTCCAACCATAGAAGGAGTCGACAGCGTAAATGAAGCCCTTGTGTTCAATGGCATCAGAGAACCATGGAGGATGTATGATCCTGCGTTGGACGTGCAGATTTATCCACTTACCGCAGTGACCTGTCAGATAGGCGAGACCGCGGTTGAAGAACGCAATTAGCCTGAAGTCTTTATAATCCGCAGATCTTGTGGGCACTTGGCAGATTACAACCTTGAGCAAATCAAACTTGGTATCATGTTGGCTACTGTAAGATTCTGAGTATTCTGGGCCGTGGTGCCAAAGCAGTGCAGTGTTAATCGAAGGAAGGGGGATCAATCTCCGGGTGTAGACCTCCACGAGCATCCAGCTGCCGTGACCGTCGACGAGCACCATCCAAGACGTGTTCATGCCGACCCAGTGCAATCCGTTAATGTAGTTGAGGCTGACGGGGATCGGATCGCAGTCAAGGGGGTTGATGCTCGCCACCCTACGATCGTTATGCTGCGTGACACGCCGTTTCTGAAGATCAGGCGGCATCAGCAAGCAAGGAGCTGGCTTAAAAAGCTCCGGCCTGAGGGCTTTGAGTAAACGGTACAGCCCCGACGAGCACGCGGCGAGCGGCATGGTACTGAGATTGTCCACACGCGAAACAATGAGCTTGATTACCTCTGTGGGGAGCGAATTCCAGCCACTCTTTTGGCGGACGCTGCTCGGTTCTGCCATTGTTAGTGCTTGGGTTTTGGACGAGGGGGGGGGGAGGCGCCTTAGCGGGGATGGAAGATTGGACGAGATTATGTGCGGACAAAGATGGAGAAGCGAATATGTGCTGCGGGAAGTGGACAGGTGATGATGACTACAACACGCCGCTTGACTTACGAGACACATACCAACAGCGTAGGGTCATATCGAAGTTAGACAACTTGATTGAGTGATCACAGTACTGGTACTCCCTACAGTACCTGCTACTATGCCCTAACTTGCTTGAGTAGAGTAGTAGTGGAGTAGGAATCTGCTCTACTACTAGCACCGGAGGAGTAGTATGTTCTAATCTAAAATAGTTACAAACTTCAATACCCGAGCGTGGAATGACTACGAACCACCATCGGTGCTAACTCCAATCCTGCAAGTCATGGATTTGTTTCTTTTTAACTTTCTGTACGAATCTGTAGCCAGCCTGCAAGTCATGTACACTGTACTGACAGTGGAACCCACAGAGTACTTAGAATACAAGATTAAGGATGCAATTAACTTTTTATAGAGGGAGAATCATACACGCAATTAACTCAAATGGATTGGACGTGACTCCATTATTCTCCAACGGCAACCGACAAATTTCCTCCCGCGGGCCGGAGTAGGTTTCTCGGTTTGCATGCGGGTTTAACGGAGGGGTTTGATAGAGGCGAGGAGGCGTGTTCAGCCGGGCGTGCAGTGGACGGCACAATACTATTTGATTTGACAACTACAACTAGTATATTATAAAAAACAAAGAAGAGTAGTAGAGATAGAGATAAGAATAGAGACTAGGTAGGAGCACCATCTACTACTTCGTGCGCTACTCCTGCGCTCCATTCGGCGGCCGCAACGTCCCCTGCTGCCACTCCCTCCTGCGCTCCATTCGGCGGGCGCTGTTAAAATTTGGGGAGCGCACTCTCGCGGCTGCTAGCAGCGACGACTTCACCAACGATGACTTCTTCCCCGACCTCGGTAACCTCTTCCTCAACGACATTGACGACAACCTCAACGCCAACGGTGCTGCTCCCGTTGCACCGTATGTGTTTCTGTCCTTCATGTTCGAAATCATGGTAGAATTCATGTTTCTACTCTGTATCCTACAACTATTCTAGTCCACATGATTAGTTTCATCTCTGTTATAGCCGTCATGATTTATTTTGTGCTTATTCGGATTAAATCTCGTAGTAACTTGCTCAAATATTCAACTGGCGCAACGTCCCCTACAGCCACTCCCGTTTCATGGATGGCCTGGTCGATGCCTCCAAGGAGCCCTTCGTCCACTGCTATGGGTGCCCGATGCCGTTTTGTGGCTCGCCGGCGAACATGGTGCATCACCTCATGGATGCGTGCAGCGGTCACTGCTGGCCCTTGGCGGAGAACATCAAGTACGAGACGTGCTACCCGTTCACCATGCCGGAGTCGCTGGAGGATCATCGCCGCCTGCTAGACTCGAAGGAGGACGGCAGCGTCTTCCTCTTGATCGTGGGCACCGGCGAGGCCCGTGCAGGACGCTGCCCCGTCTCTGTAATGTGCGTCAGGGGCGACATCGCTGACGCTAACACTGAGACGAGGCCGATGTACGGGTGCGTGGTCAGTGTTACTACTCCTCCGCGTCGCGTGGGCGGCGACACCAGCCTTATCGAACGGACTTGGACTCTGGGGAGCTGGGACTATCCTGCCAATGTGGACTCGGAAAACCCATGGCATCCTTTACCCGCTGACGCAGTGCATGGGGAGTCCAAGGAGGTTCACCTGGACATACGCATTATCAAGTTAAATGTTGATCATTAGTCTTCGCTCAATGTAATCCGCTGTCTAAGCATGTGGAGACTTCCATGCAGGATCTTGCTCTATTGGAGTATCGCGCATGAATAAAAGTGTATCCGTTTATGGTTTAGTCTAGAATCTTTCATGTATGAATTTTTACTACAATACTGGTGAAAGACTTACGATGAACCATTTCTTACATCTCCTCTGCCCGCTTGCAAGTCATCCTGATTTAATCCCTCCGTCTAGGTGTATAAGAGCATGGTTAATATTACTTAATAGTATAGCCAACTGTTGACTATAAGAAAGTGCCATGTCATCTGTAGCCAACATGTATAACAATTGATACTCAAAAACTAATTCTTAAAGATCATTTCTTGCAAAGCAGAATAAGTGTTATTTCTTCACAAGTTTTGGATGCAGCTTGAACAGTTGAACGCTTTTGTTTGCAAAAGATACCTTTTTATCTATTTCACCCGGATGTTTGTGAGCTCTAGAGATGAAATAATATCCGAAGAAACCTATCGATACCCGTTACACATGAGATGACCCCCACATCCTTTGTCAAAATAAACAACTCCCCGATCAATGCATTTCACTCTTCGGTGCAACGCACGGGCACCTTAATACTATAGATTAGTACGACCAAAAATTGAACTAACATTATATATAGTACGATAAATGCTGATGCATGTCACCTAAAATTATATCATTCAAAACTATGTTCAAATACGAATCCAACGATATAGTTTTTGTTGACATGCACTAACATTTTGTCAGTTAAATCTTCAGTCAAATTCAATGGGGGCTAATAAACCACGACCGATGTAGTACAAGTGTAGAAGGAGGCACTGCATGGGAGTCTCACCTCTCACCCCGCTCGTGGCGTGGCAGTAAAGCCGTCATATCACAAAACCCAACTACTCCTAGTAATAAGTGGCCTGGTAAAATAAACGGACAAGCAACCATCACATCCCTCCGTCTTTTTTGCATTTCATCTCTCTGCATTTACTTTCTCCGGTTCATCTCGCACACTCGATCCCTAGCTATTACTCCTAGGGCCAGTTCTTTTGGCGGCTTCCCCAGCTTTTCCCACAAGACTAGTCACAGTGGAGAGTAACAATAAGGCGCCTCACTCATTTATTTGGGCTTCTAAACTACTACTCCATCCTGGTTTATTCCTCACCATTGTAATTTGTGCTAAATTTTGACCAAAGATTTAACTGGTTTATTCCTCACCATTGTAATCCCTCCGTCTTACGAAAACCAAATAATCCCAAAACACTTAGGTGCGGTGCATTAACTTCTACCTCGTTTCTTGTTTCTTGACATATCAACCAATAAGAGATAAAGAGTGTGCATGCTTTTAATGACTTGAGATATCAAACACGACATGCAGTGGTTAGTTCATTGCATGCCTAAAGGTTTGGGGTTGGCAAGTTTGGGGTTGCGACACTTATGTCAAAAAAACCGCGAGGGAGATCCAGGACGCTATAACTGTGGCTGTCCTTGATATATGAGATTCCTCTTATGTGCAAGGTAAAAGCAAAACCGGAGAGAGTACTAGTAAGTGCACAATGCAATTATGCATATAATGCAGAGAAAGCTCTCTAGCCTGCAAGTAAAAATGCCTAGGTGATCTTCGTCCGGTTTATTTCAGCACATATTAATTTTTGTGTGAACAATTATTTTGGTTTGTGATACTTTTTGATGCAGGATAGTTGTTCATTACAAATGAGGTGTTATATTGCGGGTGCGGAGCATGCGATAGCAGCATTCTGCACCGGCGTGTCCTCTGTGTCATACCACCCGGTGAATGAACATGTGCAAGTCGCCATCCATGTGGCCCGGTTTACATCAACTCGCCCGTCCACGCTGGCTTACAACGCCGCAGCCAGCGCATCTGTCTGCTCTCGCGGCCGACTCGGCCGTGGTTGATTTCAGCTTCACCGTGGTGATCATCAAATTCCGCAGTGGATAATTTCTGGCCTGACATACCAGGTGAAAACCATGAAGCATATTTTATATTACATATTGCTTTCTTTAAAAAGAGCAATTACTTTGGCTTGTAAGTTCTTCAATGCAGGGCAAGTTGTCTATGGCAAAAGGGATTTTTGTATCACTGAGCTGTTGAATGACTCATACCGGTTTATATCACGGTCAGTAAATGTTGACATGACTCAGGGGTTATGACTCGGGGGTTATGATGACATGACTCAGTAAATGTTGCCAGTTTGAGCAGATTCAAGAACTCCGTGTCATTGGAGGGAAGGTAACCCGGTCCGGGAGGCTACCGCCATATTGGTAAAAATTTAAAGGCCGTCAGGAAATGTCCCGCTCAAGGGAAAGCTGTCTCCCACAAAGCTTTGAAGCTCTCAATATCCGATTTAAGAATTTTTGGTTCAAAAAGAATTAATCTCTCGCAAGTTTGAGTTCTCAGAAAAATTAAAGGGACCAAAGAGAGTCTGTTGCAAAAGCACAACTCAAACATAGGTGCCCATTGAGCACAGCTCAAAAATATTGCTTGGGGGCTCTTTGTTATAAAGGACAAGAGTTTTTATGACCCTTGTAATAGGCTTAAAATCCAGGCTTGGAAGCCAGGTGTATTAACCTAAAACCCTGGGTTATCCTACCTTTCTAAGTCTGCCACTCCGCCCAGGTAATCCTGGAACGACCCGTCGTACTTTTGACAAGTCAATCTTATACAGACCCTGAACTTGTCAAAGTTACAACGACGATTGGTTGTGTGAGGTCCGGCTTATATGGTTTAAAAGGTTTAACTCAGCGGCTATGCGGCCCATGAAAGCACTTGAGATTTAGGCTTGGCGGCCTATGAAAACCTTGTTTTTTTTCTGATATATTATTTCTATTTGAACATTTTTTGGGTTCATCTTTGTATCATATTGACATATGGTTTTCACAATTTAGGCCATGTAGCCTTAACTATATGACTCATAATTGAGCATATTGGGTAAATAACCTGCCCTGATAGTAGACTATAAGTTGCCAGGATATCTTTGCCTTGAGCAATCAAAATCATGCTATTGCATGCCTACGGGTTAATACCCATGACGGATTATAGTATTCAAATCTTGAATAGCCAACATGGCTAAATTTTTATTATGGTTATCAATAACCAATATTATGATTGAGGTTTTCAAAGTCACTTCAGCGCAATGGCTGTTATTTTATCAATGGATATGATGTATTCTACAATGAAAGGAATAGTCCCGAGTCGCTGCAGGCTTACGACCCGGCACTTGGGGGCTACATTATTCAAGTTGAGATTACTTCAAATATGAAAGTCTCATGTCACTGCCAGCATGCACCATGAAACTTGGGGGCTAATGCAAAGTCATTTTTTACTGGCTTTATTGAAGAACCGACTCATCACATCATAATGAGCCGGCCCTTGGGGGCTACTAATTCCTCCTGTAAAAAATTCAAGGTACACAAGCCTTAATCATTATATTGAAGGGTTCATTGCTCAGTTGGTAAAACACAAATCTCTTAACCTTGTGGACGTGGGTTCAAGCCCCATGATGGGGGTTACATCATATGATGTTCTTTTCAAAGAAGTATATATTAAGTCCCTGCTCAATATTATCTTACTGGGCCGGCCCTTGGGGGCTACACGTTGCTATTCAAGTTTACATGATCATATCTACAAAGTACCTGCTCATTATTACATAATGACCCGGCCCTTGGGGGCTACACTAGTTGAAGATTTTATGGGCATCAGGCAACTTCAACGTCCCAGGTTGCTGCAAGCATGACAACCCGGCACTTGGGGGCTACATATGTGGAATACTCAGTTCTGACTAGTGATTGAGATGAAAAACATGGATTCCTTCAAAGTGGTAATATTTATGTTGAAGCAAGTCTTAAGTCATCACTTTGCTGTGCTCAAGACTTGGGGGTTACAGGTAATATGGATATGAGGGAGAGAAATCTTCAAAATTCTCAAAGTTTTAACCCGGCGTCGGCAACAATTATAACTCGACATCATCTATTCATAACCCGGAAAGTTTTTCATGTTTAAGCCGGTTGAAGGTGAGATGAGTATTTCAAGACCAATATTTAAGCATTGGGAGCTGAGTCAAATGAATTATTCTTCAGAATTTTTCTCTGGGAGAAACCAACGTCAGCAAATTGATTATGAAGTTGGCTTATTGACCTGGATTTTCTAGAAGAAGGAAATGACAGGGACTTAAGGATGTGCAGGTGCCGGCTTACAAGAATATTTAAACCAGAGCATAACCTATTAAAATTGTTCTTGTGTTTTGTTCATAGGATCAGTTTAACATGGATAAATCCAAATTAAACTGGGGCTAATGTCGGGGATATACCCCATGGTATGACCCGGTCGGAGATATGACCCGGCTGGGACTTGGTATTCCATTGGTGACCCGGCTTGATTATAAGCTAGCGGACAGTTAAGCATGGTAAGCCGGCGGACAGTTAAGCAGGATAAGCCGGCGAACAGTTAAGCAGGGTCAACTGGCAGACAGTTAAGCCTGACAGTTAAGCCAGATGTTAAGCCGACAGATTGTAAGCCAACATATTGTTTAAGCCAGATGTTTAAGTCAGACTATGACAGAATCGCCTGGGGTCAATAAGCCCAAAACGTTAAGAAGCCCATGGAGAGAAGCCCGTGAAGAGAAGTCAGAATAGTTAAGTCTTAAGTCCGAGTTGGACTCTACATGTAGCCCGCCCCTTCAACTTATATAAGGAGGGGCAGGGCACCCCAAGAGGGAGAGGTTGAATAATCTCTAGGTTAGACACAATTAGGGGAACCGGCTTATGCGGCGACTCCCTCAAGAGCATAATGAGACCTAGCCACAAACAACATGTAGGGCTATTACCGGATGATATTTCCTGGGGCCTGAAGCTTTCTAAATCCTTGTCTTGTGTGTTGAACCGCCGCGCGTCTCTCGATTCCGACCAACCCCTTCAAGCTAGTTCATAGATGCGTTGGCTCACGAGTAAGTCCTCACACTAGGACATCTGCCGTGACAATTCCGCGACAAACACCCAAAGGGTTTACAGAGTCAATAATCAAGTTCACATCGCTATGCGAGTAACATCCAAAGAGTACTAAGGTGTGATCATGTTTTTCTTGTGAGAGAAGGTTAGTCAATGGGTCTGCCACATCCAGATCCGTATGTATTTGCAAATTTCTATGTCTACAATGCTCTGCATGGAGCTACTCTAACTAATTGCTCCCACGTTCAATACGTATCTAGATTGAGACTTAGAGTCATCTATATCAGTGTCAAAGCTTGCATCGACGTAACTCTTTACGACGAACTCTTTATCACCTCCATAACCGAGAAACATTTCCTTAGTCCTCTTTAAGGTAACTAAGGATAATTTTGACCGCTATCCAGTGATCTAGTCCTGGATCACTATTATACCCCTTGCCAAACTCATGGCAAAGTACACCACAGGTTTGGTACACAACATGGCATACTTTATAGAACCTATGGCCGAGGCATAGGGAATGACTTTCATTCTCTCTTTATCTTCTGCCGTGGTCGGGTTTTGAGTCTTTACTCAACTTCACACCTTACAATACAGGCAAGAACTCCTTCTTTGACTGATCAATTTTGAACTCCTTCAAAATCTTGTCAAGGTATGTACTCATTAAAAATCTTATCAAGCATCTTGATCTATCTCTATAGATTTTGATGCCCAATATGTAAGCAGCTTCACCGTGGTCTTTCAATGAACAACTCTTATTTCAAATATCCGTTTATGCTAGCCAGAAATTCTACATCATTTTCAATCAACAATATCTCATCCACATATACTATCGGAAATGCTATAGAGCTCCCACTCACTTTCTTGTAAATACAGGCTTCACCAAAAGTCTGTATAAAACCATATGCTTTGATCACCTCATCAAAGCGTATATTCCAACTCCGAGATGCTTGCACCAGTCCATAGATGGATCGCTGGAGCTTGCACACTTTGTTAGCACCTTTAGGATCGACAAAAACCTTTGCATCATATACAACTCTTCTTTAAGAAATCCATAAGGAATGCAGTTTTGACATCCATTTGCCAGATTTCATAAAATGTGGCAATTGCTAACATGGTTCGAACAGACTTAAGCATTGCTATGAGTGATAAAATCTCACCATAGTCAATACCTTGAACTTGTCAAAAACCTTTGTAGATAGTAACACTACCATCAATGTTCGTCATCCTCTTGAAGATCCATTTATTCTCAATGGCTTGCCGATCATTGGGCAAGTCCACCAAAGTCCACACTTTGTTCTCATACATGGATCCTATCTCTGATTTCATGGCCTCAAGCCATCTGTCGGAATCTGGGCTCATCATAGCTTCTTCATAGTTCATAGGTTCTCAATGGTCTAATAACATGACTTCCAGGATAGGATTACCGTACCACTCTGGTGTAGAACGTGCTCTATTCGACCTACGAGATCCAATAGTAACTTGATCAGAAGTTTCATGATCATCATCATTAGCTTCCTCTCTAGTTGGTGTAGGGATCACGGGAACGGTTTTCACTGATGTGCTACTTTCCAATTCAAGAGAAGGTACAATTACCTCATCAAGTTCTACTTTCCTCCCACTCACTTCTTTTGAGAGAAACTCCTTCTCTAGAAAGGTTCCATTCTCAGCAACAAAGATCTTGCCTTTGGATCTGTGGTAGAAGGTGTACCCAATTGTTTCCTTTGGGTATCCCATGAAGATGCACTTCTTCGATTTGGGTTCGAGCTTATCAGGCTGAAACCTGTTGACATAAGTGTCGCAACCCCAAACTTGCCAAACTTGCATGCTTTCTCGTTTTCTCCTCCTCCTTGGTCACGGTGCACAACCTAAGATGACTTACTCACCTAGACGGATGGAGTAGTGCATGTGACATGCACTAACATTTCATTAGTTAAATTTATGATCAAAATTTGACACAGATTACAATGGGGACCAATAAAACAGGACGAAGGTAGTAGTTATGGGATTACTAATCTAGAAGCCTAAAAGAACTGGCCCCTGGTACTCCTACTAGTAGTAGTACTCAAGATGGAATTCCAATTGCACGACACAACTTGTTAGGCAAAAAATTCGATACAGGGTGTAGGAAGCGGTTTGGGAATTTGCATGCCTTTCCAACCAGTGAGATACTCCGTACAAAGTATGATAGAGAAATAACCACAGAGAAGGAAGCTAAAAGTAAACAATCAAACGAGCATTTTTGCATTTGTTTTGCATTGAATCGTTTCACAAGCTTGACTAGTGCTGTTTTTCTACTTTTACAAAAACCGCATCGTAATGTTTTTTTCAAGAGTACGCCAATGGCGTACCATATTTTTATAGAAGGTAGAAAGCATAATTACAAGAAGTGTGGCTCGAGTGCGCACACACGGCCACACGGACACAACACCAACACCACCTAGCACACCTAAGCTAATTCCTCACAAATCGTTGTAGGCCACCAACACCACCACCTGCTTGCCTCCACTCGGCTATCTCACCAAGGATCATAGTGGCAAGCTCCCTAGCATCCTTTTGTTGATCAACTTAATTAAAGACCCTAGCATTACGTTGCTTCCAAAGAGCCCACATGCCCGCAATGAGCAACGTGTCAAACCCTCGCTTGTCATCCTTGTGGAATTGTTTTCTCTCTCTCAACCACCATTCAAGGGTCGTATCGTCAGGTAGACAGTCCTGCACGTTGACTGCATCGTAATGTTAAAACGTGCATTTGCACATACATAAGTAATAGTAGTACTCCCTCCGTCTAGGTGTATAAGTCTTCCCTCCTTCTTGGTCACGGTGCACAACCAAAGATGACTTATTGACCTGGACGGAGGGAGTAGCACAGTCTGCAAGCATATATCGAGAGAGACGTGTAGTGCGATAGTATATAGTAAAGTTTGTGCTATATGCACGTACTTGCAAAATGCGTACGAATACACAAGGTTTCCAAACTTCCCTTTTACATACTTAATTAAGGACGCTAAAAATTCCTGAACGTTCGGGATTTATCATTTGCGTCCCAAAACTAATGAGATCGCCTTACGAAACAAAAAATATACTCCTCCTAAAAGCCACAACGCTCGCAGGAGCCCTTGCGGCGCGCCACGAGTGCCCTGGTGCGCGGCTTCCCAGCGCGCCGACACAACATCTCTTCCTCAGCGTCGCAACTCGCGAGGTGCTGATTGGTGGCTTGCCGGCGGGCGAGCGCGATCTCACTGGTGTGGTGATCCGGCGCCAACAGGTACCCCTCCTTGCTGGGAGCGTGCACCCGGTCCATGTACCGCCAAGCGTAGATGAGACGCTTGGGCCCGACTGCACTCAGGGCGTCGGCACGGGCATCCTCCGCCACCCTCACGGCCCTCGCATGAGCCTTCTGCCAAAGAGCCAATTGCCTAACTCTCTCGGACGCGACATAGGCCTCCCACACAGCTTGTTTCGCGGTGCACTTCTCTTCCTCGGCCTTCTTCTCCGCCTCTATTTTGGCGCGCTCTGCTGGAGGCAAAGCCTCCCACAAGGCGACATCCATTTCTTTCCAAAGCTCCTCAAGGCTGGGGGGCTCGGCGGGCGGTGCGGCGTTCTCCTCGTAGCGGGGAGTCGACGCGTCCTCCGACGCGCGTGCTGGCAAGATTGGGAACGCCGACGCGTCCACCTCGATGCGTCGCGGCGAGGAGCGGAACGCCGACGCATCCTCCTCGACTAGTGGCGGCGAGGAGCGGAACGCCGACGCGTCCTCCTCGACTAGTGGCGGTGAGGAGCGGAACACCGACGCGTCCTCCTCGACTAGTGGCGGCGAGGAACGGAACGGCGACGCGTGACCGTCCGCGTGGTGCAGCGAGGGGCTCCTAGGGCTTGGGTGGGGCGATGCCATGGTGGTCGACGTGAGAGGGAGGAGTAGGAGATAGCGATGAACGTGAACGTGAGGGGGAGGAGATAGCGATGTCGTGGGAGGCGCAGTATTTATAGCGAGCAATGGCACACCTACTTAAGATATGGACGGAGCTGCACTCACTTAACTGCAGGTCCAGTTGCGTCACTGACATGTGGGCCAGACCCTTTTGGGGCCCATATGTCAGTGACCCAATGCACCTGCAGTTAAGTAACTGCTATGTGGGCATATTTGTTGGAGTAAATTACGGGGGAGCGGAGGCGTGGAAATATTGCTGGTCACAACAGATTGGAAGAGCGTTGGGGGAGGAGAGTCATGCATGCAGATTTTTTCACATGGGGTGGAGTGGTGGGACCGCCAGAGGGATAAGGAGAGTTTGGCAGGCATATTGTTTCCACACATGGAGAGGAAAATATTTGGAGATGAACGAGCTTCCTGCAGGTACGGGGAACGGTGCATAATAAGTCATCTTGCATGCCGGGCTAGGTATAGTCTCAAGTCACTAAAAACATACATGCCCCACACATGTTCATATTTCAAGGTGCACTAAATTATTGCATGCGATGATTAAGGCTGGCCATAATGGTGGTATCTTAGCTGGTATCATGCACACATGAATAGCAAACATGCTGATGTGGCAAAGAATTAAAGAAGAGACGGGGCTTAGAGTAACTAGTTTCATGCATGCATTGGTAAACACATTTTTTGTGAAGAATGACAGCACTACTTGAGTACTTTTGCAGACTTCAAAAACTATTCCACCGCCTCTACTATCTTGCTAAGAGTAGGTGAAAATTTTGAATCGAGCCCTTTAAACTAGAAGGGAGGTAGTGGTACTCTAATAGCTAACCTTGTTGTGATGACAAGATAGGACATGGCATGCACCTGGACGGAGGAACTAGTCTGCATTGTGCATTTAAGTTTTGTCTGGAGTCAATGTACCTCTACTTTCACCAGACTTATAGAAAAACGTGTCAACATTCACAATGTCAAATCAATATTTTTACACTCATTATAAAATGTAGTTCTTATACTCATTATAATCAGTATTGTAGATATTGATATTTTTAGTATAAATTTGGTCGTGGGATTTCATTGATGCCTGTCAAAGCGTGGAGGAAGCGGAGCTTAGGTCTTGCATTGCCGGTCTCTACATAGGTATTTCTCTTCATAATCCTGTAATTTTAGAGACTGATTGCGCTTTTGTGGTAGCGTCTCTTGCATCGGGGGACTATGACAGGTCTGCTATGCGTGACCTGAATATGAAAGCGTTGAACATCTCGAAGTTGATCAACAACCTTCAATTGTCAAAGATTAGCCGTTCGGCCAATAAGGTGGCACACTTAATCGCTAAGTATAGCTTTGACAATAGATTAGATGGTATTCTTGTAAATAACGTACCGCCCTGTGTGGTGAATATTGTATCGAATGAGTGTACTAGTGTGGCTGGTTAATTAGTATAAGGTGGTGTTCAAAAAAAGTATAAATTTGGTCAAACACTTTGGAAACGGTTGACGGGAGTAAAAAGGACCAGAGGGAGTATCATGCATGCGGAGTAGGCAAAAAAATTGCTTGTCTAAAAAAAGGCAAAAAAATTGCTCATTTATAGCCGGTCAAAGTCTCAAAGGGCGGGACCGCGCGAGGGAGGCGAAGGTCGTGGGAGGCGCGATGTTTGACAGAATTAAGTGAAGTTACATCCACGCGCCGGCATGGCGTGCGAACCGGCAGAAGCTATACCGCCAGGCCTACGATATGGGTCTAGTAGACATGACATCTAGTGGGTCCCGCATAGTTCTCGAGAACTCTTGGGGGGCTTGCAGCCGTTTATCCACCGGGCAAGCCAGCAACCCCACGCCGTTCGCACGCCCTACTCGTCCCCGTCTTCTACCTTACAACAGTTCGCTCCCAGTCGTCCCGTCCTTTCACATTAGTTCGCTCCTAGTTTTTTTGCGGGGTACAACAGTTCAACATCTCCTAACCCTCCTCCAAAATCCATGGCCTCCCAAATCTCCATGGTCGCCGCTGAGTACCAGGTTAGAGCCATCACCGGCGATCAGTTCATCGTCATCTACACACGTGGATCCGAGACGGTGAAAGCATGGCTTGCTCGCTTCCTACGCATGTTCAATAGTTCAACAGATGAGTGGGTTGCTGGGCTAGATGTTGAGTACACCATAGTCCTGGGACGAGAGAAGGATCTAAAGGACGAAGAGAGGAAGAAGCCCGCCGTGATCCAGGTTTGCGTACATAACGTTTACTTGGTCTACCACATATGCCATGCCGACGTTGAGTGCCAGGATTTTAAGAACTTCCTCAAGGACAAAAGAGTGAAATTCGTTACTGTAGGCTTTAAGAACGACAGGGATGTCCTGCGTCGGATAGGTCTCGTTGTAGGCCAACCCTTCGATCTTCAGAAGGAAAGCCTGGTGTCCTTCTCTCAACCTTCAATGTTGACCCTGGCAGCAGCCATGATTGATCCTTCGTACGGTAAACTGAAGAAACCTCATCACGAGTTTCATCATGCATGTGTCACGCCCAAGATGCGACCCTATCCTAAAGGAACTCGAAGGTCCCAGCAAGGATAGAAGCGCATCTTGAAGACGCTTTTGCAAGGTGGATATCATTACATCAACATTACATAATAGTGGGGATACATCCAATACATACAAAGTCACATGGATGCACCATGATACAACATACAAGATCAACATCCGACTACGGATGAAACATAAACAGAAAATCAAACAACATCCACCCCGCTAACCCAGGCTGCCGACCTGGAACCTATCCCTCAATAGAAGAAGAAGCAGAAGAACTCCAGCACAAATGATCATCGCTCTCACGTCATGAACATCGCATAAACGGTACCTACAACTGGTGGTGTAGTAATCTGTGAGCCACGAGGACTCAGCAATCCCATTACCATGGGTATCAAGTCTAGCAAAGCTTAATGGGAAAGGAAGGGGTAAAGTGATGAGGCTGCAGCAGCGACTAAGCATGTATGGTGGCTAGCTTACGCAAATAAGAGCGAGAAGAGAAGCAAAGCAAGCGGTCGTCAACTAGTAATGATCAAGAAGTGATCCTGAACTCCTACTTACGTCAAACATAACCCAGAAACCGTGTTCTCCTCTCGAACAACCCCGAAAAGAGACAATCACGGTTACGCACATGGTTGGTGTATTTTAGAAGAGTTTACTTCAAGTTTACTACAACCGGACATTAACAAATTCCCATCTGCCACATAACCGCGGGCACGGCTTTCGAAAGTTCAAACCCTGCAGGGGTGTCCCAACTTAGCCCATGATAAGCTCTCGCGATCAACGAAGGATATTCCTTCTCCCCGGGAAGACCCGATCAGTCTCGGAATCCCGACTACAAGACATTTCGACAGTAATAAAACAAGACCAGCAAGACCGCCCGATGCGCCGACAATCCCGATAGGAGCTACACATATCTCGTTCTCAGGGCAACACCGGATGAACACTATGTACGGCAACCGACGATACCCCAAGTTGCCCAGGGGCGGCACCGCAAGTGGCTATAGTTTGGACCAACACTTAGACAAGCATTGGCCCGGGGGGCTAATAAAGATGACCCTTGGGTTAATTACTCCCAAGGGAAAAGTAGGTGGTGGTGAGGCAAATGGTAAAACCAAGGTTGGGCCTTGCTGGAGGAGTCTTATTCAAAGCGAACTGTCAAGGGGGTCCCATAAATCACCCAACCGCGTTAGGGACACAAAGTCCGGGAACATAATACCGATATGACGGAAACTAGGGCTGCAAGAGTGGAACAAAACACCAGACATAAGGCCGAGCCTTCCACCCTTTACCAAGTATATAGATGCATTAATAATATAAGAGATATTGTGATATCCCAACAATAAACATAAACATAATCCAACATGGAGCAATCTTCATCTGCAACTAGCAACACTATAAGAGGGGCTGAGCAAAGCGGTAACATAGCCAAACAACGGTTTGCTAGGAAGGGTGACAAAGGTTAGGGGTTCATGGCAAAATTTGGGAGGCTTGAGCAGCAAGTGGTAGGTAACGCAGCATAGCGATAGAACGAAGCAACTAGCACAACAATGATAGTAATGAGATCCAAGGTGACGGTCATCTTGCCTGAAATCCCGCTAGAAAGAAGAACGAGTCCATGAAGAAGATGGAGCCGCGAAGACGAACCAAGCGTAGACGAACGAATCCTCACGATCGCAACGAAACGGGAACTATCGAGAAGAAGCACACAACATGGTAAACACACCACACATGAACAAGGCATGATGCACAACCAAGTATGATGCATGACAAGGCTACATGAGGCTACTCATGGCAAGAGATGATGCATACAAGAGCAACACAACCAAACAAGTTTAAATGAGGCCGGAAACAACATAGAACAATTCCGGTAAGTCCTCATATGCAAATTTCGAAATTGGTCCAGATCTGAATAAACCTTAAGTTCAAGTTGTTAAACAGCAAGTTAAGATGCACCAAGATGATCTACACAAAATTCTAGTCAAGTTACATATAAGGTTCATTAGATTCGGAGTTACGGCCTAAAAGATATGAGCAAAACAAGTTAAACATGACATTGATGCAAAATGCATTCAAACATCAAGCAAACACATCAAAACAAGGATGCAACACGATAATATGAAGCTACATGCAACTCTAAGCAAGTTTCATATAGAGCACACTCAAAACGGAGCAACGGCGCAACACATACACTCCAAACAATAAATAGCACCAATCTGTCTATAACAGCAACTAGGCAACTTGCGAGCACCAAAACAACATGCTACAGGACCTCAACATGAAAAAAAATGCATGGACATGAAGTACACGTAAAGCATAACAAAACATGAACACGGAGCTATCTCCAGAAATCAATAGATCATACTCAAACAAGCATGTCAAGATTGCAAATAATAACAGGTTCACAGACTTAGCAGAATTCGCAGGATATGGCAGAAATTAACATCAGGTTGCAAAGTTTAAAGCTATCAAACAACATGCTACAGGAACCTAACATGGCAAATAAAGGCATGGCATGAATCTACTCAAAGCATAGAACAAAAGTCCCTTACTGACCATGAGCCAAAAAGGCACAACAGATATGGTGGCACCCATGTAAACATAGCAAGTTTCGTTACAGTTACAGACTTAGAGAAATTAACAGCACATGACAGGAACAACGATAAGTAGGCATGTTTACGAGCTCGATGCACTCACTACGAAGCATTGCATGACAAAATAAGCATACAACCAGCAAGTAGGCATGGCATAGAAGCTATACATGGCAAGAACAACAACATAGCATGCACGATAAACAACAACAAGCTAGGCAAAATTGCTAAACAAGTTAACAATCGGCCAGGAACATTTTATAGCAAAAGTAGAGCAAGATTAAGACATGCTAGAGCACTACATAAATGCAACCAGGGGCTTGGATGGATAGAGCATAACCATAAGTCCAAAACATCCTTACTGAACATACTCAAAAGAGGCATGGATCTCACTTTAGCAACAAGAATACATGACATAAAAATTCTAAGTCTCTGAAATCAGCAACATCATGGAGGCTACTTTGCAAGCTTGTAACAATCAACACATGGCATATCATGAAGAATTGGTTGCACCAAAGCAAAGATGGCATGTTGTAGCTCATAATACATGTAGACTTCATGCTCAAAAGAAAATCACATATAAAGATACAAAAATGACAAATAAGCATGTTCTGGTAAGTTACAGCAGGCAACATTATATAGCACTCTTGCAACAATGATTAGGGCATCAAGATGGACTCAAAGGAACATGGCACAATGGAACAAAATGAAGAGCACAACGAGATGAACATTTTCGTATATCAGGCACGCAAAACGGAGCTATATGCAGAGAGTTATGGCATGATGAATAGAGCAACATAATGCAATAAACTGGGGACTTAGCAGAAATTACCACTCCGGATCTAGGGTTTGACCCAGCGCGGATCCCGAGGTTCGACGGAGAGTTCGCCGGAGTTCGCCGGAGTTGATGGGTAAGACGGCCGGAGCAGCGGGGAGGGGCGGAGGAGGCGGATCCGGGGCCGGGAGACCTCCTCCGGCCGGATCTCGCCGGATCCGGCGCGGGGACGGCGTCCGGCGATGGGGCGATGAGAAGGCGCGGCGCGGGCGTGTCGGCCGGCGGCGGGTCGCAGGGTCACCGGCGGGAGGCGCAGAGGGGCTCCGGGCGGCGGCGCTAGGGCAGTGGGCGCGACAAGGGGAGCCGGGGAAGCGGAGGCGGCCGGGGAGCGGCGGCGCGCGGGCCGGGAACTTCGCCGCCGACGGCGGCGACCGGGAGCCGGGCGGCGGCGCGGGACGCTCGGGCGGGAGGCTCGGGCCGTGGCAGGCGAGCGGCGGCGGCGTCCGGCCCCGGGCGGGCCAGATCCGGGCCCCGGTGGGCCGCGGGAGGTGGGAGGCGGCGGCGACAGGTGTCGAGCCCCGATTGGGCACGGGCGGCGGCGGAGTTGAGGTGGCGCGCCCTGATTGGCCGGGGTGAGGTGGCCGGATGCGGTGGACATGTCCGACGGGGTGCGGACACGTCCGGTGGCTGCGGGAGGAGCTAGACTAGGGTTTTTGGACCCGAAATCTGGACGGGGTGCACATATTTATACATAGAAGGAGGTGGGAGGCCCCAAATGAGGTGCGGTTTTCGCCCACACGATCGTGATCGAACGACCGAGAAGATGGAGGGGGTTAGGAAGGGTTTTGGGCCATTTTGGAGGGGGTGTTGGGCTGCACCCAAAAGTGGCTTTTACGGTTACCCGGTTAACCGCTGGAGTATCAAACGACCTCCAAATGACCCGAAACTTGACAGGCGGTCTACCAATGCAATACCAATGCCGCTTGGCAAACCTCGGTCCACTCCGAGACCGTTTAACACCCGCACATGAAAAGAGGCAAAAGGGGGCGCCGGGGAACATAGGAGTGCCGGATTGCAAAACGGACAACGGGAAAAATACTCGGATGCATGAGACGAACACGTATGCAAAATGAGATGCACATGATGACATGGCAAAATGCAACACGCAAGCAAAAGACATGGCAACGATGGCGAATAACTGGCAGACACCTGGCGCTTCGAATCCGGGGCGTTACAGCATGGGAGTCGAAGACATTAGATGAATATCACATCCTGTATGTAGCTATGGATGCCTACCTTTGTTTAAATATCTAGAAGGGTTGGATGAAGAAGCAGAGCATAGTGTCCAGTTCAAGCAAAGAAGCATCGGCGAAGAGGAAGAGGAAGAGGGACGAGGACGAAGTCGAGGACGTGGACTCGGACTCCGAGTAGGTGGCAGTGCCGTCGCTCATGCTGGTTCTACTGCAGTGTCAAGCGGACTAGTTGCTTAGTTTATTTTCAAGGGTGTGTTGTGCTGAGGCCCCAGCAGAACTATGTTTATGTTCTTTCTCATTATTTGAACTCTTTAGTACGTACAGTAGTACTATTACTATGTCTTACTACTGTTCTTCTTGCAGTTGGTACTACTGCTCGTATCTTCATGTTCCTACTGTACTTAATACGTTCATACTAGTAGTATAATTTGGGTCAGTCGATTTGTGAAAGAAGTTTGACGGAGCGAAGGAAGAAGACGACAGAAGAGGTGGAAGAAGACCTTCTAGCCATCCATGTTGCATCAAATGACTCACATGAGTCGACTGACCCAAATTGCTCCTTCAGATTGCAAGATCCATGTGGCATTCAAGGTCTCGAAGGTAGATTCCGCGTCCGCACCCGGTTTGCGGGCTCGACGCGCGCGCGACCGGCTTCCGCCGCGATAGCCACCATGCGCGCCTCCTCCGCACGGGCGGAGACGACAATGACACACTAGTTCCTCCTCGCCGGCATGCTGGAGCACGCGCTCGTCCTCCTCTTCGTACGCTGCATGCATAGACGCGGCTCCACCAGCTGCTCGCGTGCTTGGCAGCGCGTCGGCATCGTGAGGAGGGACTGCAGACGACGTGAGCGGGCCAGCCTTCGGCTTCATGGCACAGGGATGGCGGCGACACGGTGGTGATGGGCGAGAAATTGTTGGCCAGAGCAGGCGGGCGCCGGCATGCGCAACGGCGGCGGTCGCATATTGATGAGTGCGTGTGTGGGAACTTACTTTAGTTTTATATATAAGGTTGGTCAAACTTAAAAAGAAAACCGTACTAGTACACGTAAACATTAGACTTAGGCAGCGCTTTTATTAGTTAGTACCATAGCCACGATACGGAATCCTGTGCAAGCGCATGAACCGTGGCCGCACGGTCGATCGAACGGTGCGTCACCGTGTCGCGCTCGAAGGACATCCACCGAACCTTTTTGTGTGTGTGAAAAAAATCCTCGAATATTACTCAACTTTTTTTTCCTGTGAAAGTTCTTGACGCTGCAATATTTCCATATATTTGAATTTAGCTCCGGTTCGTGTTTATTTGGATTTGGACGTTTTAGGTGCGCCCTAGTTTTTTTAATACTGATTTTGTGTGTGTGACTGAGAGAGAACGTGTGTATGTGTCCATATGTGTGTTGTGGCGGAAGGGCAATGTGGAGACGGTGTGCGTGTGATACAGACATAGGGAGGTGTGAATGTGCAAATGATCATGCATGAGTGAGACATAGACAGATGCCGATACGTTGTGTATACATGAGAGAACGGTCTTCTAGTTTACTTGTGTGTGTGTGTGAGAGAGAGAGAGAGGGAGAGAGAGAGACAGAGAGAGGAGCATCCGTAACACAACAACCATCTCTCTCGATTCGTCCGTCCCTCGCACGGTCGCATGCAACACATGCATCAACGCGCACATTTTGACACCCTCACCCGGCTCCTGCCCACCTCAAGGCCCGCACAATCTCTTCGTGAATACCCATTTCTCTCCTTAGGTTTGTTTTCTCTCAATATCTGACACACACACACACACACACACAGACACACGCAGCACAACACACACACACACACACTCCCCCGAGCACACAATTCGTCCCCATCCAAGGTTATACGGCGACCACTCTCGCTTGTGCTTCTTTGCACCCCAACATGCACAACACCTCAATCTTCAAAGAGGGCATCGAGCAGACCGAAGACGGCGACCACACCGCGCTAGAGAATGCGGGGTCATTTGGAAGCAGGGTGATATGACGACGGCTGACTGACTCCTCCCCCCACCCTCTCTCTCTTTCACAAAATTACCAATCCCTCTCTCCCCCGCACAAAATTGTCAATCCCTCAACCCACGAGATCCTTCCCCTCTCGTCCATGTTTTTCCAGCTCTCTCATCAAACATGTTGTCTCTTCTCCTTCCATGTATACAGAATCCAGATGCACACGCATCTCATGTATCTCTATCTCTACTACTATAGTGTACTGTTTTGAATTTGGATTTACCACTTCTCTCCCAGCTTCCCACCAAAACGCTTTTGAGGTGCTTGGAGCCATTGATTTCCCACACTACGTTGACATCTACCGTTCATCAATCGTCAGTGCTATGTATCCAACGGCTAGCATGTGCCGGATTCGCCTCTCCTGTCGTGAGTCGCAGGTCCACACTAACCCAGCTACGGGAACCACCTAGAAGCTATACAATATTTCCCTTCAAAATATAGAAGCTAGAAGGCTGCTCTAGAAACTTACCCATCTGCGGTCTGGCCGGTCCCAATGGATGGATTTTTTTAGCTTGACCGAGCCGTTAACTGTCTTGTCACATCACTAGGAGCACTACGATTTTGATGTCAAAAAAAGGAGTACTACGATTCACCCGCCGTAGAAAAAGGGTATGCGGGCCATTAATCTAGCTAGCGTGTACAAGTCATATTTTTCTAAGCAAAGAGAGATATTTCTACCAATCCATAAACATAGAAGAAACTAAATAGATGCTTCACATTATTCTAATATGCTCACCATCTCATACTTCCTCCGCTCCTAAATATAAGTCTTTTTTAGATAATCCACTAAAAGCTACATACGGATGTATATAGACATATTCTAGAGTGTACAATCACTCATTTTGCTCCGTATGTAGTCCACATTGAAATCTCTAAAAAGACTTATATTTAGGAACTAATGACGTATTTTAGATGGTAAAGGTTTTATTAAGGAAGGCTAAAGCTTTGCCTTTTCATTAAATGAGCAAGGAGTAAAGAGCAAGTACAAGGTCGTATTCAAAAAGGAGCAAACAGATTACTCTCTAGGAAATTTGCCAAAAAATTACTCTCCAGGAATGATTTCCCCTAAGTGTTTCACCCCGGTGATATACCACAACCTAGCCTCTCTCTTGATATTGCTAAATACAGACGTAGGCAAAGATGCAAAATTGCGAAAAACTCGAGCATTCCTCATTCAAAATCTCCCATGACAAGCGCTTAAGAAGATAAGCCATGGCATCGTTTGGTTGCTCATTTGACTTGACTACTTTGGTCCACCAAAGGTGGGTGGAGTTGAATGATGCCAATTTTGGGGGTCGAGGTACTTTTTTCCAAGCCAATATTTAATCATGCACCAAATTCTTTGTGTATATTTGGATTGGAATAGGATGTGTCCCAAGGTCTCCATGTGACATTTGCAAATATGGCAAAAGCTACAATTAGGCTATCCTCTTTTTTACAATTTATCATTTGCCAAGCAAAAAAATTGCACTTCGAAGGTGCCCAAGCTTTCCAAACTGTGAGCTTGATCAAAGAAGAAGGCAAAACAAGAAAATGGGCATTGGAAGCTAAGACAGTGGAGTAGCAAGCATTGGAGGTGAGCTTCGAAATGAGAATATATAAAACTCTCCAATGTGCTCCATGGATAATCCATCAGTCATGCGCATGCTTTACATGTTAGCATGCAAAGCACGTGCAACTTACTAGTATTACATGTATCCATCTTCCTCACAGACCTAACTTCTTCCTCTCTCTCTCTCTGTCTCGTTAGGTTTGTCTCCTACTCTCTCGTCCACATACATACAATCTTTCCCGCCCTATCTGCTCCATCTTCAAAATCTCTCTCTGCACGTTTCATTCACACATTGGGATATGTCAAAATGTTGCTTCTATAATGGCTGATGTAGAGTTATGGTTGTTTTTGTTGCATCCTACAAAGTAATAACTATGAAATGCATTTAGATTCTCATTTGACTGGGATTATGTGAGTTTGAGCATGTTGTGAAGTACTATAGACCTTGTATACATCTTGGGATTCGACAATGATTGTAACTATTGAATTGTATAGACCATTACATTCGAAGTCAATAGCCTAATATATTTATTTTACAATTTCAACAAATGATTAGTTCACTACGAACTAAGAAAACAAATGTGTACTCCCTCCGTTTTTATTTAAGTCCGCGTATTAGCATTGGTCAAATTCAAGTTTTGTAAACTCTCAGAAAGCTTATAACAAAAAATATTAACATATAGAATAACAAATAAATACCATTAGATTCTTTATTGAATATACTTTCACATCATACATATTTGTTATGGTAAATGTTTATATTTTTCTATAAACTTGGTCAAATTTTAGGAAGTTTGACTCCGGTCAAACCTAATATGCAGAGTTTACTACTACTACTCGCTAGTTGCTTAGCCGAATCACTCAACATGCCACACGGGGAGGCCAGTGTCACAAAATTTTGAGGTCGGCGGGAAAATCTCCCGCGACCCTGATTCAAGCAGTGGGAAGTTACCATCATAGCCTTCGGAACAGGCCTACGGATGACGCTTGGTAGGGGGCTGTTTTCGTAACTTTAGGTTCACCCTACCCAGCCAACCCCACCCCGGCACCCAGAGTAGTACACCTGAATACTCCCCATTTTCTATCCCCACCGCAAAATAGACTTCTCCACGGCACCGCAGCCTTCATGCTCCTCCCCTTTACATCGGCGCACTCGTCCACCGCAGCGCATCTGCCTCATCGACGACCTCATACGCCGCATGGGAGCCGGTCCACTGTCATCGTCGTACACGGAGCCTCTTCCCCGTCATCGTCTTCCACGGTCTCGGATCTGCTTCCCGGAAGCCGACGCCAAGCGCAAAAGTACCACCGTCGTGGGCAATGAACTGACTCCCGTTGCCGACCATGACTCACAGAGGCCGCCGCGACCATCGTTCTCCTTCTCGATTGGTAATGTGTGTATTGAATCACTTAGCAGTACATGTGCAGTTCCAATTTTGTTCATACCTACCCTTCAAATTTCCTGGGTGCTATTGTTCCCGTAAAAGTAATTGGTTATAGCCTCCATTGTCCAACAAAATATCAGCTTGTAATTGTGCGTCGCTCCTGTATCGCGCTGTGCTTGGGTAGGTTTTCATGTGCAACCAGTAGTGTGGCAAATGATGGAAAGGTTTTTAGAACTAGCAAGATGCCCATGCGTTGCACACATCAAGATGCATTTGTATGAGTAGTTTATCTTGTGGGAGAAAAGGATGAACGAGGGAAGGCCTTATTTGCAAATCTGGAGAGGGTTATGGGCATCTTTTTGCAAAGTTCCCATTTGTTTCCTTCCTATCTGTCAGATATAAATCGGACGGCCTATATTGCAAGAAAAAAAAGTATAGAGAAAAAAAGTAGACAGTAAAGGAAGTAGAGATAAATATTAAATATTAAATATAAAATAAATATAACAGTAGAGAAGAGAGTAGAGATAGCAGAGACATCGGGAAAGGATCGCGTGCGCGCGAGAAAAAGCGGCCGGGCGTGCGCTAGTTTTGGCGCGCGGCGTCCGGCACGCTTTATAAAATCCAACGCCCTCCCACCGCTCTGTGCCTTGCCACCGCTCTCTCCCTGCTCTGTGCCTCGCCACCGCTCTCTCCTCGCTCTTTTTCACCTCGCCGCCGCCGCACCACCATGCCGCCGCGTCGTCGGGAAACTTGGGGATACCGCGGCGTCCGCGGCGCCCCTCCGTCGGCTTCTCCGCCGAGATCCGGTTCCGCGGGATGCGCCTCGGCCTCGGTAATTTCGACACCGCCAACGAGGCCGCCCGCGTACGACGCGGCAGTGTGGCGCCTCCGGTGGCCTCATAGAACATTGAGCTTCCCCAACATGCCGACGCGGGAGCGGGCGCAAGAGCTCGCGCCTCTGCCGCGGCTTTGCACCGACGAGCATCGTCGCGACAACCGGAGGCGAGAGCACCGTCTCGGCATCACCGAGATGGACGAGGAAGCCATGGCGCTGTGGCGCCAACACTTCCCGTAGGACATCATCAACGAGCGAGAGTTCTACGCGCAAAGGAGGGCGGAGAGGGATAAGAGGAGGGCGGAGCGAGCCGCCTATCGCGAGGACAAGCGTAGGCGAAAAGCGGACGCTCAATTCAACATGAGGCTAGGAGCAGCGTCGCCCTGGGAATCCGACGACGATCAATATCTTCACTCCTACAGTCAGACGTCGGAGGAGGACATCACCGAGGAGGAGTCGGACGACGAGGAGTAGTTGAATTATATTTTTTTATCTATCTATGCTGAGAACTATCCTCTACTCTCTAGTATCTACTTCTCGATCTCAGCACTGTAAACACTTTTTTAAAGCGCCGCGCGTTGTGAGTCTGTTGGAGATGCTCTAACATGGCAGACGAGTGCTTTAATGTTGCCCACAAGATGCGCGAGTATTACTAGTAGTATATTTTTCTTGCCATGTTGAGATTTTAAAACCACGAGTGCGAACATGCAAAGGAGCAATGAAGACCAAACACGAGATATTCGGGACATCTTCAAGGGGCGTGGCAAGTTAAAGAGGAGCTGCACCGAACCTGTAAAACGAGCTTTGGTAAGTAACACCCTTTCAATTACTTTTGTGTAGCCTCGTGTTCTTCGATGTGTATATGTTGTAGTTTCTGTTTCTCTTAAGTGTGGTGTTCTTCGATGTGTAATAAGAACAGTCTTAATCATCCTAATGCTTTCATTTTTAGCTTGATGTAGGAAGTGGGTGTTCTCACCTTGTAGTATGTTTTTATTTTAATTTTCCTTTTGAATTCACTTCTCCGAGTTCTGTTTATCTGGCTTCTACTAAATGGATCTAGGTTGCTCGGAGTATTGATCTAAAAAAAAGTAACTTCATGTCAGGATGCAGTTCCTGCGAGGAGGGAAGTATGGTCAACCTCGAGATCATGTTTCCAAAATGAAGCTGGATTACACACAAGGTGCCAGTTCCCTAATGATGCTGGATTAGACACAAGGTGCAAATTCCCAGATGATGCTGGATTACACACAAGCCAGGTGGAGTCGTCAGCTGTTCGTGTCCTCGTGGCATTAGTAAAGGCTGAAAGAAAGCGTGCAGCAGCCCTTGAGAATGTAGCTGAGTTCCTGAAGAAGGGAAAAGAGCAATCGGATGCTCTCTTCACCCAAGCCAAAAAGGAGATGGAAGAAGCCAGAAATAAGCTAGCAGAGGCAGGGCAGGCTAGGCGTCTCCTGCTATCTAAAACTGTTGTCAATACAAAATTTCCTTCATAATAGCTAGGTTCAAATGTTTATCCAGTCAGCATGCCTGTTGTGATGTCCGTGCATCTACTGATGTGGCACAAAATGTTTTTTAGGTCATGTAATAACAGCAATTACTTTCCAAACAATAACAGACGAAGCATTGGACATGGTATAGTTCACGCGCAAGCCCGACATTCCAAGTTCAACTTCCACATCAAACTCATGTTCACAGATATCTGCACATTCATACATAATGTCCACAACCATGATTCACTTCAAAGCCAAAAAAAATGTGAGGAGAGTTATAAATAAAGAAAATCCTCTACTAGTTCCTGCTACCAGTGCGAGCACAACAAGTCAAGACCATGCGTAAATTAATTATATTTTAGTCATTTTTTGTGTTCTAAAATGCCTGCCGGCTCGTGGAAGGACATGTTGCCGGCACACACGCGGATTCAATGAAGGCAGGAGAGGCAGTCTTAAGCTGGTTGCACGCGGCGAGGAGGCATGCTCAGCCGGGCCTGCAGCGAGTGCGGCCCTCTTGGCCGGCGCGCCGGTTCAATGCCTGCGCTATGAGAGGTCACGTCCGTGTCAGAGCAATCACTCCCTCCAGTCCTTTTTTGTTTGGGTATAACAAAATCTCATTTTCCATTCACATTTTACAAGTAAAATTCGTGGACAAACTTTGACCCAAAGTACGATGGGGACTAGTAAAGCAGAATGGAGGTAGTAGTTTTTTTCAATCAAAGAAGGGTTTCCCCTTCAGATTTTCATTACTGAAAACCAGTATCTAAATCTAAACCATAGTATTTGCCCTAGAACTACCAGGTTCAACATCTTGCAACATAAACCCATACAACCTCCATCGCAAAAAAAAAGCATACAACCATACGCCAAGGAGGTACGTAGTACTATGAATTCCATTTTCGCTCCATACCAATCGTTCTAAAAACTACTTACTACTTATAACGCGCCATTGAAAATCGGAACTCTTAACCCCGCTAAAAAATGATATTTTAAACGTGGCTACTCAATCTGTGGCAACTGGCGAGCCACCGCACTCAAATTCGTTCACCTGTGGTCCCGACCATCAACTCCTACGGATCAAATTATCACGTGAGCTGACTATTCCTACAAAGGTGCTCCACCACGTACCCGGTACCCGTGAATGCAGCAATCGTGCACCTAGGGTTTTAGGGTTTATTTGTTAATGTCGCCTTTACGTAACACTCATGTGTGTGAGACAGCGAGAGGCCGGCTGCGTGCGTGCGCCTCTTCTCTTCGTATATGTACTCCACCGTTTGTCTGGTGTCCAAAAAATTATAATAACTACTAGCAATGTGCCAATGCATTGCCACACGATCAAAGTAGATTAATAAATATTCACCGCTTTGATAGGAAAAAAGTCTAGTTTTGAAATACGTATATCACTAAAAATATGTTATGCTTCACTCAAATATATTCCTTTGGCGGTTTTGATGAGATAAGGGAGGAATGTTGTTGGTTTCAAGATTCGAGAAGTGGTATATGTCTAATTTCTACTCTTACTAGCAAGATGCCCGTGCGTTGCACGGAACATCAAGATCTTGTGGGAGAAAAGGATGAACGAGGGAATGCCTTATCTGCAAATGTGGTGAAGAGTGCGGGTAAATTGCCATATTTTCCTTCCTATCCGCCAGATATAAATCGGACGACCTACGTTGCAGGATGGCAGGCCCACCATCATCACCAACTCTATTTTTTATCCCTACTCATATAAAAAGCATTGTAGGTGATGATCGTGTGCCTGCCATCCTGCAATATAGGCCGTCCGATCTATATCTGACGGATATGAAGGAAACTATGGCAATTTTGCAAAAAGATACCCACACCCATCTCCACATTTGCAAATACGGCCTTCCCTCGTTCATCCTTTTCCCCCACAAGATAAACTACTCATACAAATGCATCTTGATGTTCCGTGCAACGCATGGGCATCTTGCTAGTTGTTGCAAAAAGCCCATGTGTGTGTGAGAGA
Organism: Aegilops umbellulata; assembly: GCA_032464435.1. Classification (NCBI taxonomy): domain Eukaryota; kingdom Viridiplantae; phylum Streptophyta; class Magnoliopsida; order Poales; family Poaceae; genus Aegilops; species Aegilops umbellulata. The sequence continues at coordinate 32,379,088 of CP136060.1, forward strand.
GAGAGGGAGAGTGGAGGAGGACGGAGTGCATGTGTGACAAAGACACAAGGAGTGTGTGTGCGATAGGTATCATCTTAAAATGAGGCGATAGTGTGTGTGTGCACGATCGAGAGGGTGTGTCTCAAGAAGGGAAGAAAAATCTACATAGATACAAGGAGCGGGAGAGAGACATGTATGCGATGGTGGAAGCACGAGTGTGCGGGTGTATAAACCTATCTAGAGGCTAGCTAGTCGATAAATGTTTGTGAGAGAAATACGAGTCAGGGTGCGAAAGCGAGAGTTTTGTGTGTGTGTGTGTGAGAGAGAGACGGTAGTCGGGCAGGGAAGTGGAAGCAGGAGTTGTGTGTGTGTGTGTGTGTGTCTATGAGAGAGAGAGAGGAGACGGTAGTCTAGGTTGTCTGATCGGTAAACAAATGAATAATGTTAGTCTGGGATGGAGACGAAAAGGAGACAACAACAAATGTTGTGTCTACAGGAGAGAGAGAGAGTGTAACGCCCCGGATCTGATGCGCCAGGTGTCTGCCAGTTATTCGCCTTCATTGCCATGTCATTTGCTTGCATGTTGCATTTTGCCATGTCATCATGTGCATCTCATTTTTGCATACGTGTTCGTCTCATGCATATGAACATTTTCCCCGTTGTCCGTTTTACAATCCGGCACTCCTATGCCCTCCGGCGTCTCCTTTTGCCTCTTTTCGTGTGCGGGTGTTAAACGTTTTCGGATTGGGCCGAAACTTGCCAAGCGGCCTTGGTACACCATCGGTAGACCGCCTATCAAGTTTCGTGCCATTTGGAGTCCGTTTGATACTCCAACGATTAACCGGGTAGCCGCAAAGGCCTCTTTTGTGTGCAGCCCAACACCCCTCGAAAGTGGCCCAATAACCCATCATAACCCCCTCCATCCTCTCGGCCGTTCGTTCATGATCGCGTGGCCGAAAACCAAACTCCATTTGGAGTCTCCTAGCTCCCTCTACCTATAAATATGTGCACTCCTCTGAATTTTCGGGTCCAAACCCTAGCCAACCTCCTCCTCCGCGCCGCCGGACATGTCCGCCTCCGCGTCGGACGCGTCCAACGCCGCCGCCACGTCGCTCCGACGAATCGAAGGCCGCCACCTCAGCTCCGAGCGCCTCCCCGCGCCGCGGCCCGCCTGGCCCAAGGCAGGCCCGCGCCGCGCCGCGCCGGGCCCGAGTCGTGCCACCGTCGCGCGCCTGGCCCGATCCGCCGCGCCGCCGTCTTCCGCTCCTCCCAAGCGCCCTGTGCTGCTCGCTCCCGAGCTCCAGGGGAGGAGCTCCTCGCCGGAGCTCCGCCGAAGACCTCCAGCAGGCCGGTCCCGTACCTATCCCTTCCCTTTCTCTCCTTTGCTCTCGCACTCCCTCACGAGCTCTCTCTCCTTGAACCTCGCAGGAACACCATGGCCGCCCCGATCTACGCATTCACGCCGCCCCAAGCCGCCCCTTCGCCGGGTATGGGTTGCCCCGCGCCCGATCTAGCCATTCACGGCCTTCCCGCTGCTCGCCGGAGTCCCACGCCTCCACGCCATCGCCGTTGACTTCCGCTGGAGCCGTCCAGTACGAAGAATGGAGCTGGCCCCGTTTTCGCGCTGGTAGTTTTTCACTAAATCCCTGAAAAACTCACATTCTGTTGCTATGTTCATCATGCCATAACTCTCTGCATACTGCTCCGTTTTGCGTTCATAATATAAAGAAATGTTCATCATGAGATGCTCTTTATTTTGTTCCATTGTGTCATGTTCATTTGTGTCCATATTGATGCCCTAATCATCGTTGCAAGAGTGCTATAAAATGTTGTCTGCTGTCTGTTAACAGAACATGCTCATTTGTCATTTTTGCATCTTTTTGTGTGATTTTCTTTTGAGCATTAAGTCTACATGTGTTATGAGCTACAGCATATCATCTTTATAGTGGTTCCATACATGTATTTTGTTTTGCCCTGTAGTGAGTGCATCAAGCTTGTGAAGTGGGCTACTTGCTGTTACTGTTTTGCTATGCTGAAACTGCTATATCATGTTGCTATGTTTACTTGAGTCTACCAATTAATCCATGCATAATCTGGAGATGCTTAGTTGACATGTTTTGTTGTCCATGTTATGATTTATCATTACATGTTTTATGCCTCATATACGTCCTGTAGCATATGTTTTCATTGCCATGAACATGCCTAAATGATGTTCAAGTTTTTCTGTTAACTTCATGATGCCATGTTATGAGCTTGATATTGATTAATCTATGCCTCTTTTGGAGTTGCTCCAATTACATGATTTGAAGGATGCTATGATTACTCTGTTCACATGCCATGCTTGTTAATTTTGGATCTTCTATGCCTCTGTTACATGCTTGCAAACATGCTATCATAATGTAGCTGTTTTACTCTTGCTGAGACTATTATTATTTGCAATCTTGCCATGTCATTTTGAGCATGTTGTAGTGATTTCTGGAGATAGCTCAATGTACATGTTTTGTAATGCTTTACCTGTACATCATGTCCATGCCTTTTGTTTTCATGTTGAGTGGTGCAGCTTATTGTTTTGGTGCTTATAATAGGCCTAGTTGCTGTTTTGGACAGCTTGTCCTTTAAATTGTATGGAGTGTATGTGTTGAACCGTTGCTCCGTTTTGAGTGTGCTCTATATGAAACTTACTTATTTTTGCATGTAGCTTCATGTTACCTTGTTGAATCCATGTTTTGAGGTGTGTGCTTGATGTTTGAATGCATTTTGCATCAATGCCATGTTTATCTTGTTTTGCTCATATCTTCTAAGCCGTAGCTCCGAATCTAATGAACTTTATATGTAACTTGACTAGAATTTCATGTAGATCATTGTGCTGCATCTTAACTTACTCTTTAACAACTTTAACATAAGGTTTATTCAGATCTGGACCAATTTCGAAATTTGCATGAGGACTTACCGGATTTGTTATATGTCGTTTCCGGCCTCATTTAACTTGCGTTGATGTGTTGCTCTTGTTTGCATCATCTCTTGACATGAGTAGCTTCATGTTGTCTTATCATGCATCATACTTGGTTGAGCATCATGCCTTGTTCGTGTGTGGTGTGTTTACCATGTTGTGTGCTTCTTCTTGATAGTTCCCGTTTCGTTGCGATCGTGAGGATTCGTTCGTTTACGCTTGGTTCGTCTTCGTGGCTTCATCCTCTTCATGGACTCATTCTTATTCCTTGCGGGATTTCAGGCAAGATGACCGTCACCTTGGATCACACTATATACAATCATTGCGATGCTAGTTGCGTCGTTCTATCGCTTTGCCGCGTTACCTACCACTTGCTGCTCAAGCCTCCCAAATTGCCATGAACCTCTAACCTTTGTCGCCCTTCCTAGCAAACCATGGTTTGGCTATGTTACCACTTTGTTCAGCCCCTCTTATAGCGTTGCTAGTTGCAGGTGAAGATGAACATTGCTCCATGTTGGATTATGTTTATGTTGGGATATCACAATATCTCTTATATTATTAATGCATCTATATACTTGGTAAAGGGTGGAAGGCTCGGCCTTATGCCTGGTGTTTTGTTCCACTGTTGCCACCCTAGTTTCCATCATATCGGTATTATGTTCCCGGATTTTGCGTCCCTAACGCGGCTGGGTGATTTATGGGACCCCCTTGACAGTTCGCTTTGAATAAAACTCCTCCAGCAAGGCCCAACCTTGGTTTTACCATTTGCCTCACCACCACCTACTTTTCCCTTGGGAGTCGCTCTCTCAAGGGTCATCTTGTGTTTAGCCCCGGGCCAATGCTTGTCTAAGTGTTGGTCCAAACTAGAGCCACTTGAGGTGCCGCCCCTAGGCAACTTGGGGTATCGTCGGTTGCCGTACGTAGTGTTCATCCGGTGTTGCCCTGAGAACGAGATATGTGCAGCTCCTATCGGGATTATCGGCGCATCGGGCGGTCTTGCTGGTCTTGTTTTACCATTGTCGGAATGTCTTGTAAACGGGATTCTGAGACTGATCGGGTCTTCCCGGGAGAAGGAATATCCTTCGTTGATCGCGAGAGCTTATCATCGGCTAAGTTGGGACACCCCTGTAGGGTTTGAACTTTCGAAAGCCGTACCCATGGTTATGTGGCAGATGGGAATTTGTTGATATCCAGTTGTCGTAAACTTGAAGTAAACTCTTCTAAAATACACCAACCGTGTGCGTAACCGTGAGTGTCTCTTTTCGGGATTGATCGAGAGGAGAACACGGTTTCTGGGTTATGTCTGACGTAAGTAGGAGTTCAGGATCACTTCTTGATCATTACTAGTTGACGACCGCTTGCTTTGCTTCTCTCCTCGCTCTTATTTGCGTAAGTTAGCCACCATACATTGCTTAGCCGCTGCTGCAACCTAACCACTTTACCCCTTCCTTTCCCATTAAGCTTTGCTAGTCTTGATACCCATGGTAATGGGATTGCTGAGTCCTCGTGGCTCACAAATTACTACACCACCAGTTGCAGGTACAGGTTATGCAATGATCATGACGTGAGAGCGATGTTTACTTGTGTTGGAGTTCTTCTTCTTCGTCGATCTTGGGTTAGGTTCCTGGTCGGCAGCCTGGGCTAGCAGGGTGGATGCCGTTTGAATTTCTGTTTATGTTTCATCCGTAGTCGGGTGTTGATGTTGTATATGATGTGTTGTTTTATTCATGTGACATTGTATGTCTTGGTTGTATCCCCACTATTATGTAATGTTGATGTAATGATATCCACCTTGCAAAAGCGTCTTCAAGATGCGCTTATATCCTTGCTGGGACCTTCGAGTTCCTTTAGGATAGGGTCGCATCTTGGGCGCGACAAGTTGGTATCAGAGCCTCGACCGACCCTAGAAGCCCCCTTGTTTGATCGTGTAGTTTGGCCGATGTTGAGTCTAGAAGAAAACTTTTTCGGAGGCTAGCTATATCGGAGAATAGGACTTCTTTTTACTCCTTTGCCCCTTCGTCGCCCTGGTGAGAAATCTTGACGTAGATGTTTCGACTTGCTCCTCTTCCCCTTCAAATTTTTCTTTAGGATCACGCGGTTAGTTTTCGTTCGTTGTCCATCCTCTTTTCATCCGGTGCTATCCTCGTTGATTTGTTTGAAACCCTCTTTGTCTTTTGGGAGATCAATCCTCATCTCTTTTCAAACGATGTCGTTTTCCCCGTCCCAAGTTGTTTTCTTTTCCCACCCGCCCACCCTTTTTCTTCTCAGAACCGGAGTCCGTAATCGAGTATCCATCCTACTCGTGTGAACTCTTTGCTTTCTTCCCTAAATCTTTTCAACCAATGTTTTTTCTCTTCAACTTATTCGTCGATCCCCCGTTCCAAGTTGCCTTTGTTTTTTCCCGCCCTCCCACCCTTTTATTCCCGAAGTCTGAGCTTCTATTCGAGCAATCAATTTCATTTGTGCGGAGTATCTTCAGTCTTTCCTCAATTGTCTCAACTGGTGTAGTCTCGTCTAGTTCATCCTTGTTCGTCGCATTTTCTTTCCGGTGGATCCAAATTCAAGTTTTTCGTTGTCGATCGTATTCTTTCCCTCGGCTCAAATATTTTCCCTTTTCTCATTCGCCTCTCGCCATTCTATCATTCCGGAGTGATGAAGACATCTCGGAAGATTCATGTTGGCATTCTATTATTTCGAGGTTGTCACCTCATTCAAATCTTTCAATCGTTCCGGTGCATCATTTCTCATCCAACTATCCTTTCACACGGTGTTTCTTTTTAGTGGGCCCTAACCCATAGGTCTTTTCCCAGGATCTTACCTGACTCTTCTGATTTTCCGGAGTTATTCTCAAATTCTGTTTGAAGGTTGACGTAAGTATGCATTTCATCAGTCAGATGCCTTCTCCAAGAACGTTTTCAAATTCTTTCATGTTCAGGTCAATCTGTCCTCTTTTCATTCTTCCGGAGTGTTTCAGCAAATTCTGCAAGGTGTTTCTCGTCATCATTTGAAGATCGAAGAAGAATTTCTCTTAAATCTCGTTCGTTCTCCCGGAGATTCTCGGTGCTAGCTCAATGTTATCCTATCAAATTGGTTCCAGTCGGGCAATTCTTTTCATCCATCTGGAGTATTTCAGGAGTTGTTTTCCATCTTGGCCATCTTTTCGGAATATTTCTTCATTCTAAGTTTTCGAATTCGTTATCCAATTATCCTATATCCGTGCCCCTTCGTTCGTCTCAATATTCTTCCGGTGCTTCTTCAAGTATTCTTCAATCAGTTCGTGATCTCTTCGTTCTCTTCTCTTCGTTCGTTTACATTTTCACGTTGGTTCGTTGAAGATTCCTTTTCCGTTCTCATCATATCAATTCATCCGTTCTTTCCAATTCTACCGGTGGTTCGTCGAAGACCTTCCCAAATTTGGTGCTATATATCCCCTTAATATTTTCCCAATGTGAATAAGTGGTATGTCAAATCCATTTCTCATCAATTTAATTGATGGAGGATAAGCATAACATAATTCTTATTCTTCTTTATTCGTGTGGATTAATCTCTTCTTTTCGGAAATTGTTCATCTTGAATAATTTCTCGGGTCTAAGTTGTTCATCTTTTCTTTCCGGATTTCCAAGTTTTCTCGGTGATCTCGTCTCGAAGCTCCATCCGAATCATCGCAAGGCTTTAATCTTATCCCTTTCATCCTTCAATTTTATCTTGTCTTCCTTTTGTAACCGGAGTCATCACGGTGGCTCGTCATGACTTAATTCATTCTTTAAGTGTTCATCAAGATTCTTTTGGAGGAGCTCAAGTATCTTTTCTTCTTGCATCTCGAAGTACAATTAATTCCCCGTATTCTTTTGAAGTGGAGTTTTGCATTTGTTCGTTCTTCTCAGCTATTTAATCTTTTCTGCTCGTGGCCGGTTATCACCTCATAATCTTGATATGTTATTCATAAGTCCACAACAAGCAATTCCTTGTTGGCGGTTTTCTCAACAACTTCGTTCAATCTTTTCTTCGCAAGGATGCCTTTAAAATGCATTCGTGGTAGAAGTTGTCATCTTCTACCCCGTTCTTTTCATTCCACTATTTCAATTCTTCCGAAGGCATTGTGTTGTTCCTCTCGTCAAGTGTCATGCCATCTTGTTAAGTTCATGTTCTATTCTTTCCTTGTTCAGCCGGAGTGCCACCTAAATTCTTTCATTCTTATTCCGCTTCTATCTTGTTCTAATCGGAGTGGCTTCGAATTCATTTTTGTTTCGGAGCTTTGATTCTCGTCATATTCATTGTTTCTTTTCCTACTCGAGAGTTCTAGACTTTGTTCATCCTCTTTCTTTTGTTCTTTTCACCTCATCCTTGTTTTTCCTTCCGTCTTGGTCCTAAGATCTCGGGACGAGATCTCTTGTTAGTAGAGGAGAGTTGTAACGCCCCGGATATGATGCGCCAGGTGTCTGCCAGTTATTCGCCTTCATTGCCATGTCATTTGCTTGCGTGTTGCATTTTGCCATGTCATCATGTGCATCTCATTTTTGTATACGTGTTCGTCTCATGCATCCGAGCATTTTCCCCGTTGTCCGTTTTACAATCCGGCACTCCTATGCCCTCCGGCGTCTCCTTTTGCCTCTTTTCGTGTGCGGGTGTTAAACGTTTTCGGATTGGGCCGAGACTTTCCAAGCGGCCTTGGTACACCATCGATAGACCGCCTGTCAATATTCGTGCCATTTGGAGTCCGTTTGATACTCCAACGGTTAACCAGGTAGCCGCAAAGGCCTCTTTTGTGTGCAGGCACACCATCGGTAGACCGCCTGTCAAGTTTCGTGCCATTTGGAGTCCGTTTGATTCCCCAACGGTTAACTGGGTAGCCGCAAAGGCCTCTTTTATGTGCAGTCCAACACCCCTCAAAAGTGGCCCAATAACCCATCCTAACCCCCTCCATCCTCTCGGCCGTTCGATCATGATCGCGTGGCCGAAAACCGCACTCCATTTGGAGTCTCCTAGCTCCCTCTACCTATAAATATGTGCACTCCTCCGAATTTTCGGGTCCAAACCCTAGACAACCTCCTCCTCCGCGCCACCGGACATGTCCGCCTCCTCGTCGGACGCGTCCACCGCCGCCGCCACGATGCTCCGACGAATCAGAGGCCGCCACCTGAGCTCCGAGCGCCTCCCCGCGCCGCGGCCCGCCTAGCCCAGGGCAGGCACACGCCGCGCCGCGCCGGGCCCGAGCCGTGCCGCCGTCGCGCGCCTGGCCCGACCCGCCGCGCCGCCGTCTTCCCGCTCCTCCCGAGCGCACTGTGCTGCTCGCTCCCAAGCTCCAGGGGAGGAGCTCCTTGCCGGAGCTCCGCCGGAGACCTCCAGAAGGCGGTCCTGTACCTCTCCCTTCCCTTTCTCTCCTCTGCTCTCGCACTCCCTCACGAGATCTCTCTCCCTCACGAGCTCTCTCTCCTTGAACCTCGCAGGAACACCATGGCCGCCCCGATCTACGCGCTCACGCCGCCCCAAGCCGCCCCTTCGCCGGGAATGGGTTGCCCCGCGCCCGATCTACCCATTCACGGCCTTCCCGCCGCTCGCCGGAGTCCCACGCCTCCACGCCGTCTCCGTTGACTTCCGCTGGAGCCGTCCAGTACGAAGAATGGAGCTGGCCCCGTTTTCGCGCTGGTAGTTTTTCACTGTCCGTGAAAAACTCACATTCTGGTGCTATGTTCATCATGCCATAACTCTCTGCATACTGCTCCATTTTGCGTGCATTATATATAGAAATGTTTATCATGAGATGCTCTTCATTTTGTTCCATTGTGCCATGTTCATTTGTGTCCATATTTATGCCCAAATCATCGTTGCAAAAGTCCTATATAATGTTGTCTGCCGTCTGTTAACAGAACATGCTCATTTGTCATTTTTGCATCTTTTTGTGTGATTTTCTTTTGAGCATGAAGTCTACATGTGTTATGAGATAAAGCATATCATATTTACAGTGGTGCCATACATGTATTTTGTTTTTCCCCGTAGTGAGTGCATCAAGCTTGTGAAGTGGGCTACTTCTTGTTACTGTTTTGCTATGCTGAAACTGCTATATCATGTTGCTATGTTTACTTGAGGCTACCAATTAATCCATGCATAATATGGAGATGTTTAGTTGACATGTTTTGTTGTCCATGTTATGACTTATCATTATATGCATTTTTATGCCTCATATACATCCTGTAGCATATGTTTTCATTGCCATGAACATGCCTAAATGATGTTCCAGTTTTTCTGTTAACTTCATGATGCCATATTATGAGCTTGATATTGATTAATCTATGCATCTTTTGGAGTTGCTCCAATTACATGATTTGAAGGATGCTATGATTACTCTGTTCACATGCCATGCTTGTTAATTTTGGATCTTTTATGCCTCTGTTACATGCTTGCAAACATGCTATCATAATGTTGCTGTTTTACTCTTGCTGAGACTTATTATTTGCAATCTTGCCATGTCATTTTGAGCATGTTGTAGTGATTTCTGGAGATAGCTCAGTGTACATGTTTTGTAATGCTTTACCTGTACATCATGTCCATGCCTTTTGTTTTCATGTTGAGTGGTGCAGCTTATTGTTTTGGTGCTTATAATATGCCTAGTTGCTGTTTTGGACAGCTTGTCCTTTAAATTGTATGGAGTGTGTGTTGAACCGTTTCTCCGTTTTGAGTGTGCTCTATATGAAACTTGCTTAGTTTTGCATGTAGCTTCATGTTACCTTGTTGCATACATGTTTTGAGGTGTGTGCTTGATGTTTGAATGCATTTTGCATCAATGCCATGTTTATCTTGTTTTGCTCATATCTTCTAAGCCGTAGCTCCGAATCTAATGAACTTTATATGTAACTTGACTAGAATTTCGTGTAGATCATCGTGGTGCATCTTAACTTGCTGTTTAACAACTTTAACATAAGGTTTATTCAGATCTGGACCAATTTCGAAATTTGCATTAGGACTTACCGGATTTGTTATATGTCGTTTCCGGCCTCATTTAACTTGCGTTGATGTGTTGCTCTTGTTTGCATCATCTCTTGCCATGAGTAGCTTCATGTAGTCTTATCATGCATCATACTTGGTTAAGCATCATGCCTTGTTCATGTGTGATGTGTTTACCATGTTGTGTGCTTCTTCTCGATAGTTCCCGTTTCGTTGCGATCGTGAGGATTCGTTCGTCTACGCTTGGTTCGTCTTCGTGGCTTCATCCTCTTCATGGACTCGTTCTTCTTCCTTGCGGGATTTCAGGCAAGATGACCGTCACCTTGGATCTCACTATATACTTTCATTGCTATGCTAGTTGCGTCGTTCTATCGCTTTGCTGCGTTACCTACCACTTGCTGCTCTAGCCTCCCAAATTGCCATGAACCTCTAACCTTTATCGCCCTTCCTAGCAAACCATTGTTTGGCTATGTTACCGATTTGCTCAGACCCTCTTATAGCGTTGCTAGTTGTAGGTGAAGATGAACATTGCTCCATGTTGGATTATGTTTATGTTGGGATATCACAATATCTCTTATATTATTAATGCATCTATATACTTGGTAAAGGGTGGAAGGCTCGGCCTTATGCCTGGTGTTTTGTTCCACTCTTGCCGCCCTAGTTTCCGTCATCCTAACGCGGTTGGGTGATTTATGGGACCCCCTTGACAGTTCGCTTTGAATAAAACTCCTCCAGCAAGGCCCAACCTTGGTTTTACCATTTGCCTCACCACCACCTACTTTTCCCTTGAGAGTCGCTCTCTCAAGGGTCATCTTTATTTTAGCCCCCGGGCCAATGCTTGTCTAAGTGTTGGTCCAAACTAGAGCCACTTGCGGTGCCGCCCCTAGGCAACTTGGGGTATCGTCGGTTGCCGTACGTAGTGTTCATCCGGTGTTGCCCTGAGAACGAGATATGTGCAGCTCCTATCGGGATTGTCGGCGCATCGGGCGGTCTTGCTGGTCTTGTTTTACCATTGTCGAAATGTCTTGTAAATGGGATTCCGAGACTGATCGGGTCTTCCCGGGAGAAGGAATATCCTTCGTTGATCGTGAGAGCTTATCATGGGCTAAGTTGGGACACCCCTGCAGGGTTTGAACTTTCGAAAGCCGTGCCCGCGGTTATGTGGCAGATGGGAATTTGTCGATATCCGGTTGTAGTAAACTTGAAGTAAACTCTTCTAAAATACACCAACCGTGTGCGTAACCGTGAGTGTATCTTTTCGGGATTGATCGAGAGGAGAACACAGTTTCTGGGTTATGTCTGACGTAAGTAGGAGTTCAGGATCACTTCTTGATCATTACTAGTTGACGACCGCTTGCTTTGCTTCACTCCTCGCTCTTATTTGCATAAGTTAGCCACCATACATTGTTTAGCCGCTGCTGCAACCTCACCACTTTACCTCTTCCTTTCCCATTAAGCTTTGCTAGTCTTGATACCCCTGGTAATGGGATTGCTGAGTCCTCGTGACTCAGAGATTACTACACCACCAGTTGCAAGTACAGGTTATGCAATGATCATGACGTGAGAGCGATGTTTACTTGTGTTGGTGTTCTTCTTCTTCTTCGTCGATCTTGGGTTAGGTTCCTGGTCGGCAGCCTGGGCTAGCAGGGTGGTTGTCGTTTGAGTTTCTGTTTATGTTTGATCCGTAGTCGGATGTTGATGTTGTATATGATGTGTTGTTGTATTCATGTGACATTGTATGTCTTGGTTGTATCCCCACTATTATGTAATGTTGATGTAATGATATCCACCTTGCAAAAGCGTCTTCAAGATGCGCTTATATCCTTGGTGGGACCTTCGAGTTCTTTAGGATAGGGTCAAATCTTGGGCGTGACAGAGAGAGAGAGAGTAATTTTAGTGGTATGAGTCATATGTAGAGACATATAGGGTGTGTGAGAGAATCCCATAGAGAGAAAGACAAAGTTAAAGACGAGTGGAGACTGTGTGTGTGGCGTTGAAAAAGAAAGCTTAGGTACCGAGTGATACTAGAGAACAGTAGAGACGTGAGAGATAATGAAAACCGTGTAATGTATAATGATAGGGAGAGTGTGACACTTCTCAAGGGAGACGTTGAAAGACCATGTTTGCGAGGATAGGAGAAACATGAAGTGAGCGTACGGGTGAGCTGGAGAAAAGAGAGTGATAGCTACCTGAAGGATCATGCATGCGAGAGAGATGGGCGTGAAAGGAGTGAACAAAAATGGGATTCAAATATTTGAATTCGAGATGATGATACATGTAATCCATAATCGAACCAAAATTGATCTATCAAACATGCATACTCATATGAATTCACGCACATCTATGTTATTTAATATGTAGATATTACTGATCCATACATTTTAGTAGAACATAATTTGGTTAAATTTTTTCGAATTCAACCTTAAGATTTCGAGATCGTTGTATTTGTAAATCATATTATACATATAAAGGAGCAGAATTCTTTGTTGTGCTTTTGAAAGTATATATAAAAAATGATGTATATAGAATGTAATTCCAATTGAAAATGGATCCTGCCCGAAAAAATAGAATACAAACGGGATTCGAATTGAGTTGGCACGGTAAACGTGCACTCTGCAAAATTTGAACGAAGCGGGGAAAGTCGCAGTAACCGTCCGAAACCAAAATCTGCGAGATGGAAATCACTACTGCCTATCCTTGCCATGCAAAGCCTATCTGCTGGATTTCTATAGGTTTCGATAGGGGTAGGTTTGTAATTTCACCCAAACGTGACATAACCGCCTCTCACCCGGATTCATACACGATGGGCGCCAAAACACAGTGTGTCCTCGGCCGAAATCGACTACCTCCCCGGTTCATATTCATACACGGTGGGCACCAAAAACAAACTCTCGTCGGCAAATATTTGGTGTATGCGAGATTACCGTCCTATCCACAACCGACTAATGTTGCTGTGATGTAGTAGAAATTTGAAACGGGGGCTAAGTTTGTAAATTTCATCGCATTTGAGACAAGCGCGCCCTGAATACATAGTTCCCCCTTCATCTCAACCTCCCTTTTCCCCATTCATACTTCGTGGGCGCCAAAACACCCTCTCCACCCCACCCTCCTCCGTCCGCCGCCGTCCGCCACCCCGTCCACCGCCGTCCTCCTCCACCATGCCGAAGCTGATACCCCATCGCCGCTGTCCATTACAAGAGATCGACCTCTCTCATCCACGGCTTCGTACCGGGATCCTTGCATCCCGTCCTCTCGCTTCATCCCCACCGTCGTCCACCTTGCCGGCGCCGCTCCTACGACCGTCTCGTCCACCGCGCCCAGCCGCCACCGTCTACCCTCCTAGATCTGCTTCCATGCCGCTGACAGCCATCGCTACCGCAGCACCGTCAAATTCTCAGTAGATGCGTACACGGCGCCACACCAGAGGCGGTACTCTTTCGTATCTGCTCAACTTATTTATCGCAACAAGAAAATAGATTGCCACTGCTTTACTCTGATTTCTTGTCTTGGTTGCAAAGTTGCCTTTGTCCGGTTTGCACCTTCAGATCCGCCATGGCACGCTCAACACTATACTCCCAATGCTTATGGTTTTCCCCTTTTATATTCCACACTAGTTAAATCACAGTAGACTAAATTTCAAAATTGGGTCAGTCGATTTTTCAGAGCTCGCCGGAGTTCGCCGGTGCGATCGAAGGGGCTCGGGTGGTTGTGGGGCCTCGCCGAACAAAGAAAACTCGACGCGGGTGGGGTTTGGGGCGGGGGTGGGGGGTGGGGGTGGCGGAGGAACACATGAGGTGGGGGCCGGGGGTCCGGCCGGCGGCCCGTGCGATGTTCTGTATGGCAAGAATCAGAGACGAGGAAGAAGAAGGGTTAGGAGACGTAGGATCTTCATCCAACCGCCTGAAATGGTCGAGAGACAGCTGGGAGTTGCATTCTTAATGCGCTCTGGTTCATCATGTGTGGGCACTGCGCAACCAACATTTTATTATCCAAAATCTGCTTGCTCTTCTTTACCATGTTCATCTTCTGTTCTTCTTTAATATGTACTCTCTCCGTTCCTAAATACAAGTATTTGTATAGATTCCACCATGGACTACATATGGAGCAAAGTGAGTGAATCTACACTCTAAAATGTATCTGGATACATCTGTATGTGATCCATAGTGGAAATCTCCACGAAGACTTATATTTTGGAATGGAGGGAGTATGATAGTAGTACAGTATGTTCCTTGTACTGAAGATGAGTAGGGACATTTGCAGTGTAGAGGTCTATACGGTCGGTTGTGATGGACACTTTGAGCCTCTTTGATTCGTAGGATCTTGTAAACATAGGAATAGGATTTGCAGTGGCCTGCCCACTTGAATCCTATAAGAATAGCAAGGAAATGCGGGGAGCTGTGTCGCCTTTGAGAGTTACACTGATATTAACAGTACCGCACCTTCACTTGAAGAGAGCTGGTATCCGAAGCCTTTCCAGCCGTATCGGCAATACTAGCACATATATTCCAGCAAGTTCCACTTTGCTGATTTTACTCTGATGCTTAAGGTTTTCCCGTTATATCTACACTATGATCTGTGTAGCTGCTTTGTGTCGCACTAGCAGCAGTCCACTCTTGAAGCTAAACACTGCAGTGACTTACAAAATTGGCACCAAGGCATTGAGTGCCATTCTGGATGCAATGAAACTCATACGCTCCCCACCTGTTGATTCTTGTTCAGAATATGATCCTAATGACTATTCTAACCTCGAGGAGTCAAAGGCAGATGGCCTGTCCTATTCACCCATCAAGGTGCCTGTTCTAATTTGGCAATGTTTTATTGATTGCGGGTATCTTGCATATGTTGTCTTGCATTTCTTCTACTTTGTTGCACCACCATCTGCTTAGTTTACTCATCATATATGTCGAGATGCCATGCCCATCCATTATCAATACATATTCCATTTGTCATCATACCATGTTTTTTCACTCAAATGCTGTTCTTGTGCATCATACATCAAAAAGGAAGAGGGTGATTGCTGAACCTGAAGGAGCACCAGCAAAGTCCTTGAAAAACATGGTGGTGCCAGAGAAATCGGACAACACCCTACTTATATTGGTTGTACAACCAGTGACACAAAACGTAGGACCAACTCCAGCAGACTGTACCCATACTTCACTGGCCACACCACTAGCCCCACCACACAGGACCTGCACTCCAGCAAAAGGTATACCGATTTCATTTAGCACGAGCTGTACCACAGAAAAATTCCACTCCAGCAAAAAGTACAGCAAGTCCACCGGCCGAAGACCTATCCCAACTGCAGAGACGGCCAATTCCTGCAGATTGGAACCCCATTCCATTTATTCCCAGTTTAAAAGACAATGCTTTCAATGTTGTTAGGGACTACGTGCATATATTCCCATCGTGGGAAGATTATTGTGAAGACAAACACCATTTTCACATCTTCCTGTCCAACTTACGTGTAAGTGTTATTATTCATGGTTATTATTTTCCTGTTTTCTGTTGATTGAACACATCAATGATTTACATTACATTGTTGTAACTAGGCGACGGTCAATCTGGATAGTCATGACGAGCAAAGCTTGCTTGTGATTTTCAAAAAAGCATTGCAGCAGTATCAGTGTTACCTGCGGAAATCACACTTTGATGGCAAGTCTATAAACGAATTTCCGGTGAAGTCTGCTGTGCTAAATTTAGAAGACATTGAATGGAAAAACCTTGTTATGCACTGGTCTCGTTCCCAGGATGAGGTATTGTCTATGAAATCACATGACAATTTGAACTTCTACTTTTCCGCATGTGCCTTACGGATCTTTTTTGCAGGAAATCTGCTCGAAGAAGAACTCCAATTTGACAAGAACGACATGATATCACAAATATGTTGCCCGCTGCTTTGCTCTTGTTAGTACCTGTTGTAGTGTATACTATACTTGCATACATACCTGGTTCATTATGTGACAGCAGTATGCATGATAGCTTGCTTATCAATTGTTCGCTCCAAATTATCTGATCTGTATGAATGGTTACATTAGTGTAGAATATATCCAATGCCAATGTTTTTTAGCTCTGCATTGTTCTTGTAAGTACATGCTGTCCTTTATCAGTGTACTTATAATGACAGGTAGTTGTTCATGTACCATCACTCTGCAGCTTATTTTCCTTTGCCCTTCATTTTCTACACATCAGATCTGTATTTACTCTTACCATAAGGTTGGTACTGAAGAAGTTTAGATGTGCATTGCTCTTGACTGTACCTTTTACCTGTATCGCTGCACTTACATTTATAGCTACTTGGTTATGTAGCATCACTCTTCATTTTATCTTAAATATTCTCCATTTTTTCGTATATTATCACATCTATATTTACTCTTAACAAAATGTAGAATAAAGGCAATGCTTTTGAAGAAGATTCTGTGGTAAACTTCTTGAATTGCCTTTATAGAGCCTGTCTTCACCAATAATGTAAGTTTGTCCATCTCAAGCCTTCAAACTTTGTTGTATATATTTGGTTAGGCATGACTGCAACAGCTGTTTATTTTTGGTGTTTGCATCAAATTGCTTGTTTAAAGTTTATTATGTAGTTCATAAACAAAAGTTTGTCCTTTCTCAATTTAAGTTTTTAGTTGTACAACCAAGTTCCTTCTTCATACCATGTAAGTTAAACTATACAGAGCAAGTGATCTTCTTTTGCACTGCATGTATGCTTCTGTTCTTCATCCGTAATCCAGTGGTGTGGTGAACCTACCCACTACAGCACAATGTCATATTCTGCAATGTCTTAACTATGAACAATGTCATATCATTCTACTATTATTTAAACCGTCTCTTTATTTGCCAATCTGAAATGGTATAAATTGACAGCACACTAACCATTGATACTTATGACTTCTTGATCTGTAATCCAGTGGTGTCATGAAGCTGCCAACTCCTTCACAATGTCATTTCCTGCCATGTCTTGACCTGAACAATACCATATTGTGTTAATGCAATTTTAAACTGTGTCACTTTATTCGTCAGTAAGAAATGTGATGAATTGTTAGCACTGACACTTTTATGTGCAAAACCTGTCATCTGTCTGCTTGTTTATCTTTCAGAGTGAGGAAGATATAAGTGTTGAACAAGCGCAGTCTCATCATCTTGCTCAGCTGCTTGCGCTGCAGCTCCCCAGCAGGGCTAACCTTTCTTGAACTCTATTGAAGTGCTGCCGGTTTTGTATATTATTTTTTTGGCGTGTTTATTTGCACTGGTGGCGATCTTTGATGCCCAGTGTATGTAATCTGCTGTTTGCTTGTGCTTTATTATCATAGTGGCGAACTTTGATGCCTAGTGGATGTAATATGCCGTAATTTCTTTATTGTATAGTCTAGGTTTTTTCTTATTCACGATGATGCAGTTATTTTACTGTATATATATCATGTCTTCGCAGTAAACCGGCCAAACCGTAAAATTATGGCACATAATCGGGCCGTCATGTAATCACGATGTAGGTTGGGCCTGAAACGTGCCGAACAGCTCATGGGCCAGCAGCAACCCGAAATGAACCCCGACCCATGATTGTGCGAATCAAATCACGGGGTTTAACATGCCAAAATTGTCTCGGTCCTTGTTTGGCCCAATCAGATATCGGCTGCGAGCAGGCCGGATGCAAACCGGGCCGTAGTTAGGCCCAACTATATGACGGGCTTTTAACAGGCTGAAATTAATATAGGGCTGAAATGTTAAACGGGCCCTTAACAGGACAAAACTAATATCAGGCCGAATTACTAAGTGGGCCTTTAGCATGTGGGCCCAAAAGCATAGTGTCTAGTTGACGGGCCGAATCTGATATGGGCCATAATTGAGCCCAAAGCCTCTTAAAGGGCCGGACCTGATCTGGGCCGTAATTTGGCCCAGAACATGGCAGGCTTTTAATGGGTCGGATCTCATATGGGCCACTATTAGGCCCGGAACGTGGCAGGCCATTAATGGACCGGATCAAATATGGGCCAGCATTTGGCCCAAAACATGGCAGCCAGTTAATGGGCCGGCCTACTAGGGTCCTCAAAATCTTGTGGGCCTACAGCTGGGCCGGCCCATTAATGTTGGCGAAATCTCGTGGGCCTTTAGCTGGGCCGGCCCATTATGATCTGCAAGAATCTTGTGGGCCTTTAGCTGGGCCGGCCCATTATGATCTGCAAGAATCTTGTGGGCCTTTACCTGGGCCGGCCCATTATGGCACACAAAAATCTTGTGGGCCTTTACCTGGGCCGGCCCATTATGGCCTGCAAAATCTTGTGGGCCTTTAGCTGGGCCAGCCCATTATGGTCTGCAAAATCTCGTGGGCCTTTAGCTGGGCCGACCCATTATGGTCCGCAAAATCTTGTGGGCCTTCAGTTGGGCCGGCCCATTTAAACTTGATGGGCCGGTCCACGTGTCAACATATCATAGGCGCGTCTCGCCCATTGGATGAGTGACACCTGTGCCAACGCGAACCTGACACGTGTCTCCTCCATCCAATGATGATTTTACACATGGAAAATCCCCATTGGTCGGGGCTGTTAACGGGTTATCGGATCCAAAACCCGACCCGATAGCTTAACGACATTCCGTTACGGTGGATGCCACGTGTCGGTCACCCTTGACGAAAGCACTTCTGTGACGCGCGATTTATCGTCATGGAAGTGGACACTTCCGTGATGATAATTTTGGTAACGTCATGGAACACTTCTACGACAGCACAGGTATGACTATCTTGATTCTGTCATAAATTTGTCATGGATGTACATGCATGACAAAAAACGCGACCTACTGGGACAAACATGTATCATGACGGAAGTGTATTTTTTTGTAGTGGGTGAACCGTTATGTGATGAAGTCGGACCATGATTTATATATTGACAATCTTCCTTATGAGTGGCGGTCGGGGACGAGCGATGGTCTTTTCCTACCAACCTATCCCCCCAGGAGCATGCGTGTAGTACTTCGTTTCAGTAACTAATAGATATTTGTAATAAGTATGTGAGTTCTTTATGACTAATGTTAGAGTCCATGGATTATACGCACTATCGCCCTTCCACCATTGCTAGCCTCTCTACTACCGCGTAACTTTCGCCCGTACCATACACCCACTATATACCTTCCAAAAACGGCCACCATACCTACCTATTATGGCATTTCCCTAGCCATTCCGAGATATATTTCCATGCAACTTTCCACCGTTTCGTTTATTATGACACGTTCCATCATTGTCATATTCCTTTGCATGATCATGTAGTTGACATCGTATTTGTCGCAAAGCCACCGTTCATAATTTTTGCATACATGTCACTCTTGAGTCATTGCCCATCCCGGAACACCGCCGGAGGCACTCATATAGAGTCATATTTTGTTCTAAGTATAGAGTTGTAATTCTTGAGTTGTAAGTAAATAAAAGTGTGATGATATTCATTATTAGAGCATTGTCCCATGTGAGTAAAGGATGATGGAGGCTATGATTCCCCCACAAGTCGGGATGAGACTCCGGATGAAAAATAAAAAAATAAAAAAATAAAAAAGATGCCAAAAAAGGAGAGGTCCCAAAAAAACAAAAAAATAAGAGAAAAGAGAGAAGGGGCAATGCTACTATCGTTTTACCACACCTGTGCTTCAAAGAAGCACTATGATCTTCATGATAGAGAGTCTCCTATGTTGTCACTTTCATATACTAGTGGGGATTTTTCATTATATAACTTCGCTTGTATATTCCAATGATGGGCTTCCTCAAATTGCCCTAGGTCTTCGTGAGCAAGCAAGTTGGATGCACACCCACTTACTTTCTTTTTGAGCTTTCATACACTTATAGCTCTAGTGCGTCCATTCCATGGCAATCCCTACTCACTCACATCGATATCTATTGATGGGCATCTCCATAGCCCGTTGATACGCCTAGTTCATGTGAGACTATCTCCTTTTCGTCTTCTCCACAACCACCATATTCTATTCCACCTATAGTGCTATGTCCATGGCTCACGCTCATGTATTGCGTAATTGTGGATTGGTAGAAATACTTGTGTTAAAGTTTGTGATTCCCGTAGCATGCATGTATGGTGAACGTTATGTGATGAAGTCAGAGCATGATTTATTTACTGATAGTCTTCCTTATGAGTGGCGGTCGGGGACGAGCGATGGTCTTTTCCTATCAATCTATCCCCCTAGGAGCATGCGCGTAGTACTTTGTTTCGATAACCAATAGATTTTTGCAATAAGTATCTGAGTTCTTTATGACTAATGTTAGAGTCCATGGATTATACGCACTCTCACCCTTCCATCATCGCTAGCCTCTCTAGTACAGCGTAACTTTCGCCGGTACCATACACCCACCATATACCTTCTCAAAACGGCCACGATACCTACCTATTAAGGCATTTCCCTAGCCATTCCGAGATATATTTGCATGCAACTTTCCATCGTTTCGTTTATCATGACACGTTCCATCATTGTCATATTGCTTTGCAAGATCATGTAGTTGACATCGTATTTGTGGCAAAGCCACCGTTCATAATTTTTTCGTACATGTCACTCTTGAGTCATTGCACATCCCGATACACCGCCGGAGGCATTCATATAGAGTCATATTTTGCTCTAAATATCGAGTTGTAATTCATGAGTGGTAAGGAAATAAAATTTTGATGATCTTCATTATTAGAGCATTGTCCCATGTGAGTAAAGGATGATGGAGACTATGATTCCCCCACAAGTCGGGATGAGACTCCGGATGAAAAATAAAAAAAATAAAAAATAAAAAAGATGCCAAAAAAGGAGAGGGCAAAAAAAATAAGAGAAAAGAGAGAAGGAGCAATGCTACTATCGTTTTACCACACCTGGGCTTCAAAGTAGCACCATGATCTTCATGATAGAGAGTCTCCTATGTTGTCACTTTCATATACTAGTGGGGATTTTTCATTATATTACTTGGCTTGTATATTCCAATGTTGGGCTTCCTCAAATTGCCCTAGGTCTAATTGATCAAGCAAGTTGGATGCACACCCACTTAGTTTCTTTTTGAGCTTTCATACACTTATAGTTCTAGTGCATCTGTTGCATGGCAATCCCTACTCACTCACATTGATATCTATTGATGGGCATCTCCATAGCCCATTGATACTCCTAGTTGATGTGAGACTATCTCCTTCTTTTTGTACTCTCCACAACCACCATATTCCATTCCACCTATAGCGCTATGTCCATGGCTCACGCTCATGTATTGCGTAATTGTGGATTGGTAGAAATACTTGTGTGAAAATTTGTGATTCCCGTAGCATGCACATATGGTGAACCGTTATGTGATGAAGTCGGAGCATGATTTATTTATTGATTGTCTTCCTTATGAGTGGCGGTCGAGGACGAGCGATGGTATTTTCCTACCAATCTATCCCCCTAGGAGCATGTGCGTAGTACTTCGTTTCGATAACTAATAGATTTTTACAATAAGTATATGAGTTCTTTATGACTAATGTTACAGTCCATGGATTATACGCACTACCCTTCCACCATTGTTAGCCTATCTAGTACAGCGTAACTTTCGCCGGTACCATACACCCACCATATACCTTCTCAAAACGGCCACGATACCTACCTATTATGGCATTTCCCTAGCCATTCCGAGATATATTTGCATGCAACTTTCCACCGTTTCGTTTATCATGACACGTTCCATCATTGTCATATTGCTTTGCATGATCATGTAGTTGATATCGTATTTGTGGCAAAGCCACCGTTCATAATTTTTTCGTACATGTCACTCTTGAGTCATTGCACATCCCGGTACACCGCCGGAGGAATTCATATAGAGTCATATTTTGTTCTAAGTATCGAGTTGTAATTCTTGAGTTGTAAGTAAATAAAAGTGTGATGATCTTCTTTATTAGAGCATTGTCCCATGTGAGGAAAGGATGATGGAGACAATGATTCCTCCACAAGTCGAGATGAGACTCCAGACGAAAAATAAAAAAATAAAAAATAAAAAAGAGGCCAAAAAAAGGAGAGGGCCAAAAAAATGAGAGAAACGAGAGACGGGGCAATGCTACTATCGTTTTACCACACCTATGCTTCAAAGTTGCACCATGATCTTCATGATAGAGAGTCTCCTATGTTGTCACTTTCATATACTAGTGGGGATTTTTCATTATATAACTTGGCTTGTATATTCCAATGATGGGCTTCCTCAAATTTCCCTAGGTCTTCGTGAAGAAGCAAGTTGGATGCACACCCACTTAGTTTTTTTGAGCTTTCATACACTTATAGCTCTAGTGCATCCGTTGCATGGCAATCCCTACTCACTCACATCGATATCTATTGATGGGCATCTCCATAGCCCGTTCATACGGCTAGTTGATGTGATTCTATCTCCTTCTTTTTGTCTTCTCCACAACCACCATATTCTATTCCACCTATAGCGCTATGTCCATGGCTCACCCTCATGTATTGCGTAATTGTGGATTGGTAGAAATACTTGTGTTAAAGTTTGTGATTCCCGTAGAATGCACGTATGGTGAACCGTTATGTGATGAAGTCAGAGCATGATTTATTTATTGATTGTCTTCCTTATGAGTGGCGGTCAGGGATGAGCGATGGTCTTTTCCTGCCAATCTATCTCCCTAGGAGCATGCGCGTAGTACTTTTTCTCGATAACTAATAGATTTTTGCAATAAGTATGTGAGTTCTTTATGACTAATGTTAGAGTCCATGGATTATACACACTCTCACCCTTCCACCATAGCTAGCCTCTCTAGTACCGCGTAACTTTCGCCGGTACCATACACCCACCATATACCTTCTCAAAACAGCCACCATACCTACCTATTATGGCATTTCCATAGCCATTTCGAGATATATTTCCATGCAACTTTCCACCGTTTCGTTTATTATGACACGTTCCATCATTGTCATATTGCTTTGCATGATCATGTAGTTGACATCGTATTTGTGGCAAAGCCACTGTTCATAATTTTTTCGTACATGTCACTCTTGAGTCATTGCACATCCCGATACACCGCCGGAGGCATTGATATAGAGTCATATTTTGCTCTAAATATCGAGTTGTAATTCATGAGTGGTAAGGAAATAAAATTGTGATGATCTTCATTATTAGAGCATTGTCCCATGTGAGTAAAGGTTGATGGAGACTATGATTCCCCCACAAGTCGGGATGAGACTCCGGATGAAAAATAAAAAAAATAAAAAATAAAAAAATAAAAAAGATGCCAAAAAAGGAGAGGGCAAAAAAAATAAGAGAAAAGAGAGAAGGGGCAATGCTATTATCGTTTTACCACACCTGTGCTTCAAAGTAGCACCATGATCTTCATGATAGAGAGTCTCCTATGTTGTCAATTTCATATACTAGTGGGGATTTTTCATTATATAACTTGGCTTGTATATTCCAATGTTGGGCTTCCTCAAATTGCCCTAGGTCTTCGTGAGCAAGCAAGTTGGATGCACACCCACTTAGTTTTTTTGAGCTTTCATACACTTATAGCTCTAGTGCATCCGTTGCATGGCAATCCCTACTCACTCACATCGATATCTATTGATGGGCATCTCCATAGCCCG
The DNA here is from genome assembly GCA_032464435.1 of Aegilops umbellulata. Lineage (NCBI taxonomy): Eukaryota > Viridiplantae > Streptophyta > Magnoliopsida > Poales > Poaceae > Aegilops > Aegilops umbellulata. The sequence goes on from CP136060.1 coordinate 32,402,528, forward strand.
TTCATACGGCTAGTTGATGTGATTCTATCTCCTTCTTTTTGTCTTCTCCACAACCACCATATTCTATTCCACCTATAGCGCTATGTCCATGGCTCACCCTCATGTATTGCGTAATTGTGGATTGGTAGAAATACTTGTGTTAAAGTTTGTGATTCCCGTAGAATGCACGTATGGTGAACCGTTATGTGATGAAGTCAGAGCATGATTTATTTATTGATTGTCTTCCTTATGAGTGGCGGTCAGGGATGAGCGATGGTCTTTTCCTGCCAATCTATCTCCCTAGGAGCATGCGCGTAGTACTTTTTCTCGATAACTAATAGATTTTTGCAATAAATATGTGAGTTCTTTATGACTAATGTTAGAGTCCATGGATTATACACACTCTCACCCTTCCACCATAGCTAGCCTCTCTAGTACCGCGTAACTTTCGCCGGTACCATACACCCACCATATACCTTCTCAAAACAGCCACCATACCTACCTATTATGGCATTTCCATAGCCATTTCGAGATATATTTCCATGCAACTTTCCACCGTTCCGTTTATTATGACACGTTCCATCATTGTCATATTGCTTTGCATGATCATGTAGTTGACATCGTATTTGTGGCAAAGCCACTGTTCATAATTTTTTCGTACATGTCACTCTTGAGTCATTGCACATCCCGATACACCGCCGGAGGCATTGATATAGAGTCATATTTTGCTCTAAATATCGAGTTGTAATTCATGAGTGGTAAGGAAATAAAATTGTGATGATCTTCATTATTAGAGCATTGTCCCATGTGAGTAAAGGTTGATGGAGACTATGATTCCCCCACAAGTCGGGATGAGACTCCGGATGAAAAATAAAAAAAATAAAAAATAAAAAAGATGCCAAAAAAGGAGAGGGCAAAAAAATAAGAGAAAAGAGAGAAGGGGCAATGCTATTATCGTTTTACCACACCTGTGCTTCAAAGTAGCACCATGATCTTCATGATAGAGAGTCTCCTATGTTGTCACTTTCATATACTAGTGGGGATTTTTCATTATATTACTTGGCTTGTATATTCCAATGTTGGGCTTCCTCAAATTGCCCTAGGTCTAATTGATCAAGCAAGTTGGATGCACACCCACTTAGTTTCTTTTTGAGCTTTCATACACTTATAGTTCTAGTGCATCTGTTGCATGGCAATCCCTACTCACTCACATTGATATCTATTGATGGGCATCTCCATAGCCCATTGATACTCCTAGTTGATGTGAGACTATCTCCTTCTTTTTGTACTCTCCACAACCACCATATTCCATTCCACCTATAGCGCTATGTCCATGGCTCACGCTCATGTATTGCGTAATTGTGGATTGGTAGAAATACTTGTGTGAAAATTTGTGATTCCCGTAGCATGCACGTATGGTGAACCGTTATGTGATGAAGTCGGAGCATGATTTATTTATTGATTGTCTTCCTTATGAGTGGCGGTCGAGGACGAGCGATGGTATTTTCCTACCAATATATCCCCCTAGGAGCATGTGCGTAGTACTTCGTTTCGATAACTAATAGATTTTTACAATAAGTATATAAGTTCTTTATGACTAATGTTATAGTCCATGGATTATACGCACTACCCTTCCACCATTGTTAGCCTATCTAGTACCGCGTAACTTTCGCCGGTACCATACACCCACCATATACCTTCTCAAAACAGCCACCATACCTACCTATTATGGCATTTCCATAGCCATTCCGAGATATATTTCCATGCAAATTTCCACCGTTTTGTTTATTATGACACGTTCCATCATTGTCATGTTGCTTTGCATGATCATGTAGTTGACATCGTATTTGTGGCAAAGCTACCGTTCATAATCATTTCATACATGTCACTCTTGAGTCATTGCACATCCCGGTACACCGCTGGAGGCATTCATATAGAGTCATATTTTGTTCTAAGTATCGAATTGTAATTCTTGAGTTGTAAGTAAATAAAAGTGTGATGATCTTCATTATTGGAGAATTGTCCCATGTGAGGAAAGGATGATGGAGACTATGATTCCCCTACAAGTCGGGATGAGACTCCGGACGAAAAATAAAAAAATAAAAAATAAAAAATAGGCCAAAAAAGGAGAGGGCCCAAAAAACAAAGAACAAATTTAAAAAATGAGAGAAAAGAGAGAAGGGGCAATGCTACTATCGTTTTACCACACTTGTGCTTCAAAGTAGCAGCATGATCTTCATGATAGAGAGTCTCCTATGTTGTCACTTTCATATACTAGCGGGGATTTTTCATTATATAACTTTGCTTGTATATTCCAATGATGGGTTTCCTCTAATTGCCCTAGGTCTTCGTGAGCAAGCAAGTTGGATGCAAACCGACTTAGTTTCTTTTTGAGCTTTCATACACTTATAGTTCTAGTGCATCCGTTGCATGGCAATCCCTACTCACTCACATTGACATCTGTTGATGGGCATCTCCATAGCCCGTTGATATGCCTAGTTGATGTGAGATTATCTCCTTTTTGTCTTCTCCACAACCACCATATTCTATTCCACCTATAGCGCTATGTCCATGGCTCACGCTCATGTATTGCATGAAAGTTGAATAAGTTTGGGAACATCCAAAGTATGAAACAATTGCTTGGCTTGTCATCGGGGTTGTGCATGATTTGAATATTTTGTGTGATGAAGATGGAGCTTAACTAGACTATCTGATTTTGTAGGGATAAGCTTTCATTGGCCATGTTATTTTGAGAAGACATAATTGCCTTTTTAGTATGCTTGAAACATTATTGTTTTTATGTCAATATTAAACTTTTGTTTTGAATCTTATGGATCTAAATATTCTTGCCACAATAAATAAAATTACATGGATGAATATATTAGGTAGCATTCCACGTCAAAAATACTGTTTTTATCATTTACCTACTCGAGGACGAGCAGGAATTAAGCTTGGGAATGCTTGATATGTCTCCAACGTATCTATAATTTTTTATTGTTCCATGCTATTATATTATCCATCTTGGATGTTTTATATGCGTTTTTATGCTATTTTATATGATTTTTTGGACTAACCTATTAACCTAGAGCCCAGTGCAAGTTTCTGTTTTATCCTTGTTTTTGAGTTTCGCGGAAAAGGAATATCAAGCAGAGTCCAATTGACCTGAAAATTTACGATGAGTTTTTATGGACCAGAAGAAGCCCTCGAAGCAAAAAAGTTGGGACAGAAGAGCCACGAGGCCTCCACAAGGGTGGAGGGCGCGCCCTCCATCCTTGTGGCCTCCTCGTGGACCCCCTGACGTGAAACCGACGCCAACAATTCCTATAAATACAGAAACCCCCGAAAAGAAACCTAGATCGGGAGTTTCGCCGCCGCAAGCCTCTGCAGCCACCAAAAACCAATCGAGACCCTATTCCGGCACCCTGCCAGAGGGAAAGGTCATCACCGGTGGCCATCTTCATCATCCCGGCGGTCTCCAAGACGAGGAGGGAGTAGTTCACCCTCGGGGCTGAGGGTATGTACCAGTAGCTATGTGTTTGATCTCTCTCTCTCTCTCTCTCTCTCTCTCTCTCGTGTTCTTGATTTGGAAAGATCTTGATGTACCGCGAGCTTTGTTATTTTAGTTGGATCTTATGATGTTTCTCCCCCTCTACCTCTTGTAATGGATTGAGTTTTCCCTTTGAAGTTATCTTATCGGATTGAGTCTTTAAGGATTTGAGAACACTTCATGTATGTATTGCATGTGCTTATCTGTGGTGACAATGGGATATTCACGTGATACACTTGATGTATGTTTTGGTGATCAATTTGCGGGTTCTGTGACCTTGTGAACTTATGCATAGGGGTTGGCACACGTTTTCGTCTTGACTCTCCGATAGAAACTTTGGGGCACTCTTTGAAGTTCTTTGTGTTGGTTTGAATAGATGAATCTGAGATTGTGTGATGCATATCGTATAATCAAACCCGCGGATACTTGTGGTGACATTGGAGTATCTATGTGACATTTGAGTTTTGGTTGATGTCTATCTTAAGGTGTTCTTTTAGTACGAACTCTAGGGCTATTTGTGACACTTATAGGAATAGCCCAATAGATCGATCAGAAAGAATAACTTTGAGGTGGTTTCGTACCCTACAATAATCTGTTCGTTTGTTCTCCGCTATTAGTGACTTTGGAGTGACTCTTTGTTGCACGTTGAGGGGTTGTTATATGATCTAATTATGTTATCATTGTTGAGAGAACTTGCACTAGTGAAAGTATGAACCCTAGGCCTTGTTTCTAAGCATTGCAATACCGTTTTCGCTCACTTTTACCACTTGTCATCTTGCTGTTTTTATATTTTCAGATTACAAAAGGCTATATCTACCATCCATATTGCACTTGTATCACCATCTCTTCGCCAAACTAGTGCACCTATAAAATTATCATTGTATTGGGTGTGTTGGGGACACAAGAGACTCTTTGTTATTTGGTTGCAGGGTTGTTTGAGAGAGACCATCTTCATCCTACGCCTCCCACTGATTGATAAACCTTAGGTCAGCCACTTGAAGGAAATTTGCTACTGTCCTACAAAACTCTGCGCTTGGAGACCCAACACAAGTCTACAAAAAGAAGGTTGCGTAGTAGACATCACCAGGTTACAACAAGGAGCAACATCGTGCCACGCAGCAGAGCTGACACCATAACATGCCTGATGGCTGTGACGATGTGCGTCTATGCCCGATGGCTCCCTAGAGTGGTTTTTTAACTCCAAGGTGTCCCTACACCCTCATGAGCTATAAAAAAATAGAAAACAAAATATAAAAATCTGAAATCTTGTGACATCCAATATGCTCAAACTTTGTAGAAAAAAAAATTGATGGCACAAATTTCTGATTTTTTTTTAATTTACTGTTCATGAGGGTGTAGGGACACCCGGGAGCTACCACACCTTTCTCCTCCTGGTTGAGTGTCCTGCAGTCGCCTCCATCCACTCTGGCGCCATACTCATTACGTGCATGTTCACCATGGATATCGTCTGCGCATACCTCGTGGAAACACTCCTCCACCGCCGCATCCAACAGCTCCCGGCTGCCCGGCCATCCCATGGCCCCTTGCTGCATAACTAGACATCTCCGCTCCGATGACGACATATTGTCCAAGCGACCTATTCTCCGTTGAATGGCACTGCACGGAAGAAAAATGTTATTCACTCTAAATACTTGTGGGCATTGTTTGACCTCTATTCTAGGCTACATGAAGGACATAAGCAGGTTCAATTCATTCTAAGGAATTAGGGGCGTTGTGCTTATTTAATTTTTGTTTTGAACCGAGGAGATATACTTATTGGCAGAGTAGTAAAGGTTGTCAGGAGCGATATTTTGTTTGTGGTGTGGACTAACTAGGATGAGACTGATTCACAGGAATACTTTTTGCCTAAATGATAAGCTTCTTGAAAGCCATTGAGATTCTGCGCCGCTTCTGCCTACATGACAATCCCGTGATGTTCCAGGTGGTTAGCAATCAGATAATCAACTTACCAAACATGTTTAGCAGTCAATCTCACAGCTCAGCATTCCATTTATCTCTGTACCATGCATGATTACATTAGGAGAGACGTCTGCACATTTACTGTGTTTACTGACATACTTTTTTGCACTTCCCATTCCCCAAACAGGTTTAGTAATGAATCTCATTGCTCATCGTTCTACTTATCTTAATTAAATCATGCATGAAAATTTTAGGAAAAATGTATGCACATATCACTGCATGCATTTTTTAATGGCCATTTTCTTGTTGCATTATTATAGTTGGCCAAGTGGAAGCAAACTTCTCCATGCACCATGATGTCTTGCTTAAGGAAGTAAACTGATGTGTTTTATGCAGACATCACATTTTTCTGTAGAGAACATAAATCCAACACAGAGGCAACCGTCGCATTAACTTGGCTATTACAATGTGAATAAAATAAAAAGTAACTATAACAGTGACCTTCGAATCTGACAATTTTTTCTTTGATTCTAGCATTTTTGTATTATTGGAGTTCTCCACAACTGAACTTTTTACTCCCTCCGCCCCAAAATAAATGTCTCAAACAAGTTGGTATAAAATTGAGACACTTATTTTGGGACGGAGGGAATATTAAATTAAGTTTACGTGAGAATAGCCGAAATAGCACAATGAACATGCATTGCGTTGCTAAAGACAAAAGGCAAGGAAAGCCTTCAAGTGCGTCACTGATCTGATTTCTCGTCCTTTAGATCCTAGACTGTTAGCTTCAAGATTTTTACCAAGGTTGGCACGAATAGGTTAACGCGGATAGCTCATTCGGTAGTTCAACCAACCCAAACTGCTTTCATGCCAGGACGACACATCCTTGAAGGGGTTCTCGTCCTACATGAAACGCTCCATGAAATCCACACGAAGAAACTTGATGGTGTAGTATTCAAAGTGGACTTTGAGAAAGCGTATGATATGGTCAAATGGCCCTTTCTTCAGCAAGCTTTACGTATGAAAGGGTTCAATGACTCTTGGAGATCTCAGGTGGATGCATTCATACAGAAAGGTAGTGTTGGGATAAAAGTAAATGATGACACAACGAATTATTTTCAGACTCACAAGGGGCTAAGACAGGGAGACTCCATGTCTCCTATGCTGTTTAACATTGTAGCAGATATGTTAGCAGTCCTTATCGGTTGGGCCAAAGATAATGGCCAAGTAGGAGGACTAGTACCCCACCTAGTAGAGGGGGTATCCATTCTACAATACACTGATGACACCATTATTTTCATGGAGCACGACCTCGCGAAGGCTAGGAATATGAAGCTCTTGCTTTGCCTATTTGAGCAATTGTCTGGACTAAAAATAATTTTAACAAAAGCGAACTGTTCTGTTTCGGGAGAGCGAAAGAGGAACAAGATGAATACAGACAATTATTTGGATGTGAAATGAGTTCCCTATTGTTTAGTTACTTAGGGACAATAATTTTAACATAATCGTTTGACGAACAAGGAATGGAAATGTATAGAAGATAGAATTGAAAAAAGACTAAGCTGCTGGAAGGGCAAGCTAATTTCTTACAGAGGTCGGCGAGTTCTGATAAATTCGGTTTTGATGAGCTTGCCGATGTTCCTTCTATCCTTCTTTGAAGTGCCAGTTGGCGTGCGAAAAAGACTAGACTTCTATAGATCCTGCTTCTTTTGGCAAAGTGATGAGCCTAAGAAGAAATACCGATTGGCCCGATGGGATATCATATGCAGACCAAAGGACCAAGGTGGGTTAGGGATCGAGAACTTAGAGGTAAAGAACAGATGCTTGCTTAGCAAATGGCTTTAGAGGCATTCGGTCGAGACCGACGGTATGTGGGCTCAATTTTTGAGAAATAAGTACCTACACACTAAGACTTTGGCCCAGGTTACAGCTAGGCCTACAGACTCACCTTTTTGGAAAGGGTTAATGAGGACAAGGTCACCTTCTTCCAACGGGTGAGGTTCATCGTAGGTAAAGGTACCACCACTAGATTCTGGGAGGATACATGGCAAGGGGAGGTGCCTCTGACTCTATAATACCCATCATTATATAATATTGTGCAATGAAAGGATGACTTTGTCGCCATAGTATTAAATTCAGTACTGCTTAACATCCAATTTAGGAGATCCCTAGTAGGGGAAAGGTGGAATACGTGGTTACACCTTGTCCACAGGTTGATGGAAGTTCAACTATCGGACCATGAGGATACGATTCACTGGAAGTTAGTCGCGAACGGGATCTTTTCAGTGAAATCTATGTATCTGGACTTAATTGACTCCAGGCCATTGTCTAGGTCTCTACACATATGGAAGATTAAAGTACTGCTCCGTATTAAGATTTTCATGTGGTTCATGCACAAAGGTGTCATTTTGACCAAAGATAATTTGCTTAAAATAAGTTGGATCGGTAGTTCCAGATGTTGTTTTTGTGATCATAATGAAATGATTAAACACCTCTTTCTCGAATGCCCGCTCGCAAAATTATTATGGCACTCAATTCATATTACTTTTAACGTCCATCCTCAAACGAACATAAACACATTATTTGGGATGTGGCTCAATGGAGTAGACTTACATACAGTGAAACATATTCGGATAGGGATATGTGCACTATTTTGGGCGATATGGAATACAAGAAATGATTTGATATTTAATGGGATAAACTTCACGAATTTTTTGCAGGTAATATACAGAGCTACAACGTCGATCCGTAAATGGTAGCTGTTGGGAAACGTAGCATGCAATTTCAAAACATTTCCTACACTCACGCAAGATCTATCTAGGAGATGCATAGCAACGAGAGGGGGAGAGTGTGTCCATGTACCCTCGTAGACCGAAAGCGGAAGCGTTTGACAACACGGTTGATGTAGTCGAACTTCTTCTAGCTTCGACCGATCAAGCACTGAACGTACGGTACCTCCGAGTTCTGCACACGTTCAGCTCGATGACGTCCCTCATTCTCTTGATCTAGCAAAGGTGTCGAGGAAGAAGATGAGTTCCATCAGCACAACGGCGTGGTGACAGTGATGGTGAAGTGATCCGCGCAGGGCTTCGCCTAAGCACTACGAAGATATGACCAGAGGCGTAAACTATGGATGGGGGCGCCACACACGGCTAACAATTGTTGGTGTGTGTTCTAGGAGCCCCTCCCCACGTATATATATGTGGGAGGGGGAGGGGAGCAACCATGGGGCACCCCAAGTAGGCAGAATCCTACTTGGGGTCCTATCCCAATTCGGGCCCCCTTTCCTTATTTCACTGGAGAGGAAAAGGGAAGAGGGAAGGGAGGAAGGAAAGGGGGCCCGAACCCCCTATTCCTTCTCCAATTCGGCCGCCTGCCTAAGGGGGGGTGCCACCCCTTGTGGGCTGGTGTGATCCCCTCTTATGGCCCATAAGGCCCATTATTCCCTCCGGTGTTCCGGTAACCCCCCTAGTACTCCGATAAATACCCGATACTATCCGGAACACTTCCGCTGTCAGAATCCTATCATCCTATATATCAATCTTTACCTCTCGATCATTTCGAGACTCCTCGTCATGTCCTTGATCTCATTCGAGACTCCGAACAACATTCGGTCACCAAATCACATAACTCATATAATACTAAATCGTTATCGAACGTTAAGCGTGCGGACCCTACGGGTTCGAGAACTATGTAGACATGACCGAGAAACCTCTCCGGTCAATAAACAATAGCATAACCTAGATGCGCATATTGGCTCCTTCATATTCTACGAAGATCTTTATCGGTCGAACCGTAATGACAACATACGTCATTCCCTTTGTCATCGATATGTTACTTGCCCGAGATTCAATCGTCGGTATCACATACCTAGTTCAATAACGTCACCAGAAAGTCTCTTTTCTCGTTCCGTAATACATCATCCTGCAACTAACTCATTAGTCACTTTGCTTGCAAGGCTTCTTATTATGTGCATTACCGAGAGGGCCCAGAGATACCTCTCCGATACTCGGAGTGACAAATCCTAATCTCGATCTATGCCAACCCAACAAACACCTTCGGAGATTCCTGTACAGCATCTTTATAATCACCTAGTTACGTTGTGACATTTGATAGCACACAAGGCATTCCTCCGGTATCCGGGAGTTGCATAATCTCATAGTCAAAGGAATATGTATTTGACATGAAGAAAGCAATAGCAATAAAACCGAACGATCAGTATGCTAAGCTAACGGATGGGTCTTGTCCATCACATCATTGTCCTAATGATGTGATCCCGTTATCAAATGACAACTCATGTCCATGGTTAGGAAACCTTAACCATCTTTGATCAACGAGCTAGTCAAGTAGAGGCTCACTAGGGACACAGTGTTTTGTCTGTGTATTCACACACGTATTTGGGTTTCCGATCAATACAATTCTAGCAAGAATAATAAACATGTATCATGAATAAGGAAATATAAAATAACAACTTTACTATTGCCTCTAGGGCATATTTCCTTCAGTCTCCCACTTGCACTAGAGTCAATAATCTAGATTACATTGTAATGATTCTAACACCCATGGAGTCATGGTGCTGATCATGTTTTGCTTGTGGAAGAGGCTTAGTCAACGGGTCTGCCATATTCAGATCTGTATGTATTTTGCAAATCTCTATGTCTCCTTCCTTGACTTGATCACGGATGGAGTTGAAGTGTCTCTTGATGTGTTTGGTTCTTTTGTGAAATCTGGATTCCTTCGCCAAGGCAATTGCTCCAGTATTGTCACAAAAGATTTTCATTGGGCCCAATGCACTAGGTATTACACCTAGATCGGATATGAACTCCTTCATCCAGACTCCTTCATTTGCTGCTTCCGAAGCAGCTATGTACTCCGCTTCACACGTAGATGCCGCCACGACACTCTGCTTGGAACTGCACCAACTGACAGCTCCACCATTCAATATAGATATGTATCCGGTTTGTGACTTAGAGTCATCCGGATCAATGTCAAAACTATCGGCGTAACGATTTACGGCGAGCTCTTTGTCACCTCCATAAATGAGAAACATATCCTAAGTCCTTTTCAGGTACTTCAGGATGTTCTTGACCGCTGTTCAGTGATCCAATCATGGATTACTTTGGTACCTCCCTTCTAAACTTATCGCAAGGCACACATCAGGTCTGGTACACAGCATAGCATACATGATAGAACCTATGGCAGAGGCATAAGGAATGACTTTAATTTTCTCTCTATCTTCTGCAGTGGTCGGGCATTGAGCCTGACTCAACTTCACACCTTGTAACACAGGCAAGAACCCTTTCTTTGACTGATCCATTTTGAACTTCTTCAAAAATTTATCAAGGTATGTGCTTTGTGAAAGTCCTATTAAGCGTCTTGATCTATCTCTATAGATCTTGATGCCCAATATATAAGCAGCTTCACTGAAGTCTTTCATTGAAAAACTTTTATTCAAGTATCCTTTTATGCTATCTAGAAATTCTACATCATTTCCAATCAACAATATGTCATCCAGATTTAATATTAGAAATGCTACAGAGCTCCCACTCACTTTCTTGTGAATACAGGCTTCTCCAAAAGTCTGTATAAAACCATATGCTTTGATCACCTCATCAAAGCGTATATTCCAACTCTGAGATGCTTGCACCAGTCCATAGATGGATCGCTGGAGCTTGCACACTTTGTTAGCACCTTTAGGATCAACAAAACCTTCTGGTTGCATCATATGCAACTCTTCTTTAAGAAATCCATTAAGGAATGCAGTTTTGACGTCCATTTGCCAGATTTCATAATCATAAAATGCGGCAATTTCTAACATGATTCGGATAGACTTAAGCATCGCTATGGGTGAGAAAGCCTCATCGTAGTCAACTCCTTAAACTTGTCGAAAACCTTTTGCGACAAGTCGAGCTTTGTAGACAGTAACATTACCATCAACATCAGTCTTCTTCTTGAAGATCCATTTGTTCTCTATGGCTCGCCGATCATCGGTTAAGTCAACCAAAGTCCACACTTTGTTTTCATACATGGATCCTATCTTAGATTTCATGGCCTCAAGCTATTTATCGGAATTTGGGCTCATCATAGCTTCTTCATAGTTCGTAGGTTCGTCATGGTCTAGTAACATGACTTCCAGAACAGGAATACCATACCACTCTGTTGTGGAACATGCTCTGGTTGACCTACGAGGTTCGGTAGTAACTTGATCTGAAGTTTCACGATCATCATCATTAGCTTCCTCTCTAGTTGGTGTAGGCATCACGGGAACGGTTTTCTGTGATGAGCTACTTTCCAATTCGTGAGAAGGTACAATTACCTCATCAAGTTCTACTTTCCCCCCACTCACTTCTTTCGAGAGAAACTCCTTCTCTAGAAAGTTTCCATTCTTGGGAACAAAGATCATGCCTTCTGATCTGTGGTAGAAGGTGTACCCAATTGTTTCCTTAGGGTATCCTATGAAGACGCACTTCTCCGATTTGGGTTCGAGCTTATCAGGATGAAGCCTTTTGACATAAGTGTCGCAACCCCAAAATTTAATAAATGATAGCTTAGGTTTCTTGCCAAACCACAGTTCACACGGTGTCATCTTAAAGGATTTAGACGGTGCCCTATTTAACGTGAATGCAGCTGTTTCTAATGCATAACCCCAAAATGATAGTGGTAAATCGGTAAGAGACATCATAGATCGCACCATATCTATTAAAGTACGATTACGACGTTCGGACACACCATTACGCTGTGGTGTTCCAGGTGGCGTGAGTTGTGAAACTATTCCACATTGTTTTAAATGAAGGCCAAACTCGTAACTCAAATATTCGCCTCGGCGATAAGATCGTAGAAACTTTATTTTCTTATTACGATGATTCTCCACTTCACTCTGAAATTCTTTAAACTTTTCAAATGTTTTAGACTTGTGTTTCATCAGGTAGATATACCCATATCTGCTCAAATCATCTGTGAAGGTTAGAAAATAATGATACCCTCCGCGAGCCTCCACACTCATCGGAACGCATACATCGGTTTGTATTATTTCCAATAAGTCATTAGCTCACTCCATTGTTCCGGAGAACGAAGTTTTAGTCATCTTGCCCATGAGGCATGGTTCACAAGTATCAAATGATTCATGATCAAGTGATTCCAAAAGCCCATCTGCATGGAGTTTCTTCATGCGCTTTACATCAATATGACCTAAACGGCAGTGCCAAAAATATGTTGCACTATCATTATCAACTTTGCATCTTTTGGCATCAATATTATGAATATGTGTATCACCACAATTGAGATTCAACAAAAATAGACCACTCTTCAAGGGTGCATGACCATAAAAGATATTACTCATATAAATAGAACAACCATTATTCTCTGGTTTAAATGAATAACCGTCTCGCATTAAACAAGATCCAGATATAATGTTCATGCTCAACGCTGGCACCAAATAACAATTATTCAGGTCTAAAACTAATCCCGAAGGTAGATGTAGAGGTAGCGTGCCGACGGCGATCACATCGACCTTGGAACCATTCCCGACGCGCATCGTCACCTCGTCCTTAGCCAATCTTCGTTTAATCCATAGCCCCTATTTCGAGGTACAAATATGAGCAACCGAACCAGTATCAAATACCCAGGCGCTACTACGAGCGTTAGTAAGGTACACATCAATAACATGTATATGAAATATACCTTTGCCATCCTTCTTATCCGCCAAATACTTGGTGCAGTTCCACTTCCAGTGACCAGTCCCTTTGCAGTAGAAGCACTCAGTTTCAAGCTTGGGTCCAGCTTTGGGCTTCTTCCCGGGAGTGGCAACTTGCTTGCCATTCTTCTTGGAGTTCCCCTTCTTTCCCTTGCCTTTTTTTCTTGAAACTAGTGGTCTTGTTAACCATCAACACTTGATGCTCCTTCTTGATTTCTACCTCTGCATCTTTGAGCATTGCGAAGAGCTCGGGAATTGTCTTATCCATCCCTTGCATGTTATAGTTCATCACAAAGCCTTTGTAGCTTGTTTGCAGTGATTGAAGAACTCTGTCAATAAAACTATCATCTGGAAGATTAACTCCCAGGTGAGTCAAGTGATTATGATACCCAGACATTTTGAGTATGTGTTCACTGACAGAACTGTTCTCCTCCATCTTGCAGCTATAGAACTTGTTGGAGACTTCATATCTCTCAACTTGGGCATTTGCTTGACATATTAACTTCAACTCCTGGAACATCTCATATGGTCCATGATGTTCAAAACGTCTTTGAAGTCCCAATTCTAAGCCATAAATCATGGCACTCTGAACTATTGAGTAGTCATCAGATCGAGCTTGCCAGACGTTCATAACATCAACATCTACTCCTGCAGCAGGCCTTTCACCCAGCAGTGCATTAAGGACATAATTCTTCTGTGCAGCAATGAGGATAATCCTCAAGTTACGGACCCAGTCCGTGTAGTTACTACCACCATCTTTCAACTTAGTTTTCTCTAGGAATGCATTAAAATTCAAGGGAATGGCAGCACAGGCCATTGATCTACACCATAGATATGAAAAAACTATCAAGACTAAGTTCATGATAATTAAGTTCAATTAATCATATTACTTAAGAACTCCCACTTAGATTGACATCCCTCAAGTCATCTAAATGATATGTGATCCAAATCAACTAAACCATGTCCGATCATCACGTGAGATGGAGTAGTCATCAATGGTGAATATCTCTATGTTGATCATATTTACTATATGATTCACGTTCGAACTTTCGGTCTCCAGTGTTCCGAGGCCATGTCTATACATGCCAGGCTCGTCAAGTTTAACCCGAGTATTTCGCATGTGCAAAACTGTCTTACACCCATTGTATGTGAACGTAGAGTCTATCACACCCGATCATCAAGCGGTGTCTCAACACGACGAACTTTCGCAATGGTTCATACTCAGGGAGAACACATATACCTTTAAATTTTAGTTAAGGGATCAACTTATAATGCTACCGCCGTACTAAGAAAAATAAGATGCATAAAAGATAGGGATTTTACATCTGTGCCCCTGGTTCCTTAGCCATACTCATTCATCCCCACGCTTTTAGCTTTTGCTCACTTTTCCCCACTCCCTTGCCCGAAACCCTCATAACTGGTCACAAACGGTGAATGTCGTCGGGTCAGTGCTTTGACCGTTAACACTGACGAGTGGGGCCGCGCTGACTGTGTCGCCCATTGGACCTGATGAGTGGGGTCGCGTCAGACGGTGCCGCTGTTCGCCCGTTGGGCCGTGGTTTTGTTGGGCCGTCCCTTGCATTAAACGTCTGTGCGCCGCCAAGACAGAAGCCTGCTATGCATGCACCCAGCAAAGCCTGCCTGCATGCGTCGATCGAGCCTGCATGCGCTTATGCCATGATGCGCCGACCGGGCCTGCATGCGCTGATGCGTCCGCCACGATGCACCGACCGACCAACTTTCTTGCACGCCAGCCGTCACGAATGCAGTGACGGTCACTACCGCCGATTCCTCTCTTCTAGCTAGGTGGCTACATATTTGTGGCTTGTGTAAAAAAAGAGCCACTCCCTTGCTTAGCTCTACTCACTCATCCCTACTAACAAAGCTTGCTTGCATGCACTAGGTGGCTACTAACAAGGGAACCCTACTAACAAACCGAGCTCTCCAAGAAAACAATCAACAAATATGTAGTCCCAATATGTGGATAGGGCCAACAAGCCCATAGCATGATCACATAGTTCAAACTAGGAAGAACTTAATAATAGAATAGATAGAAAACTTAATAATAGAACTTAATAAAAGGGCCAACAAGCCCATAGCAATTCCAACATAGTTCAATTACAATTTAACATAACATAGCCTAAAAAAGATAGAGGGTTTAGAACCCTAGCCGCAGCCTTCTCCACCTCGCTCCTCCTTCGGGCGAACTTTTCACTGCTCCTCCGGGGCGTCGTCGATGGGGCACGGAAGAGTGTGCATGCGCGTCGCGATGGGGAAGATGTTGGTGTACTCCGTGAACCTGTTGTGGTGGTGAAAGCGATGAACTCGGAGCCACACCAAAACACCCGACCGAGGAGGTAGAAGGCGTCAAATGTGTCGGTGAAGTGGGCAAGGAGAGCAACCACCACCCGGTTTTGGATGACCTCCTCGACGCGGAACATCGTTGGAGATCCCCGTGGGAGGTGGTGGTAACCGGGCGCGAGGAAGAACTCGGTGAAGTTCCTTGCGGTCCTCAGCCTTGATATCACCCACACACGTAGTGTGCGGTCAACGTACACGCCGGTATGGTAGAGCCTCTCTGGCACGGTGGGTGGGAAGCGGTAGGTTGGTCTGGTGTACTGCATGGCTAATGGATGTGCAGAAGAAGGAGAAGGGGTCGAAGAGCAATAAGGGAGGATGGATGAGGGATGGCAGAGGCAGAGGGTGGCTTAAATAACCGTAGTGCTACGTGTTATTTGGCCGTGGCAATAACGGGGTCAAATGTGAAGTGGGTCAAATGTGAAGTAACCCGTTTTCAAACCAACCGCGGCATCGCGAGTGTACACGCGTGGGAAACGGTGGTTTGAAAAGAAGAAGAAAAAGAAGCTAATTGCACGCGTGGGAATCCGTGGTCATATATATTGTATGAACAAAAAGAGACAATTTTTTAAGGGCTTGTGGCCATTTTGCATGATAAATATAATTTTGGCCCTTATAAATTTGATCATTTTGCATGATAAAAAAATATAGAGGGCTTGTGGCCATTATACAAATGCAAAATGACCCATTTTTAAATAGTTTGTGGCCATTTTCAATGATAAAAATAAATTTAGCCCTTATAAATCTGGTCATTTTGCATTTGTAAAGAACAAAAAGAACTAAATTTTCTACGCAATGTCAACTGTTGTGTAATTTCAAACGATGCAAAAAAATAGAGCCATCACATACACAAAAAAACGACACAATTCGACGGTCGAACCGGAGCTTGGTTTCCTTGTGGGCCCAATAAAAAAGTTTTTTTTGTGGAGTCAGTGGTGGGCGAGTAGGCGAGCACAACCAACAGGATCGCCTCTCGCGGATCGCCCCACGATCCAACGATGCGGAGCCGTCCTTGTGATCCAACGGCCCGGAGCCTGCACGCAGCCTGCCCACTGAGTTCCTTCTAGAAGACCACATCTGAGGGTTGTCGCTTGGCGCCAGGGTATGATCGGACGGCTGACGTTTGGAGCTAGGGTTAGGCGAAACCCCGCAGGGTTTAGAGGGGTTTTGAGCTGGTCAACGTGGTTATGAAAGCTTTGACTAAGCATAACTAATTTAAAAAATCGAAAAATATGAAACCTTCGTCGTTCGTCGTTTTATAAGACACGCTAACGAGGAAAATACTAAACTTGGTCTATGGTCATTTTCATGAAAAAAACCCTAGCTGGCACAATCGAGGTCAAATGAGCACCATTAATTTAAAAAGAATCAAAAAATATAAAGCCCGCGCACAATGTTGTCTTATGTGACATGTTACCAACAAAAAATCAGAAATTTGGTCTATGGTCATTTTCATGAGAAAATATTTACACGTATGAGCTATCACCCACAAGATTTCATAGAGTTCAAGGAGATTAGGTAGGGTTACCTTCTGTTTTTGAAAAATTTAAAAAAAATCACCATAGCTTTATTTCAAAGTGAATAAGAAGGATCTGAACTTAGTTTTCCATTTTCATATTTTAAACGTGTTTTTAATAGTGTTTATATTAAAGCATATTTTTTAAAAGAAAATGTAAAAATATGAAGATTATTTCAAAAAAATAGTAAGACTTCAAATCTACACTATATAGATTGAATAGGTGTTAATAAAAAACATTTGGCTCATTTAGAGTAGGTCCAAAAAACTTGATTACAAATGGGATGTTTACCCTAGCCTGGGAGCTCATTTAGAGCACATTTCTCAAATTGAAATTTCTTTGACCTCCTTTAAATCACCTCAAATTTTGCACACATGATCTCCTACACAAACATAGATAGTTTGCCAAGGTTTTTTTGCATTTTCTTGAATTTATACTGTCCTGTCGAATGTCAGTTCAAAACATCGGATAATGAAACATGCTGGTGGGAAAAAGCATGCACTTGATTTGATCAATAAACATGAGACCAATAACATGTGTGATCAGTGAAGCAACACTGAAACAACATGTGTGATTAGTGAAGCAACACTGAAGTGATCAGTGAGGCAACACTGAAAGAACATGTATGATCAGTGAAGCAACACTGAAACAACATGTGTGATCATTGCAGCACCTAAACTCATAGTTCACAACATCTAAACAGAACTAACCATACACCACAGGCAAATATAAGGATAGACAAATATAGATAGAATAATACATTACTAGCATCACCATAGATTCAGTTCACACCATAAACAGCCACATTCAGTTTACCAAAAGTAACCGGACCCAAAGTAACCCAAAAGATAAAGATTCAGTTCATCACAACATCACATCATCACATCACGCCGGAGTCAGGGCCTTCGCGAGCGCAGCATGCTGCCCGCTGATCATGTACCCCCCCCCCCCCGAATCACTACATCCTCTGCATGAGACAGAAGGTGATCGAAGCGGCCATCCTTTGGCTTTGGCTTGGTGGTGCAGTAGGGGCAATGCCACTTCTTGATCTTGCGGTTATAGAAGGAAGCAACTCCCTTGGCCTTGATCTTCTCCACCTCCTTGGCTGTGAAGGACGCGACGTTGCACTTGTACACATCATCTCCAGAATCATACTGCACACATGAATGAATTGCATTAATACATTATAGATTCATATACACCATGTCAAAGGAACTAAATGAACAATCCAAATTTCAAGTAGTCTTACCTCATATTCTTCGTCATCACTAAACTATGGATCGTACGGGTCATACTCGGCCAGCTTCCTCTTTCTCCCCCCCAACCATCATCCTCCTGAATATACAATTACATCCATCACTAGTAGCCAATTGAAAATTTAGCTATGAAAACATGACACATTCATCATAGGGCTAACATACTCCCAATATGACATTCAAAACCCCAACCTGAGCAGCATTCAAAAACAAATCTAATATAACTACATATGACATTCAAACCCCAATATGACATTCAAATAACACATTGATCATTGGTCATGCACACACATTGAACAACAGAGCTAATATAACTATATATTGTGGACAAGTTCATATACTAATGAATCAAATAACTTCTTAATCAATGGATTCCATTTGGGCATATGACATTCAAAACCCCAATCTGAGTAGCATTCAAAAATAAATCTAATAGGGACCCAATCTAATAAGCATACATGTCTGTAGCATTCAAAACCCCAATCTGTGAGCATATCTAATAAGCATACATCTATGTAGCATTGAAGCACATCTAATAAACATATCTATCTAGCATTTTTGCAACGAATTTATCCAACAAACCCTAGTACAAAAAACCCCATCCCCCCAATACAGAAAACCCCGGCCCATCCGTCAAACAAACTACTATAACCATCTGAACTACCGTATGAATCCACAGTCTAACCAATGCAACTAACTCTACAAGCTAATATCCTAAAGCAAAGCAAGTGCAAATACCTCCTGCTCCTCACCAGGCTGCGCATCGGGGGTATCGGGATGGACTGTGTCGCTCGATGCCGTCACCTTCTATAGCGCCGAGGCGGAGCCCGCCACCTCCTTCTCCACATCCGCAGCGATTGCGAGTTTCCCCGGACCGCCGTGAACGCCGCCGACATCTGTGATCACCGCGCCCTGCAGCTCGACTACATCTTCGTTCGCTGCGCCGGTGTCGCCACGAGCTTCGGCCATCAGACAGATGGAGGCGATGAAGGTGATGAAGAGGATGCGGTGGGGGAGAGTGAGACAGTGCGGTGGAGGTAGTGGAGGAGAGCGAGACGATGCCGGTGGGGGAGAGAAAGCCGATGCGGTAGGGAGTGGATTTGGGGGAAAACCCTAGGGGGAAATGGTAGGGGCGATGCGCCGCGAGGTGGTTCCCCCTCATTTATACGATGGGATGTTTCGGGCATGTCCATGGACACGTGCTACCCCACGACCGCGGTCCGTTGCATGTGCCCACGTATACGAATACCACTATACAGTCAGCATACGAAACAACTATATGGGTAACAGTCAAAGGTGTACTCGGCCCTACGCGGCCCCACTCGTCAGAGTTAACGGTCAAAGGCATTGACCCGACGCAACATCCGTTGTAACCTGTTCTGAGGGTTTCAGGCAAGGGAGTGGGGAAAAGTGAGCAAAAGTTAATAGAGTGGGGATGAATGAGTAGAGCTAAGGAACCAGGGGCACAGAAATAAAAATCCCTAAAAGATAAACATCACATGCAATCAAAATATGTGACATGATATGGACATCATAATCTTGTGCTTTTGATCTCCATATCCAAAGCATCATCATGATCTCCAATGTCACCGGCTTGACACCTTGATCTCCATCGTAGCATCGTGGTCGTCTCGCCAACTATTGCTTCTTCAACTATCGCTAACGCATAATGATAAAGTAAAGCAATTACATGGCGTTTGCATTTCATACAATAAAGAGACAACCATAAGGCTCCTGTCGGTTACCGATAACTCTTACAAAACATGATCATCTCATCAATAACGTATATCACATCAAGTATTGACCATATCACATCACAACATGCCCTGCAAAAGCAAGTTAGACATCCTCTACTTTGTTGTTGCAAGTTTTACGTGGCTGCTATGGGCTTCTAGCAAGAACCGTTCTTACCTATGCATCAAAACCACAACGGTGATTTATCAAGTTTGCTGTTTTACCCTTCAACAAGGACCAGCCACAGTCAAATTTGATTCAACTAAAGTAGGAGAAACAGACACCCGCCAGCCACCTTTATGCGAAACTAGTTGCATGTCCGTCGGTGGAACCTGTCTCATGAACGTGGTCATGTAAGGTTGGTCCGGGCTCCTTAATCCAACAATACTGCCAAATCAAAATAAGACATTGGTGGTAATTAGAATGACGATCACCGCCCACAACTCTTTGTGTCCTACTCATGCATATCATCTACGCATAGACCTGGCTCGGAT
Organism: Aegilops umbellulata; assembly: GCA_032464435.1. Taxonomy (NCBI): domain Eukaryota; kingdom Viridiplantae; phylum Streptophyta; class Magnoliopsida; order Poales; family Poaceae; genus Aegilops; species Aegilops umbellulata. Next base: position 32,423,026 of record CP136060.1, read on the forward strand.
GCCACTATTGGGAAACATAGCATGCAATTCCAAAAGAATTCCTATGCTCACACAAGATCTATCTAGGAGATGCATAGAAACAATAGGGGGAGAGTGTGTCCACGTACCCTCGTAGACCGAAAGCAGAAGCGTTTGACAATGCGGTTGATGTAGTCGAACTTCTTCTAGCTCCGACCGATCAAGCACCGAACGTACGACACCTCCGAGTTCTGCACACGTTCAGCTCGACGACATCCCTTGACCTCTTGATCCAGCAAAGGTGTCAAGGAAGAAGATGAGTTCCGTCAGCACGACGGCGTGGTGACGGTCATGGTGAATTGATGTGCGCAGGGCTTCGCCTAAGCACTACGAAGATATGACCGGAGACGTAAACTGTGGAGGGGGGTGCCGCACACGGCTAACAATTGTTGGTGTGTGTTCTAGGCACCCCCTCCCCACGTATATATAGGTGGGAGGGGGAGGGGAGCAGCCATGGGGTGCCCCAAGTAGGAGGAATCCTACTTGGGGTCCTATCCCAATTCAACCCCATTTCCTTATTCCACCGGAGAGGAAAAGGGAAGAGGGAAGGGAGGATGGAACGGGGGGGGGGGGGGGGGGGGCGAACCCTCTCTTCCCTCTTCTTTCTCCAATCTGGCCTCCTGCTAAAAGGGGGGGCACCCCTTGTGGGATGTTGTGCTCCCCTCTTATGGTCCATAAGGCCCATTATTCCCCCCGGGGGGTTCCGGTAACCCCCCCAGTACTCTCATAGATACCCGATACTATCCGGAACACTTCTGGTGTCCGAATACTATCATCCTATATATATATATAGATCTTTACCTCTCGACCATTTCGAGACTCCTCGTCATGTACGTGATCTCATCCGGGACTCCGAACAACATTCAGTCACCAAATCACATAACTCGTATAATACTAAATCTTCATCGAACGTTAAGCGTGCGGACCCTACGGGTTCGAGAACTATGTAGACATGACCGAGACACTCTCTGATCAATAACCAATAGCGAAACCTGGATGCTCATATTGGCTCCTACATATTCTATGAAGATCTTTATTGGTCGAACTGTAATGACAACATACGTCATTCCCGTTGTCATCGGTATGTTACTTGCCCCAGATTCGATCGTCAGTATCACATACGTAGTTCAATCTTGTTAGTGGCAAGTCTCTTTACTCGTTCCGTAATACATCATCCCGCAACTAACTCATTAGTCACTTTGCTTGCAAGGCTTCTTATGATGTGCATTACCGAGAGGGCCCAGAGATACCTCTCCCATACTCAGAGTGACAAATCCTAATCTCGATCTATGCCAACCCAACAAACACCTTCGGAGATACCTGTCGAGCATCTTTGTAATCACCCAGTTACGTTGTGACGTTTGATAGCACACATGGCATTCCTCCGGTATCCGGGAGTTGCATAATCTCATAGTCGAAGAAATATGTATTTGACATGAAGAAAGCAATAGCAATAAAACTGAACGATCATTATGCTAAGCTAACGGATGGGTCTTGTCCATCACATTGTTCTCCTAATGATGTGATCCCGTTATCAAATGACAACTCATGTCCATGGTTAGGAAATCTTAACCATCTTTGATCAATGAGCTAGTCAAGTAGAGGCTCACTAGGGACACGGTGTTTTGTCTATGTATTCACACATGTATTTGGGTTTCCGACCAATACTATTCTAGCATGAATAATGAACATTTATCATGAATAAGAAAATATAAAATAAAAACTTTATTATTTCCTCTAGGGCACATTTCCTTAAGTAGCACGGGCTATATTCAGCCGATTTGGATGGCGTGCTGATAATAGGCTAGGTGTATAGGCATCGTAGCCTGATCAGTTTCATTGGATGTGGCATCTTTCTTTTATTTTATTGCATTTTGCACTATGGTATTGGGACCCTAGTGACCCCAAGACTTTGTTTCTTTATCGATAATAAGATGGCTGCATGCATCGATTGATGCAGAAGCCGGGGATTTTGCCTCCTTTTCCAAAAAAAGATCCTAGACTATCTGCTGCATGCAGGGACTAGATCTATGGCCGGACTTCGACCATGATGTCGTTCGTCCTGCCCTGTAAACCACCCTCCACCTCAATGTGTAAAATGTAACACAATGCATGGTTGCATGTTTGGAATCAAAGTGCTGGTGACTGTGGAAGGAGGGATTGCAAGCTGGATGTGCCACCAACAGAGGTGGCGAGCTTGGATTAGAGACTTGGGGAGAAGAACATTTTTAATTACTCAACAATGTCGCTATGTGCATGAGGATCCTAATGGTATGTGTTAGAGATGGCTGGTGTCGATCCACCATAATATATATGCCCCGTTGCAACTCATGGGCAATTAAGTAGTCAACATAAAAAATCACAATTAACCGCCAAAAGTAAGGGTTTTTAATGGTGACATCTTACCACTATCAAGCTTATACCATTGGGAGACCAAAATTGCTACCCATCGGTGCTAAATTTGAGTCAGACCATGGCCTAAATGTCTAGTCTAGAACTTATAGAAACATAATGCCTTTTCTGTCCCTAGCCCTAAGGGAGATGTTTGGAACCAGCCAGCAAATTCAACACAGATGTTGGCTGCTCCCGACGCTTGCCACATGCCCTATGGGGCTCATAACGCATCGCTTTACCTCTTTGCCTTATATTCTCCCGTGTCCACACTTCTCTCCTAGTTATTCCCTTCCTCCTGTATCCCTAGATCTCTATGACATCCCTATACCCCCTATTTACGGCCCTAGTAATTCGCCAAACCACCATTGCAAATGATCCAACCATACGTTGTGAAAGATGTCGACACTGCTGCAACCCACCGACCCACCACCCCGTTATGAGGGTAACACCGCAGTTGCGACCATTTGCTGTTGTTATGATTGAAATCACCTGGATCACCACAACCACAACTCGCGGCGTCGACGCTTCAAGCGGACTGCATAGAGCAATGTTGTGAACAACGACCGTTGCTCCTGTGAGCCCGTAGACACGATGCAGTGATGGTGATGGCAATTGCTGCGAGTTATTGTGGCGCTACTACGATGGCGACATCCACAACCATCATAAGAATTTGTTTATCCAAAAACCCAAACGTAACAATGTGCATTCTCTATATATAATCTTAACTTTGCTCTTTTGTGTGTGTATATGTAAAAGAAGCGGCTATTCATTTTGTGGAGATTGTATTATTGTGCAAAAAAGTTGTGCTATTATGCATAATTTGTTTTTCTAGGGAATGCGGTATTGTGGATTGTGCTTCTTTTAATTAAATGTTGTAGTTAAAATAAGTACATGTCTGATTGTTTACGCATAACAAAGCAGCCCTAGCGACGGAGTCATACGTCTGTGGCTGTGTGAGCACCGACGGTGGTGGACATGGAAGCTTCCGATAGAAGATTCGCAGCACTACCATGCGACTATCCCTTGACAGAGTTTTCAATGACAACAGCAAGCTAGGGTGGTGTATTCATGTCATCCTTGCATGATTTGGAAGTCAATGGTGTTCACAGCTTCACACCGAAGTCGTCGGATGGGAGGAGGGAGGGGAGATTATCCAGCGTAGTCAGCAACATCGGGGTTGGATAGAGTGTGTAGTGCGTTTGGCCAATCTTATGCCACCGTAACATATTTTTTCTTCATAAATGAATTTGCCACCTCCTTGGCCATTAGAACTAATAATTTAAAAGATAATGTTGTTCAGTCAAATTAAACTACTCGAAATCATATGCCATATCTTGAGCTCGCCTGACAATCCTTAAATGTCCATCTTTTCTTTGTCATTAGCGACCGTTCTTTTACGACATAGTTCGTCGACCCGACCAATTTTGATTCACGGGAACCAATGTCCTCTCCAGTTGCAACACACGTGCATTTGTGCTAGCATATAATAAAACATGGTTGATAAGGAGGTATTACTCATGCATGCACATATTTTAGGGAAATTGCCTTGTTTTGAATGAATGGTTGCTAACAAACCCAATGCCCCATTTTGTGCACATGTTCCAGTATCAAGGTTCATGAACAATAGAATTCAACATTCACCAGGGACAAGGACTCAAGTCTTTAGTACATGATTTATTCATCTAGGTTGGCGGGAAATAGCAGTGAACAACAAATGCTCCCAAACAACCTCTGTCCCTTGACTCTTTATATATGAGCAGACAAATCCGTTCTTAGGTTCATCCAACAATACCCGATTTTCTATCTCTCGGAACAACAAGGTAGGATGAAAGAGAACAATGAGTACGAGAGGAAAATACATGAAAATCCCACTTACATATGGAAATTGCTTTAGGAATGGGAGACATTGCAGAATAGACGTGTTACTCTTTTTGGGTTGAAGTCTCATGCAACACCTGATTAGCTGTCGAAACTACGTGCAATCGATCAAGAATTCATCGGCTCTTTGTTAACTCAATAGGTGAGTAGTGTGCTGATGAGATTCCGTACATAGCCAATATCGTTACGACCATTACTCAATATGGGTTATCATCAAGACATCATGAGCATTCATGTTGGTAAGCATTAGAAGATCCCCAAAAGACTCTACGCCACCTATAAAAATCAGTGGTTCACTGGATAATGCTTCTATCTGAAAACAAGTAACTACACTGCCTCGGACTGTCCTCAACGCCATTGTACACACTGTAGTAGATAGAACCATTGAATGTTAAATCAACATGGTTCATTGAGAACAACACTGTTATAGACTTAGTTACTTCCCCTAATGACTCGTTAACTAGACCAACCTTGAGTTAAAAAAAACTAGGCATACCTCACTACAAAGTTTTGGTTGGTTAATCCTGTTCACAGACAAATTGGACTTTTGAGTCCCTTTTCAACATGAAGCGAGTACCGCACGCGCGCGTACGCGCGCGCGCGCACACACACATATCTTTCACTATCAGAAAATTGCTAGTCCAACAAGTCAAACCAGTAAACACATAGATTACCTTTGTTATTAGATTGTATCAAACACTTGATAGGTTCATATTTTTTTCTTCTAAAAACGTATATGTTTGGTGCATTCAGAATTTTCATATTAACAACTGGCCAAAATTATCCAGGTTTCACGGTGCACTTCCTCTATATGCCTTGTGAAGGTTCTTCTTTTCCATACATAACTTTCCTTGGTATATATCGAGCTCACTTGGTAGTGTATTTGTCGTGTCGAAATCCCTCTGCGGTAATAGCAGGTTGTTACAGTAGATCACGCAAGGGGTCGGGATCCACACGAAAGTGACTGTAACAAGAATGTTGTTATAACAGAGATTTGACGTCAGTTAGAGGTTCGGAGTGAGATGTCGGGGCAACGGGCCTTGGGTGGCGGGCTACTCGGTATGCTCTCTGGCTGGTATCCTGGTGGCGGTGGTCACTGTGCTTCTTCATCATGTGGGTGACGAGAGGTGTGATGGTCGGTGACCTCGGGGCCTTCTCTATTTTGCAGGACAGGGGCCTAGATCTAGTTTTGGAGGTCCCGGCTTCGTCACGCCGGTTGATTGTGTCCTTCGTGGCATGGGAAAGCAACCAGGCGAAAGCTCTGCGCGTCGAAGCCTACGATGAACACACCCACGAGTGCCGCTCTCTTGATGACAGTGTTGCAATTTCGTGTCCTGTTACGGTTCCAGGTGAAAACCTTTGTTCATTCCATCGAACGCAGCGACAACGACAGATTGCGCCGTTTCCTTCTCGAGGGCATGGTCGTGGAACCTAGGCGCCGTTGGTTGTGTTGTGATTTAGTTTTTAGGTCCCTGTGTATTCTTGCTCGGCAACGTCGTTGTTTCAATGTACTCCCTTCATTTCTTTTTAGTCTGCATATAAATTCTGGCTGAAGTCAAACTTCATAAAACTTGACCAACTTTAATGGAAAAACTATCAACATTCATGATACGAAATCAATATCATTGGATGCATCCTGAAATTAATTTCGTACTATATAACTTTTGTATTGTAGACGTTGATATTTTTAATATAAATCTAGTCAAACTTTGCATAGTTTGACTTAAAACAAATCTTATACGCGGAGTAAAAAGAAATCGGTGGGAGTATGTTTTCGTTTGTTCTATGTTGTGCTTCTTTGAGGCTTTCCTCATCATCATCAGGGCCGGCCCTGAGGGGGGGGGGGTAGGGGGGCGGCCGCCCCGGGCCCCCAACATCCAGGGGCCCCCGCCCAAGTATGCAACAACTAAGCCTAGGTAGGCTATGGGCCTATGTCCGAGGAAAAAATCAAAGGGCTGGGCGCTGGGCTTTAGTCTTCCAGGCAGACGCGCGAGCGCAAAACGGTCGCTAAAAAAGCAAGCAGCAGGACGATCGCTTTGATCCCACTTTCCCCACCCATCGTCGATTCGTTCGTATTCCAATCACGATCAGCCGCAAGCGAGCCCTTCACGTGAAAAAAGGAGCCAACAATGCGCGCCCTTCCTATTCAATCGGCAATCACGCAGGCGCAGCTATTCTAGCCCTAACCGCCGAGGCCGGATGTTCATACCGGTACTGACGCCTCATCCCTCCCAACTCCTGGTAATCTCCTTCCTAATTGACTGTTGATTTCAGTTCCTAGGGCCCCCATCTTAATTTTGCATAGGCAGTTAGGAACGCGTGTAATCTAGTTCGCCGTTGATTTCAATTCCAGAGGCCCTCATCTATAATTCCATAAAGCACACGAACAAGGAATACGCCCATGGATAAATTGGTACAATCAGGTATATGATGTGAGCCTTGATGATAACCCTACTGTTGAACAATTGATGCAGCAATTTTTTTACAGCATTGTGTGTTATCATGTCGTACAAAAGTAGGACATATTAATCGGGTAGGGATAAAAGGACAAGGAAGACGGCCATGGATAAATTGGTACAATCACAACACCGAGACACGCACAAATTTCTCAAGAGTAATAATGGTGCTTCCACTGCTTCGATAAACAAAGATGATGATTGGCAATGGTTCCCATAGAGGAAGGGCAACAACCAATTGGGAATTCAGAATATGATCAGCGGGTAGAAAATTTTGACACGAGCATCGGCGGTGACAATGTAAGTGGCTACGAGATCATGAGATTATTGAACTTACTTTTGAACTAAAGAGTATGAGATTCACTTTGCCATATGGTGTAATGTCTGCCATGGAGATTTTTGAACATGTTAGAGAAGTTGATAGCTATCCTAATATCTCCATTGTTTCTCGCATTTTATTTGCTATGCCTATGATGGTCGCATCAGTCAAAAGAAGCTTTTCAAAATTGTAATTATTGAAGAAACTATTTCAGGCCAACAATGACTCAGGAGAGGTTAAATAGCTTGGCAACATTATGCACCGAGAAAAAAATATGGATGAGATTGACATCAACCTCATCATAAGTGTCTTTGCATCGAGGAATGTTATTTTTAAGGTAATATGTATATATTATTTCTGTCACATAGTGACTTTGGATTCATTTAAGTGTTATTTATAATATTATATATATAAATATATTCATTGTTATTATTGTGGTGTCTAACTAAGGGCCCCGAGTTTTAATTTCGCCCCGGGCCCCCAAAATCTCAGGACCGGCCCTGATCATCATATATCGTTTGGCCGAGTATTTATGTTGGTTTTTTATCTATAAAGCTAGGTGGAAGCCCTTTTAGTGGTTTGCACATAGTTTTATATGGCTTATTATGATGGTTGGAAATGCCATCTCAACAACTAACGTACGGCGTCAAGTCCTTTGCTTAGACTACTCATAGTGGGAGTAACATAGTTAGTAACATCACACATATCTAGATGAAATAGATGATGTGGCAAGCAATAAATGAAGGAATGAAGGAAAATGGTAACATAGCTAGTTACTAGTAGTATGAGTAACATCACACATATTAAGACAAAATGAGTCTATAGCCTAATAAATGAAGTGTTGCATGTTACCACACATATGTTACTCCCCACTATAGAGGTAGTAACATAGACTAGTAACATGTGCATGTTAGTAGTCTATGTTACTACCCATTAGACTGGTCATAGTGGGAGTAACATAGCTAGTAACATAGATGCCACATAAGCAAAAATGATGAGGTGGCAAGTAGTTAATGAGGAGAGAGGCAAATAGAGTAACATAATATGTTAACATCACATAGCGCTTTCCAATGTAAAATGAGTCTACATAGTAATAAATGAAGATATCTATGTTACCACAAATATGACACTACCCATTATGAAGATAGTAACATAGACTAGTAACATATGCATGTTACTAGTCTAAGTTACTCTCCAGTATGACCAGCCTTATGACCAGTCTTACTTGGCCTGCACGTTAATTGTTGTGATCAGATGTGGAGGGTCCCACCAGGAGGATGCTTTGTGTTTTGAGCCATGGGCCTACCTTCTAGAAGATAAGGCAGATTCCCTAGAATCTTTTGTGGCTGAAGATTTATCTGAAAATACAACTGTAAGGGCCTGTTCGGTTCATAGAAATTTCAGAAAAACTTTGGAGGATAGAATGGTGAACAGTAATGTTGAGTAACGTGATTGTATTAGGAAACATAGGTTAGACTAGGAAATATTCTGGCTTGCCTTGTACTCCAAGTAGATCATGTACTCCTATATATATGCCCACGAGGCTCAAGCAATACAACGAACTATTCCACCAATCCCTCTCTCCCTTCTAACATGGTATCTATCGCAAGTCGATCCTAAACTCTAGCCGCCGCCGCTTCCGCACCTGCGCGCCGCCCCTGGGGCGGTCGGCCTCCATGACCGCCGCCGGGGGCCGCGCCGCCCGTACCTAGGGTTCGTCCGCCGGCCGTATTGGCCGGTTGCCCTAGAGAGTCTTTTTTTTCGGATCCTTTGATCCGGGTTTTCTCTCTCTCGCCGGTCGCTTTGATCGGCGTCTACTTTTTGGTTTTCCGGTCTATGTGATCCGGTTTGCGTCGCCAACCGCCGCTGTCGACCCCATGCGCCTCTACTCCAACACCGGCGCGATCGGCCGGCTTCTTCACCGACCCGACGGCCTCGCGCGTCGTCCGCGCGTCTGCCCGCCGGTCGCCCCGACCCGGCGGCCTCGCGCGTCGGCCCGCCGGTCGCCCCGACCCGGCGGCCTCACGTCATGCGGCGGCCCTTCGCCGTCGCCGTTCGCGCGCCGGCCCGCCCGTCGATCTACGCCGGCCTTCACCGCCCTATTCCGACCGGGACTCCTGCATCACCCCGACCCGGCGGCCTCGTGTCATGCAGCGGCCAATCATAGCCGCCCTGCTGACCGCCGTCGCCGGCTTCATCTCGGACTCCGTCGCCACCACGCCTCCACCGAGCGGCGTCCCCGACCTCGCGCGCGATCGGCTTGATCACCCACTCGCCGCCGCGATCCGACTCATCTACGCCGCGCAACCGACCTGGCCCGTCGGTTACGCGCGCCTCCGCAGGTCCCGTGAAGATCGTCCCCGAGTTCAGCGCGCCTCTCCACCGATCGAGCATCGGGCTGCCGCTGCGTCGCCCCGTCGGGCCGCAGCGCCGCCGCCCCGTGGTTCTTCTCTCGGCTGCACCGACCCGCGTCACCGCTGCGTCGCCCCTTTGGGCCGTAGTGCCGCGGCCCGCGGTCCCCCGCCGCCCCGAGGGCGTCCGCTCTAGGCCGTCCCGTGGCTGCATCGACCCTCGCGTCGCCGCTACATCGCCCCGTCGGGTCGTAGCGAGCGTGGCACGCGGGGAAGTTCTCACATTCCTACAGATTTCACGGGATTTGCAACATCTACTCCGAACCAATTTTTTCGCTGATGCCCGAGGTGATGTACGGGAAGAGAGCATGCAGCGGATTGAAATATTTAAACATGTCCATGGGCTGAGAGAAAGACACAGTGCACATCCTAATTAAAAATTGGGGAAAGCTGAATTGAGCCCACGATTCCGCTGGCACATTGCTGCTCCTCTGAACGCCTGGTAAGCTTTCATGTGGCTTCTTGTTCCTTTGTTCTGTAGCTGTAGTCATCTTCTATTCCTATACATGATTTCAATCCTACGTTTTAGATACCTGCATGCCGAACGCAGCCGAACAGAAAAAAAGTAAAACAGTCAGATACTTTTTGCAACAAACATGGTCTGCTGTTATACTCATGTATAAAGTTTCATGAGAAAAATACTTCCGTGGTATTCTGGACAGAAATACAACAAAATTGATACTATATAAATGTTACTATACACATTTCCTAGCTGCAATTTTCTTTGCCAAGAAGTCCCCATAAGTTATTTTGTCGCGAAACTTCATACCTGAGTATAACACATAGACCCAAGTTTAAAAAATCCACACCGAAATTCATGTGCTCTATAAATTAGCACACATTCACACTGCATGCTCCCGAGTGCGGGGCAGGGTACAATTAGCACCTATATATTTTAGTTCAAAATTTATAGGTTGCATACACTCGAGGGCAAGAGCTCATTCTTACTCGTGCATGTACTGAGAAGCTGCCCTGCTTTCAGTGAAAGCTAGCAAACACTTTCAATGCCATATTGTGTGCACATGGGATGGGATCAAACAAGCACCGGAATCTTCAGTACACGATTTATTATTCCAGCTTATCAGTGGCAACAAATTCCTCCAACCAACCTCTACCCCTTACGCTTTATATATGTGAGCAAACAAACTTGTTCCTAGGTCCATCCAACCATTCCCAGCCTTCTTAGCTATCGGGACGAGAAAGTAAGATGGAAGAGAATCATGAATACGAGAGGAAAGAGATGGGAAATCAACAAAAGTACTCATGAAACGTTCACTAGGGATGGGAGATATCCTAGAATAAGCTTGTTATGTCAATCGTGTTGTTGCCGTCTAGCCCTAGCTCTCGCCTACCTCTCGCAGCTCTCTTGTTCTACAGCGGACTGAGGTAGAAGAAGAAAAGAAGAAGACACAGGTGGACACAAGAGGTTTCCGGCGCTCGAACGCCACTACCACGAGCACGAACTCGTTCCCAACCACATATTACAACACGCAGGGGACGGGGTTTATACGCGTACGCTACAGCGCCCACGTCCGCTCCCGCCGCAGCTCTGCTGCCCACTTGGCCACGCCCCGCGCTCCACAACCTCCCGCACCCGCCGCGCACGTACGCCAACGGGGCGCGCCCGGGTCCAGCGCCCGGCGTGGCCATTCCCTGCGTATTCGTCTAACTGACATACTCACACACGCGCACACGCACGCTGACTCGCACACACACACGCATCACGGTTTACTGGCTAACATTCTCCCCCCTAAACGTGACCTACTAAAGAGTCGGCTCGTCGTCGACGTCGGCGCCATGGCCGCCGCTACAGCCTCCACCGCGCAGCACCGCACGTCCCGCGCTCCCAAGCTCGTGTACACGACGCGCACGCACGCAGTCGCCACGGCCCGAGTCTAGCGCCCCGACGCGGTCAGTCCTCCGCTGTCTTCGCCGCGCCAGCGGCGCGCGCTCCGCCGCGCCGTCGACGTCGTCGTCATTGTAGCCGCCACAGTGCCGCCCTGCCTCCTCGTCTCCGTGACCGCCGTGCCCTTCGCGCACACTCCCCACGTCCCCGCGCTCCCGGCCCGCGCTCCTGCCGCGCACGTACGCGATCTGCGCAACCAGGTTCAGCGCCTCGACGCGGTCCACTCCCGCGGTCCCGACGCGCCCGGCGCGTCCGGTGCGCACCCATAACACGCACCGGTCGCGCCCGGCTCGCCGCCGCGCCTCATTCGCCACGCTCCGCACGTCTCCAGCTTGCGCCATGATCGCGCTCCGACGCGATCAACGCGGCCGAACCGGCGTGTCCAGGAGCTTGGCCTTCTCTCCGCCGAGCCACGCCGTGCCACCGCAGCCTCTGCGCCACCACGTAGGTCCTCCGCGGCCGCCGCGCTCCCCGCATGCACGGCATCACCGTGCTCCGCCGCCGCACGGGGCGAGCGCCATCGCCGACGAGCTCCTCAGAACCCGGTGTTCTAATACCAATTGTTGTTGCCGTCTAGCCCTAGCTCTCGCCTACCTCTCGCAGCTCTCTTGTTCTGCAGCGGACTGAGGTAGAAGAAGAAAAGAAGAATAAGACACAGGTGGACACAAGAGGTTTCCGGCGCTCAAACGCCACTACCACGAGCACGAACTCGTTCCCAGCCACAACAGATTACAACACGCAGGGGACGGGGTTTATACGCGTACTCTACAACGCCCATGTCCGCTCCCACCGCAGCTCCGCTGCCCACTTGGCCAATCCCCACGCTCCACAACCTCCCGCACCCGCCGCGCACATACGCCAACGGGGCGCGCCCGGGTCCAGCGCCCGGCGCGGCCATTCCCTGCGTATTCATCTAACTGACATACTCACACACGCGCACACGCACGCTGACTCGCACACACACACGCATCACGGTTTACTGGCTAACAAATCGTACCTACAGATCTGCTGGCCAAAGTCAAGGAGTCCATGCTTGACTAGTTGTCTAGTTCATTTCTTACCGTCTGTACACAGGAAAAATACTCTAGGGCGTGTTTGGTTGTCGTAGTCTATAGTAGCTGCATTGCATAGCCTTCCCAACTCAGCCTGGCTATGCAAATGCAGCCTCAAATGCATCATCTGCAAGTTGTTTAGTTGTCTGTATGCCCTCTTGCCTGCATGGGCTGAACCCACACTGCCTGGTGTTTGGTTGCCTGCATGTTAGTGGACAAACCCAAGGCATGGTGTTTGATTATATGCAACGCCTGGTGTGTGGTAACCTCTTTGGCTAGTTGGTGAGGTTACCAGCACATTTCGGCACAACTATGCGCCACACATCATAAGCAGAGCAGAGCATAAACAAAGCATCAACTACTTAACAGCATAATTCTGATAACATAGTACCACACATTAACAGTTCAACGTATAAACCGTAAAGCAGACTCGATAGTACTTAGGAAGGAGGTGCCCCAACCCTAGTCCATGGCGGCGAAGGCTTCGTCATGCTTCCCGCACTTGTTGACCACCTCAATGCCATCGTCGTCGAAGATGATGACCTTGACGGTGTCGGGAGTCAGGATCTTGAACGTCACCACGTAGCCGATTTTGATCTGATGAACGGCGGCATAGGTGGCCCAACCCTGATCCAGGGTCACCCTGCCGTTCATCAGCTTCACCGTCACCCTCCAGGAGCAGCCGGTGTTGTTCCTTAGCTTGAACTCCGTCGGCACCGCGACGAAGTGCTTGGTGAAGTCAAGGGGCATGGGGATGCACTCAAGCTTCGGTGCAAGGATGACCTTGCAGAAGTGAGTTGGGCCACCCTGCTTATGTAGTGGCCGTAGTTGCGGCGCTTGCTGTGGGGGGGGGGGGTCCTCCGTGCGCTCGTCATCGCCAACCGTTGGCGTCTTCGGTTCTTCCTCGGTGGTGGGCGGCAGCACCACCTCGGGCATAGGATGAACCAGCTGCTTGCCCTTGTTGTCAACGGCCAGGAGCACCTCCGTGCCCATCTCATTGCTCTCCTCGATCTGCACACAATTCATGGAGTCAGGCACAACACAGAGTTCTTGGCTTATTGAAGAACATGTAGTTAAAACGGCACGACTATCACTCTTCCTCCTCTCCATCGCGCCTATATTTACTCACCCTGCCCACCACTACTTACCCACCCCTCCCTTCTCTCACTATCAACCTTCCCCCTCTTCATCGCCATGAGCTCCAGCTCCAACGCCAACCCCTTCCCTTGGGGTATTGGCTGGAGGGCCTTCTTCCTCGGGTGGTCGGCTGATGACCGCACCAAGTTCGAGAACACCGTGGAGGTGTGCTGGAACTTTGGCTCCATGCCTGACATGCAGAAGGAATCTGATGCAGTGCTCATGAGGGCCACTGCACAAGAGTTGAAGACGCTGATTCCTAACCCAGCGAAGGGCGCGATGGCAGTCGACATCATTCGCTGGGCCATGAACCAGGCCGTCTCCGACGACGCTAAAAAGAGGAAGAGGTGGTCCAAGTACAAGAACTACTGGGCTCCTAATGACCGTCGTGCCGCAGTGTACTGGGAGACGTCAATCGTGCCGCCGGCGGTCATCGGTGGGGAGCCTAAGGAGGAGGAAGAACCGGTGCAGATGCCAGTCATAGTGCCAGAGCTAGGCCGCCGTACCTGGCAGATCAACCTCGACCCCGCCGAGGACGACGACGACCCGCCGCCCGCACGGCGATGGACAAGAAGATGAAGGCCAGCCACTCGAGCCGCCGATCCGCACGCCGGTGACGGTCGCCGCGATTAGCCAGTGTTTGTTGTGTACCCCCAATCCCCCAATCCCCCTTCTACTCCTCCGCATCTACCTCTATTCCGATCTTGCATGAACTAGTATGAACTCGTATGAACTGCCATGCTTATCTACCTCTATTCCCCATTCCCCTCTCCGCCGTGGATCGAATCTACCGCCGGTTCGAACGCCAAAAAGTAGTGCATCACGAACAGAAAAGTGCTTACCGCCATTGCCGCGGGCCAGGTGAGGATCCGCTCGCCGATGATGGAGTCCGGTGGTCTTCTTGCTCTCCTTTGATCTGCCACCGTCGGTGAGAGTTGGGAGAGTGGGGAGAGGGAGCGGTGAGGCTAATAACTGCCGGTGCTTCGGGAAGCAACACGACTTCTCGAGCATGGACACGCGCATGCAGCCGACGCAGCCCACGTGCACCGGTCGGGCCTGGCTCTGGAGAAGCTGCCGACTCAAGCATTTCCATGGAGCCAGGCCCAGGAGTGCTTTAAACATCATGCCACGTAGGCCCAACAGTGTATGCAGCCAACCAAACAGGACGTTTTCTTCCAGCGCGGGCCTGGTTGGGCCTCATGCAGGCAACCAAACACGCCCCTATAGATGTTACTAGTTGTCTATTTGCATTACTCAATATGCATGCCTGTTTTTCTCTCGAACTGGCACCTAAGTACAAGTCATTATAAGCAGAAGAAAACTCAAGGATGGCGGCAGCTATACAAGCGTGAGAGTAAAAAAGACAAAAGCAAAAAAACTAAAAGGAAGGGCTCGGGGGGAGGAACCCTAGCTGCAGCCAATGCCTTCCCCTGCTCCTCCTAGGGTGCCTTTGGCGAAGCCCGGGCCGGCCATGAGGAAGGCGGCGACGGGGCACTTCTCCCTGCCAGCGCGGCGCGGCTGCACGACGAGGTGTCGGGCGGTGAGGCAACATTTGTTTTCAAATATGCTATAATATTATTACAAATATGTGGTGAATATTTTTTAATACATAATGAACATAGATGAGCCACGATTCTTGCCGATGAACTTCTCATGTTGTTGCGGCCTGCGAGGGAAGGGGATTTTCATTGGCACCGAATATCGTGTGTGGAATCTGAAATGGCAGACAACGACATAGATGAGCCAATAAAATATCCATGTGGCGGTCGACGGCGATCGTTCATGAGTTCTATTTCTTGCTCTAGGGATTCCACTAGGGCTGCAGCGGCATTTACGGCTTCTCCATGGGAAAGTTGCAAGGCCAGGTTACAACAAGAAGGAGCAACATCATGCCACGCAGAAGAGCTGGCGCCATAGCATGCCAGATGGCTGTGACGCTGTGCGTCTGTGCCCGATAGCTCCATAGAGTGGTTTTTAACTCCCCGATGTCTCCGTACACCCACATGAGCAGTAAATTAATAAAAGTTAGAAAGAAAAATCAAATAAAATATGAAATCTTGTGACATCAAATATGCTCAAACTTTGTACGCGGGAACAATATTTGATGCCACAAATTTCGGATTTTTTATTTGTTTTTTTAATTTACAGTTCATGAGGGTGTAGGGGCACCCGGGAGCTACCACACCTTTCTCCTCCTGGTTGAGCGCCCTGCTGTCGCCTTCATCCACTCGGGCGCCACACTCATTACGTGGCTGTTCACCACGGCTGTCGTCTGCGCATACCTCGCAGAAACACTCGTCCACCGTCGCATCCAATGGCTCCCGCCCAGCCATCCCATGCCCCCTGCTGCATAACTAGACATCTCCGCTCCGATGACAACATGTTGTCCAAGTAACCTATTCTCCATTGAATGGCACTCAGGCACTGCACGGAAGAAAAATGTTATTTGCTGTGTATACTTGTGGCCATTGTTTGACCTCTATTCTAGGCTACATGAAGAAGGACATTTCTCGCAAAAAAAAAAGAAGAAGGACATAAGCAGGTTCAATTCATTTTAAGGAATTTGAGAAGATATGCTTATTTTATTTTTATTTTGAACCGATGAGATATGCTTATTGGCAGAGTAGTAAAGGTTGCCAGGAGCGATATTTTGTTTGTGGTGTGGACTAACTCGGAAGAGACTGATTCGCAGGAAGACTTTTTTCCTAAATGATAAGCTTCTTGAAAGCCATTGAGATTCTGCGCCGCTTCTGCCTACATGAAAATCCCGTGATCTTCGAGGTTGTTAGAGCATCTTCACTTGCCCCCTCCCCCCCCCCCCAACATGTCCCCGAGGGCTCTTTTTTTAGCGCCAGCGTCAAAAAATCGGTCTAGTCGCGCTTCCAGGACCTTGTTTATCGCTGGTTTGGATCGAAATAACAGCTGGCGAACCCGAGCCGAAGCCAAACCCCCGGGGACCTTCCGGGGGCGCCGGCCGAGGCAAAAAGGCGCGTGGGTCCGCTCTGTCAGCGAGAGACGACCCTTTTTCCCGTCGATCCCCCTCTTGTCCCCTCCATTTCCCTCTATCCCCCCTTCTGCCCCTCTTCTCCCGCCATTCTCCGCCCTCTCCTCGCCATCCCGCCGCCATCCCGCCATGCCACGGAGAAGTATTCGGCCCCTCGCGCTGCTACCGTTGCCGATAACATCCAGCCAAAGCAGA
Source organism: Aegilops umbellulata (assembly GCA_032464435.1). Taxonomy (NCBI): domain Eukaryota; kingdom Viridiplantae; phylum Streptophyta; class Magnoliopsida; order Poales; family Poaceae; genus Aegilops; species Aegilops umbellulata. The sequence goes on from CP136060.1 coordinate 32,439,796, forward strand.
GGAAGCCGAGGGCGCCGCCGGCAAAACCACCAGGCATGTCGAAGCCGACTGGAAGGCGGAGGTTCAGCGCCGGGAGGCTGTCACCACCGACCGGGGGAACAGGCTCAACGCCAAGAGGGCCCGGGACAGGGCTTGCGGCTGAGCAGGCAGAGGCATCTCGCGCGGGGATGATGAATCCACCCGGCGCCCACGGCCCGCAAGCTGCGCGGAGCCAGCAGAGCGTCGGCTCGCCGGCCAGCTTCTCGCTGTCACCACAGCCCTGGGGATGCGCACCCTCGCCTGGCTACGCCGACGGCGACGCGCACGGCGGATTCATCCCCAACATCACCTTTCTACATGTCTAGCGTGCCTCACCCTCCGGTCTGAACCCCGACTAGCGCACGTCCTCGACCGCGTTCTCCGGCATCCAGTACCCCCTACACCTACTCGCCGCCAGCGTACGCCGCCTCTGCACCGTGGCGCTCTGCACTTCTCGCAAGCCTCGTCGTCGCATTTCGGCAACCCCGACGCGACGAAATCCGACATGGACGAGGTCATCACGAGTGGCTCGGCCGCCGCCGCCGCCTCCCCCGGGTTCCAGGCGCAAGACGATACAATGGGGCGACATGGACGACGAGCTCGACTACGGCGAGGAGGGGGAGGAGGAGGAGGAGGAGCCGGCGCCTGTGCCGGTGAGGAAAGGGAAAAAGAAGAAGCGGGGGGCCAGGACGGGCGAGCCGCGCGTTAAGTGGACGTCCAAAGAAGACGAGTGCCTCGCCGAAGCATGGAAGACTGTCTGCCTCGACTCGATCACCGGCATGAAACAGAATGCCGACACGTACTGGGAGCGCATGAAGTCGGAGTTCGATGAGCGCAAGTTGGTCGACCCCTACTTCGCCACCATCCACATGCAGCGCGGCTCGAAGGCCATGTCGAACCATTGGGCGATCATCCAAATGGCCTACAACAAATGGCATGGGATCGTCGAGGAGATCGCGGCTCGCCCGGAAAGCGGCGCCAACATCGAGGGTCAGGTATGCATAGACACCGACTCTCGCTTCTTTTCGCCGTGTGCGTCGCCGACACTTGTTCTTCGGCGCAGATAGTTCGTATGTTCGCCATGTACCGCCAGGACAGCAACACCGACCAAGAGTTCAAGTACCTCCACGTGTTCTCCCGGATCGAGAAGTGTGAGAAGTGGGCGAATGTCCGGCGCACCCTCGCCAAGGTCAAGGGGACGTACAAGCCGGACGCGCCCACGCCGTGGGCGGCAGATGGGCGCCCGGACGGCAACAAACGAGCCAAGACGGCGAAGGACGCTGCACCGGCTACCGAGCGGTTGCACCCGTCCATCGAGCAGTGCATCGCCGACGCCAAGAACCATGCCGCCCAGAGGGAAGAGAAAGCCGAGGCGCGGTGGTCGTCAAGCTCGACCTACTTTTTTTTAGAACGAAGGCTCGTGAAGAGCCCGGCTTTGAATTAACAAAGCCATCAACCAGCCAGGAAGTACAAACACACACAAACCCCACGACCAAACGATACAAGGGGACACTCTAGGAGGCTTACAACTCAACGGGTCGCACAAGCTCAAAAAAGAATACATGAAAACAAAGATCGAAGCTTGTCCTAGCCGAAGACTACAGCCAAACAGCCATCTAGGGGTGAGGCACACACGAGCACGACGAGGACCTGCTTGCAACAGAGTGTGGCAAGTGAGCCCGACCAACGCCCAAGTAGAAAGACAACACACATCCGCTATCTCCCTCACCACAGAGGGACCCTTCCCTCTCGCCATGGCTCGCAAGGCGCCGTACCCGGCGGACTTGAGAGACGCTCCCCCTAGAGCAGGGGACGTGCCAGCTTCGGGACCTAGAGCAGCCGCAGCACACCACCACTTGAACATTCGAGCACTCCGCGACTGCCGCATCGCCACAACCTAGAACGCCGGAGAGCTGCAGGAAAACCACCAGGTGCAGCTACTGAAGAAAGGCAGCAGAGGCATCAGGCAAACCGACAGGCCAACGAGGAGAACCTCGTGACACCGCCGTCACCGGACCACCCAAGCCACCCAAGCTCCGACCTTGACCCCTCACCTGGACGCAACCCTCCCCAGGCGGCGCCCCCAAGGAAGACACGACGCATAGCGCGCCGTCGCCGCCCAATCCAAGCAGGATTTTGGGCTTTCACCCGAGAGGAGGAACAGGGGTGGAAAGGGAGAGGACCTCTGCAGCACCTCCAAGGAGGAGACGGCGTTGGGGACGTCGATACTGCCAGGCCGGCCAAGCCGGCCAACGGTTTCCCGCGGCCCAAAACCAGACCACCGAACACCCACCCACATCATACCTGCGCTCGGAAGGAGGCTGGCGAGAAGCGGCGGGGACGAGGGAGACAGGGGGAAAGGAGCCACCCTCAGAACTGACGAGGAGGGGAGACCTCCGCGCCACCGCCGCCACCCGCCGTCGTCTCACCACCCGCGTGGTCGAGGCCGCCGGCCAGAACACCCCGCGAACGACGCCGGCCGAGAAGGCGCCGCCGCCTCGCCAAGAAGGGCCGCCGCCCCAGATCCGAGGCCCTCCTCGAGGAAAGGAGCGACCGAGGCCTCGCCGCCACCATCACGGGCGGCCGCGCGAGCGGATCCGGCGGCTTTCTCAGGTGGCGGCGAGGGAGGGAGGGTGAGGGAGCGGCGGCGCGACGGGGAAACCCTAGTCGCCACCCGAGTCGCCCGAAGCGGACTACGCGGGGGCCGCGGGAGAGTATCTTCCTGTTCCAGAGGAGAAAAACCAAGCGAGGGGACCAACGTCACAGCGAAGAAGAGGAACACCGACCTGGCATTCCTGATGGGGGCGGACATGTCGGCGATGGACGAGCAGGTCAAGGGGTGGTACCTGGCGGAGCGCGGCCTCATCTTGAACCAGATGTTGTCGACGACCGCGCCAACTCCCGCGCTGACCCCGACGCCGCCGCCAAGCCCGAGTGATGATGCCTCCACGACGCCCAACACAGAAGTCGCGCCGACGCCGACCAGCCCGAGCACGCCGACTCCCGCCAATCCGACGCAGGAGGAGCACGCCGTCGTTTGATGCATTGCCTACGCGTCCTTCTTTTTGAACGCCGAACTTTCGAGTACGATTGATCGCCGAACTGTGGCATGGTGATCGCCAAACTTTGTGGCAGCCGTTGATCGCCGAACTTATGGCGTTTTTTGGGTAGCGGAAGATGTCACGTTTGAATTTATGCGCGTCTTGGGGCTGAAATCTGGGAGCGTGGCTGGGAACTAGATCGCCCCCAGGGCCAAAAAAGTGTCGGCCGAAGGGCCAAACCACAATCTCAGGGTGCGCTGGGGGCCGAACGAGTGGAGATGCTCTTAGCAATCACATAATCAACTTACCAAACATGTGTAGCAATCAATCTCACTGCTCAGCATTCTATTGTTTCTGTATCATGCATGATTACCTTAGGAGTACATTTTTGCACTTCCCATTCCCCAAACAGGTTTAGTAATGAATCTCATTGCTTATCGTTCGACTTATCTTCATTAAATCATGCATGGATTTTTTTAGGAAAAATGATGCACATATCCCTGCATGCATTTTCTGATGGTCATTTTCTTGTTGCATTATTATAGTTGGCAAACTTCTCCATGCACCATGATGTCTTGCTTAAGGAAGTAAACTGAGGTGTTCTATGCAGGCATCACATTTTTCTGTAGAGAACATAAATCCAACACAGAGGCAACCGTCAAATTAACTTGGCTATTATAATGTGAATAAAATAGAAAAGTAACCATAACGGCGACCTTCAAATTTGACAACTTTTTTTCTTTGATTTTAGCATTATTGGAGTTCTCCACAACTAAACTTTTTTACTCCTTCATTTCATAATGTAGTACGCCCGTGCTTCCCGAGATCTAAATTTGATCATAAATTTAACCAACGAGACCGACTGTGGCGGGAGCATAAATTATACCGCTGATTTCGTATCAAATACAAATTCAGCGATATAATTTTTTCTTCCGCCACAGTCGATCTCGTTGGTTAAATTTATGGTCAAACTTAGATCTCGGAAGCGCGGGCGCACTACATTGTGAAATAGAGGGAGTACTAAAGTTAGTATAAAATTGAGACACTTATTTTGGGGCGGAGGGAGTATAGATCCTAGACTGTTTGCCGCATGCGGGGACTAGATCTATGGCCGGACTTCGACCATGATGTCGTCCGTCCTGCCCTGTAAGCCACCCTCCACCTCAATACGTAAAATGTAACACAATGTATTGTTGCATGTTTAGAATCAAAATGCAGGTGACCGTGGAAGGAAGCATTGCGACCCGGATGTGCCACCAGAAGAGGTGGCGAGCTTGGATTAGAGAGGCGGGGGAAAGAAATGTTTTAATAAGTCGACAATGTCGTCATGTGCATGAGGATCCTAATGGTATGTGTTAGAGACGGCTGGTGTTGAGCCACCATAATATATATGCCCCTTGTAACTCACGGGCAATTAAGTAATCAACGGAGAAAATTATAACTGACCGCCGAAAGTAAGGGTTTTCAATGGTGACATCTTACCACTATCAGGCTTGTACGCTGAGAGACCAAAATTGCTACCCATCGATGCTAAATTTTGAGTCGGTCCATGGCCTAAAAGTCGTAGTCTAGAACTTACAGAGAACATAAATCCTTTTATGTCCCCCAGCCCTAACGGAAATGTTTGGAACTAGCCGGCAAATCCAATACACATGTTGGCTGCTCTCGATGCTTGCCACATGCCCTATGGGGCTCATAACGCATCGGTTTACCTCTTTGCCTTATCTTCTCCCTTGTCCGCACTCCTCTCCTTGTTATTCCCTTCCTCCTCTATCTCTAGCTCTCTATGATGTCCCTATACCGCCTATTTCCCGCCCTAACAATTTGCCAAACCACCACTGCAAATGATCCAACCATACGTTGTGGAAGACGTCGACGCTGCTGCAACTCACCCACCCACCCACCACCCCATTATGAGGGTGAGCGTAACACCGCTGTTGCTGTCATTTGTTGTTGTTATGACTGAAATCACCTGGATCACCACAACCACAAGCCGCGACGTTGATGCTGCAAGCGAATTGCACAGAGCAGTGTTTTGAGCAACGACCACTGCTCCTGTGAGCCCGTACACATGATGCAGTGATGGTGATGACAATTGCTGCGAGCTGTTGTGGAGCTACTACGATGGCGACATCCACAACCTGTTTAAGCATTTGTTTATCCAAAAACCAAAAGTAACAATGTGCTTTCTCTATATATAATCTTAACTCCGCTCTTTTCTGTGTGTATATGTAAAAGAAGCGGCTATTCATTTTTTGGAGATTGTATTGTTGTGCAAAAAGGTTGTGCTATTATGCAATTTCTTTTTCGAGAGAATGTGGTATTGTGGACTGTGCTTCTTTTACTTAAATTTTGTAGTTAAAACAAGTACATGTATGACAATTTACCCATAACAAAGCAGTCCTAGCGACAGAGTCGTAGGTCTATGGATGTGTGAGCACCGATGGTGGTGGACATGGAAGCTTCCGGTAGAAGATTTGGAGCACTAGCACGCGACTATCCTTTGATTGAGTTGTCAATGACAGCGGCAAGGGTGGTGTCTTCATGTCATCCTTGCACGATTTGGAAGTCGATGGTGTTCACAACTTCACACTGAAGTCATCAGATGGGAGGAAGGAGGGAGATGATCCAGCGTAGTCACCTACATCAGTGTTGGGTCGAGTGTGTAGTGCGTTGTCCCGATCTTATACCATCTTAACGTATTTTTTCTTCATAAATGAATTTGCTACCTCCTTGGCCATTAGAACTATTAATCTAAAAGTTAATGTTGTTTAGTCAAATTAAACTACTCGAAATCATACCCCATATCTTGTCCATCCTTTCTTTGTCATTAGCGACCGTTTTTTCACGACATAGTTAGTCGACCCGGCGAACTTTGATTCACAGTAACCAACGTCCTCCTTCGTTGCAACACATGTGCATTTGTGCTAGCATATAATAAAACATGGTTGATAAGGAGGAATTACTCATGCATGCACATATTTCTGAGAAGTTGCCTTGTTTTGAATGAAAGGTTGCCAACAACCCCAATGCCACATTTTGCGCACATGTGCTAGTATCAAGGTTCATGAACAATAGAGTTCAACATTCACCACGGACAAGGACTCAAGTATGTAGTACATAATTTATTCACCCAAGTTGGCGTGAAATAGCAGTGAACAACAAATGCTCCCAACCAACCTCTGTCCCTTGACTCTATATATGAGCAGACAAATTCCTTCTTAGGTTCATCCAACAATACCTGATTTTCTATCTCTCGGAACAACAAAGTAGGATTAAAGAAAACAATGAGTAGGAGAGGGAAATACATGAAAACCACACTTACGTATGAAAATTGCTTTAGGAATGGGAGACATTGCAGAATAGACGTGTTACTATTTTTGGGTTGAAGTCTCATGCAATACCTGATCAGCTGTCGAAACTATGTGCAACCGGTCAAGAATTCATCGGCTCTTCGTTAATTCAAAGCCGTCCTCAATTCAAGCCTTCTGTGTAAAAAAAAGAATTCTTCGGTTGGGTAGTGTGCTGATGAGATTCCATACATAGCCAATATCGTGATGACCATTACTCAATACGGGTTCTCATCATGACATCACGAGCATTCATATTAGTAAGTAATAGAAGATCCCCAAAAGACTCTACACCATCTATAAAAATCAGTGGTTCACTGGACAATGCTTCTATTTGCAAACAAGTAACTACACTGCCTCGGACTGTCCTCAGTGCCATTGTACACACTATGGTAGATAGAACCATTGAACGTTATATCAACATGGTTCATCGAGTACAACACTGTTACAGACTTAGTTACTTCCCTAATGACTCGTTAACTAGACAAATCTTGAGTTAAGAAAACTAGGCATACCTCACTACAAAGTTTTGGTTGGTTAATCTCGTTCACAGACAAATTGGACTTATGAGTCCTTTTTAACATGAAGCGAGTACCACACACGCACACATCTTTCGCTATCAGAAAATTGCTAATCCAACAAGTCAAACTAGTAAACACACTAATTACCTTTCTTATTAGATTGTATCAAACACTAAATAGGTTCATAACTTATTTTTAAATGTATGTGTTTGGTGTATTCGGGATTTTCATATTAACAATTCGCCAAAATTATCTAGGTTTCACGGTGCACTTTCTCTATTTGCCTTTTGAAGGTTCTTCGTTTCCATAGATTACTTTCCTTGGTATATATCGAGTTCACTTGGTAGTGAATCTGCCATGTCGGAATCCCTTTGCGGTAATAGCAAGTTGTTACAGTAGATCACGCACGTTATCCACACGAAAGTGACTGTAACAAGAATGTTGTTATAGCAGACGATCTCAACCCCTATATGCCACACGAGCGTCATTGCTTCCCGTGAGATAAAAACCGCCTTTCAAATTAAGAAGGTATTTTCACAAGTGCGTGGACTTGCCATCATCCACGGTGATGCATGAGATGTTTGTGCCTCGCTTCTCTTGCTTACGAGTTAGGGGACTAGAGAACCGAGGAGCTGATGAGTGTGATACTCCATAGATAGATGGATAGATGTAGACGGCTTAAGTGTGTCAAATGAAGTTAGTCATGAATGATAGCCCTCCCTCAAAATCAAGTCAATGAAGGCATCATCAAAGTTGTTAGATAAAAGATTATCATCATGAAACTATGGCAACTCCAGTTCTCTGGTGCTAGAACCAATGCATAGTGATATAGCCACCATGGGAACAAGGTGGTAGGACTCTAACCCCCCTCATTAAAGCTTGAAGAGGTATCAGTATGCATCTGCATAGTGGTCAAGGTCGTGCAACATGACCATTAGGAGTAATAACCCCTGTTACCCATTAGACATACACATGATATAAGTTTCTATATGTGCTCATGCACATGCTAATGTCCGTGGCAATCGAGAATAAATCAGTCATAAAGGTTTCATAGTTCATTACTTTAGGATTGACTTACCTGTTTATCACCATGTTGTAGCATGAATTGTTATTCATATTTTTGCGGAAAGCCCCCCTCCCCCGGCACTAAAAAAAACTACCAGCCTAACATGATGCCAGAAGTAAAGAAAATCATAATCCTCCTGCTCGTTACATTCCATCAAATGTTAGGTTCATCCTTTATGCAAAAATTAGTATTTTCAAGACTCATGGTTAGTTTGGTTTGCATCTACAACTCCATGCCTGGGATAAATAGGTGCCTAGACTAGGCTTGGGAAGATGATAGTTTTCTCCATGAAGAGGCTAGCATGTGGTCGATAGGTGCCTAGACTAGGCTTGACACTATGACCTGGCTAGGGTCAGGTCCGCCTGAGGTGCTGGAGTTAGTTTAGGAAGAATGTAATGAGACTTTGAATGAGTAATACAAGTTTTGAATTCGCAAAAAAAAAAGAGGCTAGCATGTGGTAAGGCTGTTTGGTTCATGCCTAGCCTGACATAGAATTAAGTGGGGCCCATACATATGCTAGTTACTATATATTAATACTCCCGAGCAGCTATTGTAGAGGCAAGGCATCGACCAGACATCCAAATTCGAACGCCTGGGCGAGGCTAAGTACATGCATGCAATTTTCGACCAGGCTAAGCACAAGAATCACCCCCAGGCCAAGCTAGTGCAAGCACCACCAGGCTACCAACCAAATGCCCCTCAGATAGCTCCTAGGCAGGGCTCAGCCCACGCACCAAACACCGAGGATGCCAACCAAACCGACTCCGAGTCAAATGGACAAATTCAACTAGGCAACCATGCACTTTTCAACATCTAGCTTGTCCTTTTCTACTTTTGCTTATTGAAAGTTGTTCTTTTCCAATGGAATATCCCTTGGCATATCAAATGCCCCAGTAAGTCTATCTAACACCTGTTATATCATTGCTTCGCTTTCATGGGAGTTATAGGGGACTAGCAAGCGAGCGGTTGGGGATATATATATATATATATATATATATATATATATATATATATATATATATATATATATATATGACTATTCGTCACCCTGGGTGAGGAATAGTTATTCTTCACCCCCCCTCTATTTTACCATCAATGAACCGTAATTTTACGTTCCGTAAATTTTGCCTTATTTCTGAAGTAAAAAGAGACTGTAAGAAAATATATAATCGTCGAAAAAAATATTTAATGTTATGTAAAATTACAAATGTAAAAACATAGTGTAAAATACACATAAAATGTAAATTTTCTTGTCTTATGATCTATATTTTTATTTTCTTATGTCAAATTTTATGTCGTGAATTGATAGAAATGTAACTATTTGAATTCCAAACGTAATTTAATTATGAAATGGTCGTAAGATTACCTCGGGTGAAGAATAACATATTCTGCACCCTGGGTGATGAATAGTAACACTATATATATATATATATATATATATATATATATATATATATAGTGTTACTATTCATCACCCAGGGTGCAGAATATGTTATTCTTCACCCGAGGTATATATATATATATATATATATATATATATATATATATATATATATATATATATATATATAGTGTTACTATTCATCACCCAGGGTGCAGAATATGTTATTCTTCACCCGAGGTAATCTTACAATCATTTTATAATTAAATTACGTTTAAAATTCAAATAGTTACATTCGTATTGATTCACTACGTAAAATTTGGCATAAGAAAATAAAAATATAGGTCATAATACAAGAAAATTTGCAGTTTATGTGTATTTTACACTATATATTTACGTTTGTAATTTTACGTAACATAAATATTTTTTACGGCGATTATATATTTTATTACGGTGTCTTTTTACGTCGGAAAGAAGACAAAACTTACGGAATGTAAAATTACAGTGCATTGATGGTAAAATAAAGGGGGTGAAGAATAACTATTCCTCACCCAGGGAGACGAATAGTCAATCCCTATATATATATATTAGGTAGACTTGTAAGCTATCATGCGCTGCTATGAAATAAATAATATGCAATAATATAAATAATTTATTTGAAGAGGGTTGATCTCTTATATACCTTGCGGCCGATTCCCAATTTATCGATAACGACATACTCAACTACAAATCTGACGTCAGATTTTTTACAATGGCAAATCAAAAGTTTTTATGGCAAATTGTGTTTGCCGAGAATGTCATGTTCAGTTGGCAAGCATGACAAATCCGTCCCAGTTCATTCTTTTGCCATAAAATTGACGTGCTTGCCAATAAAATTTGACATCCTCGCGCCAACATAAAGTGCCATAAAAAATGTTTGCTTTGCCATACTTTAAAATACGACGTTAGATTTCTAACATTACCAATAACAAAATCATATCTTCTTGCCTCCTATGCTAATGTGACCCTGGCACATACGACCTCTCTACCCACCTTCTCTTCAGCCCATGTATCCTCCTCCACATCACTCTCACTCCATCATACGTTCGTGTGGTTTTAGCTTCATCTCAAATTTTGGTACTAACATTTCAAGAAATGCTAGACCAACATAAGATTAGGTACATGTTTAATCGTAAAAGGAAATATGGAGAGTTAGGATTGGTGGAATAGAGGGAGGGACGGGCCCACCCCATGAAAATCGGGGCGGCGGAGGGGGGGGGGCGCATTTAGTTAGGAAGTTATTTAACTTTCTGTAGTCTGATCATCCTTTCTAGTGCGATCGGTGACGTCTTCGATACGTCCACCTAAAAAATGATGATGAAAATGATACCATTACCCTCAGATCCAACTACAATTTTGCTTGTGTTTCTTCGTTGGTTGGCGTGAACTCCTTTTTGGCAACACATGTGACTTTCATCATCAACCTAATCAAGAATAACATTGTGAAACCCCGCAACCTTGTGAATATATTCGTATAGTCAATTATAAATGGCAACATTTGATTGGGGTGGCAAGAGGCTTCACCTTTCATTTGCTTCGCTTTCGTCTTAATAAGTGAGGAAGAGGTACATGTGTAAAACTGTAAACCAATATCACAATACTCATTTGTTGTTAAGATGGAAAGACAAAATAAAACAAGTAACTTTACTTGCTCTAAGATGAGGTCGACCTTGTCAGTTTAGTTTGAGTCAGTTTAATTTTTGCTGACATGGTTAGTCATGTTAAACATCTGTACGAAAAACTGCAAATATTTCACACTTACAATATTCAACGGCGCTAAGAATAATCAAGTTTTGCTACTCATGGAAAACAACCTAATGTACAACAATTGAAGCTATAAAATTATTTTATATTCCATTAGAGTCATGATTGACACAATACTGAGTTTCCTTGGTGGTTCATGTAGCTATACATAAATCATGGTTGCGCACATCTATGTGTAACAAGAGCTCCATAACTAAATAAAAACACAAAGCTCATTTCCGGGGAGGTCTTCCACAAGTATCCATTCCCGTATGGCCTCATCAGACCATCATGACTTCTCAGCTCGGCATTCACTTTCTCCTGTTCACCAGGTCAGCTAGCATACACCATCCTTGTTAAATCATCACGCAAGTATCAAGAGCGCACAATAACAAGAAGTTAGAAATACTCATTGATTATGAATCCAAAGCATGCATGGGGAAGCGTTGGCCGACTCGTGTCAAGCACAAATCTGCAGGTCTACCTTCATTATCTATACATGGCATGCCATCTCCAGGCACACTAGCCTGCACTGACGCGACCACACCATGACCACACCAACAATGAAGCATGGTTCCAGATGCCAACACCATGACCACACCAACATTGAAGCATTGAGGATATTGGGGCTCAAGACAGGCGTCATACCGTAGATTAGAGGATATGTGTGATGTTGTCCATCCACCTTCCCTATGGCATCCTCTATTGCGTCAGTGTCAGCTTCTTTACCGGTGTTGGGTTCGTGTTGGGAGAGGATGATGTCGTGTCAGGATGACCTATCAAGATCCTAGACGGTGTCGAGTTGGTGGTATAGTACAAGTCCCATTGACAATTATTTGGTTGAAGCCCGAGGAACATAATGTGAGGGTTGAGAAAAAACACGATCAAAGAGAGGACTCGACTTCAAGGGGCAGGGTGATAGCATGGATAAAAAAAAATAGCTCCCGAAGTTAGTTTCTTGCCAGACCTTATCGTGGAGTTAATTTTTCACATGATCTTAGATTCTGGTAGAGAGATGACACCATCATGCATTCACCAACTCAACTCTATTTAATACAAATAGTTGCTTCAGTTTTGTCTAGAACAATAGTTGATTCAGTAGATGAAAAGGCGGATACATATAATAAAGTTGGTACTCTTCTTTTCAAAATTCATTTTACCATAGAACATGGTTGGTAACGAGTTCTTACTCTGGTATCGAACAGCCCCAATGCCATATCATGTTCACATGTGCTCCGATCAACATTAATAAACAATAGAATTCATCACGACAAACAAGCGCTGGAATCTTTAGTACATGGTTCATTCATCCATCCTAGAGCGAAATATCAGTGAACAACAAATGCTCCCAACCAACCTCCGTCTCTTGTCGCTTTATATATGGAACGAAGAGATTTGTTCTTATGTTCATCCAACAATACCCGGTTTTCTCTCTCTCGGAGTGGCAAAGTAGGATTGTGGAGAACCATGAGCACGAGAGGAAAGAGATGAAAAAACCCGCAAAAGTATGATAAGTGCACTAGGAATGGTAGAGATCGGAGAATGTACTTGTTAGTGTTTCTTTTGACAAAGTTGCATGAAGAACCTACTCAGCGGCAAAACTATGTGCAGTGGATGAAAGTTTCATTGGCTGAGTAGCTCGGTTCTAAGACTCGGTAACTTAGCAGTACTAGTAATTGTTTGATAGTAAAATTATCTCCAAGACAAACATCAATTAATGTTGATTCCAAGGTTAATTGTGATTAATGCAATTAATGTGTTTCTAAATTGTCGAAGATGTGGATACATGATTGAAGCAATGTGAGACGTTAGATATAGGTGGTTGAATGTTGAGATCATTTGAATTCATCAGATTCATGCTTTCATAAGTAGTTGTAGATAAGGAAAGAGGCTTGCGGAATATAGGCACGATATCTTAGTTGTCACAAGGGACCCCCGACCCTCGTCTCTCCCGAGTCGGGCGACTCAGAGGGAACCTCGCTCTTCGGTGGACTGCCACACCTCCCGCCCACCCCTGCGTCGCCGTCGTCGAAGGGCCGACCGGCGAAGCCATGCCGGGCCCTAGGATGGCGGCGGCGGGGGAGTTTCTCTACTCTCTCCCCCTTCGCCACTCGCCCCGCAGATCCACTCCCTGGCGGCCCCGACGGCCTCCACCGCTGGCGGGGGCTGCCTCCCCCAACGTCTCTTCCCCTGCGTGTTGCTACTCGCGTGGCCTACGCCCGGCTGCCGCTCCTCTGTTACGGTTCACCCTAGTTGGGATCTGTCCCCCACTGGTCCCGGTACTCCCCGGTCGTCCTTCGTGGTGGCCCGGTGCACCCTACTCGTTGCGGCTCCCTGATACGTGTCCGACGTATCTTTAAATTTTTACCGTTTCATGTTGTTATCATACCACTTTTACAGATGTTTGGCAACAATTTATATTAATTGTATTTGAACTAACCTATTAACCCAATGTCAAAGGCTAGTTCCTATTTTCTATCTTTTTGAGCTTTTAGGTGAACAATTAATGGAGACGGAATGACCTGAAAATTTATACAGACTTTTTGTGGAATATATCTGAATTTTTGGCGCAAGAATCAACGCAAGACGGGGCCCATGGGATCCACAAGCCAGGGGGCTGATACCTCTTCGTCGTATATACTTTTCCAAACACCTTTTCCCTTGTTTTGGACTCTAACTTGCATGATTTGAATGGAACTAACCCGGACTGACGATGTTTTCAGCAGACTTTCCATGGTGTTATTTATGTGCAGAAACAAAAGTTTTCGGAATGACCTGAAACTCCACGGAACATCTATTTGGAAAATAAGAAAAATACCAGAAGAAAAATCCACGTCAGGGGGCCCACACCCTGTCCACGAGGGTGGAGGGCGCGCCTGCCCCCCTATGGCGCGCCCCCTACCTCGTGGGCCCCCTGACGCTCCACCGACCTCAATTCCAACTCCATATATTCACTTTCGGGGAGAAAAAAATCAGAAAGAAGGATTCATCGCGTTTTACGATACGGAGCGGCCGCCAAGCCCTAAAACCTCTCGGGAGGGCTGATCTGGAGTCCGTTCGGGGCTCCGGAGAGGGGGATTCGTCGCCGTCGTCATCATCAACCATCCTCCATCACCAATTTCATGATGAATTGGACCTAGTTCTGTGTCACCCTATGTTTATGATTGTTACATGATGAACCACATCCGGCATAATTCTCCATCACCGATCCAATGCCTACGAGCTTTTCATATATTGTTCTTCGCTTATTTACTTTTCCGTTGTTACTGTTACAATCACTACAAAACACCAAAAATATTACTTTTGCTACCGCTACTTTTGTTACCGTTACCACTACTATCATATTACTTTGCTACTAAATATTTTGCTGCAGATACTAAGTTATCCAGGTGTGGTTGAATTGACAACTCAACTGCTAATACTTGAGAATATTCTTTGGCTCCCCTTGTGTCGAATCAATAAATTTGGGTTGAATACTCTACCCTCGAAAACTGTTGCGATCCCCTATACTTGTGGGTTATTAAGACTATTTTCTGGCGCCGTTGCCGGGGAGCATAGCTCTATTCTTTGAGTCACTTGGGATTTATATCTGCTGTTCACTATAAAGAACTTGAAAGACGCTAAGACAACAATTTATCCCTCAACTACGAGGGGAGGTAAGGAACTGCCATCTAGCTCTGCACTTGATTCACCTTCTGTTTTGAGTGAGCTTGCGACACCTAAACCTGCTTCTGCTATTCGTTTCGATATGTCGCATGTTATTGATGATGCCACTTCTGCTATGCATGATACTTATGATGAAACTACTTCTATGCTTGATACTACTGTGCCACTTGGTGAATTTCTTGATGAACAAATTGCTAGGGCTAGAGAGAAAGAAATTATTGAAACTGATTATATAGATGAAAGTGATGATGAAGACTTGCCTGTTATTCCTGAGGGTTATGTTTTTGAAAAAGAAGCTTTTTTAGCTATTTTAGCTTGCGAAGATAGATATGAGCTCAAAAGGTTATTAGCTAAATGGAAGCAGCAATCTCTTAATGCTAGAATGAAACCTGAATAAGGATTATGAATTCTTTGTTGATCTGAATATTACTTTGGTTGAATATGATCCTTTTCATGGCTATGAATCTAAAACTGTTGTGGCACATCTTACTAAATTAAATGATATAGCCACCCTGTTCACTAATGATGAGAAATCTCGCTATCTTTATATCCTTAAAACATTTCCGTTCTCATTAAAGGGTGATGCTAAGATATGGTTTAATTCTCTTGATCCTGGTTGTGTGCGTAGTCCCCGGGATATGATTTATTACTTCTCTGCTAAATATTTCCCTGCTCATAAGAAACAAGCTGCTTTGAGGGATATATATAATTTTGTGCAAATTGAAAAACAGAGTCTCCCACAAGCTTGGGGGAGGCTTCTCCGATTACTTAATGTTTTGCCTGATCATCCTCTTAAGAAAAATGAAATACTTGATATCTTTTATAATGGACTAACCAATGCTTCCAGAGATTACCTGGATAATTGTGCTGGTTCTGTTTTCAGGGGAAGAACACCAGATGAAGCTGAAATTCTATTGAATAATATGTTGACAAATGAAAATAATTGGACACTTACTGAGCCAGCTCCTGAGCCAATTCCTGAGCCTATTCCTAAACCAACTCCGAAGAAGAGAGGTGTTCTATTTCTCAGTCCTGAAGATATGCAAGAGGCAAAGAAATCTATGAAAGAAAAGGGTATTAAAGCTGAAGACGTTAAGAATTTACCTCCTATTGAAGAAATACATGCTCTTAATTTACCGCCTGTGAGGAAATATATGATCTTAATCCATTAGCTATTGAAGAAACTCATGGTCTTGATAACCCGACACAGGTAGTAAAGGTAAATCCTCTCTATAGATTTGATGAAGGTGATATTCCTCACTATAAGTTTGCTCTACAATGCTTAGAAGAGTTTGATAATTTTATTGTCAAACAGGAAAACTTCAATGCTTATTTTGGTAGACAATTGAAATACAATTCCGATACGCTTGAACACTTGGGTGATTATATGTCTAGAGTTAAAGGTGAACTTAAACTTATTACTAAACACGCTTCTACGGTTACCACTCAAGTAGAACAAGTACTTAAATCCCAAAATGATTTGCTCAATGAATTGAATAGTAAGAATAATGAATATGATGTTAGAGTGGCCACTAGAACTGGTAGAATGACTCAGGAACCTTTGTATCATGAAGGCCATCCTAAGAGAATTGAGCAAGATTATCAGAGAAATAATATTGATGCACCTAGTCCTTCTAAAAAGAAGAAAAAGAAAAATGATAGGACTTTGCATGCTTCTAGTGAACCTATTAATGAACCACCTGAGAATCCAAATGATATATCTATTTCTGATGCTGAAACACAATTTGGTAATGAACATGAACCTAGTGAAAATGTTAATGATGATGTTCATGATGATGCTCAACCTAGTAATGATAATGATATAGAAACTGAACCTGATGTTGATCTTGATAACCCACAATCAAAGAATCAACATTATGATAAGAGAGACTTTGTTGCTAGGAAACACGGTAAAGAAAGGGAGCCATGGGTTCAGAAACCCATGCCTTTTCCTCCCAAACAATCCAAGAAAAAGGATGATGAGGATTTTGAGCGCTTTGCTGAAATGATTAGACCTATCTTTTTGCGTATGCGATTAACTGATATGCTCAAAATGCATCATTATGCTAAGTACATGAAAGAAATTGTCACTAATAAAAGGAAGATACCGGAAGCTGAAATTTCCACCATGCTTGCTAATTATACTTTTAAGGGTGGAATACCAAAGAAACTTGGAGATCCAGGAGTACCAACTATACCATGCTCCATTAAAACAAACTATGTTAAAACTGCTTTATGTGATCTTGGAGCCGGTGTTAGTGTTATGCCTTTCTCTTTATATCATAGACTTGACTTGAATAAGTTGACACCTACTGAAATATCTTTGCAAATGGCTGATAAATCAACTGCTATACCTGTCGGTATTTGTGAGGATGTGCCTGTTGTGGTTGCAAACGTTACTATTTTAACGGACTTTGTTATTCTTGATATTCCCGAGGACGATAGTATGTCCATTATTCTTGGAAGACCTTTTATGAATACTGCAGGGGCTGTTATTGATTGCAACAAAGGCAATGCCACTTTTCATGTTAATGGCAATGAGCATATGGTACACTTTCCGAGGAAACAACCTCAAGTTCATAGTATCAATTCTATTAGAAAAATTCCATCGATTATTTGAATTTCCTCTTCCTACTGTCAAGAAGAAATATGATATTCTGATTATTGGGGATGTGCATATCCCCGTTGAGGTAACATAGTGTTATTCGAAATTTCTCCGGTTCCATGTTATTCGAAATGAGTTTGTTAACAAGACTTGATCAACCTTGTTAGTGGATTCCTTTTGATGAGCATGAGATGGATGAAACTAGAAGGCACAACCTTCTGTACCCTCTTTCTACTTTCTGTTATTTAGTTGAAATAAAGTAAAAGTAGTATTTTTCTGTCTGTTTTCTGATTTATCCGTGCAATATAAAAATACCCCGAAAATAAAAGTTCTCCAAATGCCCTGAAAATGGAATATGATTTTTTTCTAGAATTTTTTAGAATATCTGGCACTGAGAACATAGCAGGAGGAGCAAGCACCTGGCCATGAGGGTGGAGGGCGCGCCCCCTGCCTCGTGGGCCCATGGTGGCTCCCCTCCACTAATTCCTGCACCCACACACTTCTTCTTCCTCCTAAAAAAATCACCAACCAGCTTAAGCACGAGTTCTAGCTCATTTTACTGCGATTTTCGATCTCCTTGCTCAAAGCACCTCTCACAAAACTGCTCGAGGGGATTGTTCCTTGGTATGTGACTCCTCCATTGGTCCAATTAGTTTTTGTTCTAGTGCTTTATTCATTGCAAATTTGTGCTGCCTAGGTGACCATGTTCTTGAGCTTGCATGTCAATTTATATGGTTCCAAGTAGTTCTAATGCTTGATATAGGCTCTAGGCACTTGTAGGAGTAGTTGCTATCAATTTTATTGAGCTTGGTTCACTTTTGTTTGAAGTTGCTAAAAATTTCAGGATTTTTTCAGAAAATAATGAAGAGATTTTTTTAGGGGCTTATCGAGCCGAAGCTCAAAGGAAAAGCCGAATGAAGAAGCACAGAGGCCCAAATATAATTTGCCTCGCACCGCGGAGGTTCGGTCGTGTGAATGGCCTTTCGATGATTTCTTGAGAGAAGCCGGGATTTATGATGATTTCTATTCATTGGATGAGAATGCTGGCCTCACCGATTTCCTCCGCGACCAACGTCATCAGTATCTCTTACTCACCAATACTTTTGTGCAAAACTTCTACTATTTTTCTAAGGAAACACCTCCTTCAGTAGAGTTTCATTTATATGATGTTGTTAAGAAGATGCCACTAGATGAATTTTGCAAGGTTTGCAAAATACCCTTCGAGGGTACCTTATATGAACCACATCGTAAAGATGTGGATGGGTTTATTGACACTATTACTGTAGGGGAAACTAGGAAGGTTTCCGATGCAAGAATCACTAGCATACATTTTCCTGTTTTACGCTACTTTGCCATATTTGCTAGTCGTTGCTTAATTGGTCGCGGAAACTGTGGAAACCTTAGTGTTCCTGATATTATCATCTTGTTCCATGGTTTATTCCGCGATAACACTGTTAGTATGGGCGGAATTATTGCTAAACGGTTAAGTTTGAACCGTACAAAGGGCCCCATCTTTGGAGGTATTTATACTTCATGCCTTGCTGCATATTATAACATACCTATTAGGCACTATGAGAAAGAAGAAAAATTGTTGCCCAATGCTTGTTTAGATTATAAGAGTATGGTAGCGCATGATTTCATTGTTAAGAATAGGGAAGGGGAGCTTAAATACAAATTGTTCCTTGATAAGCATCACCCTGGGACTATTACCTTGCCTGCTCCTTCCTTGTTTAATTTATCTACAGGTCCGTATCTCGTTCCGTGGGCGGCCATTCACGCCTACCGGAACCCTACACCAGCCACGGAGCCGGAACCACAATTTGAGCCTCCACGACAGTCTGATTACTTTTGGGATCCGGAGATGACCGCCAGCCAGTGGCAATCAGAGTCTTCTTCATCTTAGTACGACCCCGGCTACAACTATGGATATCGGCCAGGCCATCCGTGGCAATAAACCAACTTAGGCCAAAAGCCTAAGCTTGGGGGAGTACGTATTTCCCACCGACAATACGTTTATGTTCACACACACTCATTGCTAATGTCGGTGCTCTTATTTTTTCATTGTAATATCCATGCTAGTTTATTTTCTTTTTACGCTTTTTCTTGTGTGTTTGTTAAACCTTAAGAAAAAACAAAAAAATTAGTTGTAGCTTCTAGCTAGCTTACTTTTCTTGCTGTAGTAGTAATAATTAAAAAGAAAACCCAAAAATATTCCCCGTTCTTCTTTTGCTTGTTGGGAGCTTTTCCGTGTAAATAGTTTTATTTTTTTTCTTTGGAGTCGTTAGGAGAAGACCATGATTAAATTGTTGAAGTGGCTCTTATATGCATTATTGTTGATTTAACCAAGAGCCCATATTGCCTTGTCTTCTCCTGTTTATTGAATGCTCGTAGATTCCAGCTTAGTTCAATGCACTTGCACTCTTATTATTTTCACATCGTTCGGTCATGCAAGTGAAAGGCAATTATGACGATATATGATGGACTGACTGAGATGAGAAAAGCTGGTATGAACTCGACCTCTCTTGTTTTTGTAAATATAATGAGTTCATCGTTCCTGATTCAGCTTATTATGAATAAACATGTTTGCAATGACAATTAAAGATCATAGTTGCTCGTGCCATGCTTGATTAGCTATGAGTTATAATGGTTTACCTTGCGTGCCAACATGCTATTAAAATGGTTGTGTTCTGGTATAGTAGGGTGGTATCCTCCTTTGAATGATTTAAATGACTTGACTTGGCACATGTTCATACATGTAGTTGAAACAAATCAACATAGCCTTCACGATATTTATGTTCATGGTGGATTATATCCTACTCATGCTTGTACTCAATGTTTATTAATTTTAATGCATGTTCATGACTGTTGTCGCTCTGTAGTTGGTCGCTTCCCAGTCTTTTGCTAGCCTTCACTTGTACTAAGCGGGAATACTGCTTGTGCATCCAATCCCTTAAACCCCAAAGTTATTCCATATGAATCCACTATACCTTCCTATATGCGGTATCTACCTGTCGTTCCAAGTAAATTTGTATGTGCCAAACTCTAAACCTTCACATGAAATTCTGCTTTGTATGCTCGAATTAATAGCTCATTTACCAACTAGGGTTGTTCGTATCTTCCATGCTAGGCGGGTTATTCTCAAGAGGAGTGGACTCCGCTCCTCACTCACGAGAAAATGGCTGGTCACCGGGATGCCCAGTCCCATTCTTTATGCAAATCAAATCAAAATAATTGCAAACAAAACTCCCCCTGGGACTGTTTCTAGTTGGAGACACTCGTTGTTTCGAGCAAGTCATGGATTGAAGCTTGTTGGTGAAGGGGGAGTATAAACTTTACCATTCTGTTTGGGAACCGCCTATAATGTGTGTAGCATGGAAGATATCGCCATCTCTTGGTTGTTATGTTGACAATGAAAATATGCCAGTCAAAATATTATTTATCTCTATTTCAAAACCGAGCTCTGGCACCTCTACAAATCTCTGCTTCCCTCTACGAAGGGCCTATCTATTTACTTTTATGTTGAGTCATCACCCTCTTATTAAAAAGCACTAGCTGGAGAGCGCAGCTGTCATTTGCATCCATTACAATTAATTTATATTGGGTATGACTATGATTAGATCTCTTTGACCATGAATTATAATGTCTAGTTAGTCCTTGATCTTTAAAGGTGCTCTGCATTTATGTTTTGCGGTCTCAGAAAGGGCTAGCGAGATACCATCATGTTATATCATATCATGATTGTTTTGAGAAAGTGTTGTCATCCGAGATTTATTATTATGGCTCGCTAGTTGATTATGCCATTGATATGAGTAAACATGAGACCTAAGAGTTATTGTGAATGTAGTTAGTCACAATCTTTGATGAAAACTTGAATGCTGATTTTACATATTTACAACAACAAGAGCAAACAGAGTTTGTAAAAGTTTTTCTTTATCACTTTTAGTTTATCAACTGAATAGCTTGAGGACAAGCAAAGGTTTAAGCTTGGTGGAGTTGATACGTCTCTGTCGTATCTACTTTCCAAACACTTTTGCCCTTGTTTTGGACTCTAACTTGCATGATTTGAATGGAACTAACCTGGATTGACGCTGTTTTCAGCAGACTTTCCATGGTGTTATTTATGTGCAGAAACAAAAGTTTTCGGAATGACCTGAAACTCCACGGAACATCTATTTGGAAAATAAGAAAAATACCGGAAGAAAAATCCACGTCAGGGGGCCCACACCTTGTCCACGAGGGTGGAGGGCGCGCCCCCTACCTCGTGGGCCCCCTGACGCTCCACCGACCTCAATTCCAACTCCATATATTCACTTTCGAGGAGAAAAAAAATCTGAGAGAAGGATTCATCGCATTTTACGATACAGAGCCGCCGCCAAGCCCTAAAACCTCTCGGGAGGGCTGATCTGGAGTCCGTTCGGGGCTCCGGAGAGGGGGATTCGTCGCCGTCGTCATCATCAACCATCCTCCATCACCAATTTCATGATGCTCATCGCCGTGCGTGAGTAATTCCATCGTAGGCTTGCTGGACGGTGATGGGTTGGATGAGATCTATCATGTAATCGAGTTAGTTTTGTTAGGGTTTGATCCCTAGTATCCACTATGTTCTGAGATTGATGTTGCTATGACTTTGCTATGCGTAATGCTTGTCACTAGGGCCCGAGTGCCATGATTTCAGATCTGAACCTATTATGTTTTCATGAATATATGTGAGTTCTTGATCCTATATTGCAAGTCTATAATCACCTACTATGTGTTATGATCCAGCAACCCCGAAGTGACAATAATCGGGACCACTCCCGGTGATGACCATAGTTTGAGGAGTTCATGTATTCACTATGTGCTAATGCTTTGTTCCGGTACTCTATTAAAAGGAGGCCTTAATATCCCTTAGTTTCCATTAGGACCCCGCTGCCACAGGAGGGTAGGACAAAAGATGTCATGCAAGTTCTTTTCCATAAGCACGTATGACTATATTCGGAATACATGCCTACATTACATTGATGAATTGGAGCTAGTTCTGTGTCACCCTATGTTATGACTGTTACATGATGAACCGCATCCGGCGTAATTCTCCATCACCGATCCAATGCCTACGAGCTTTCCATATACTGTTCTTCACTTATTTACTTTTCCGTTGCTACTGTCACAATCACTACAAAACACCAAAATATTACTTTTGTTAATATTACCTTTGTTACCGTTACCATTACTATCATATTACTTTGCTACTAAATATTTTGCTGCAGATACTAAGTTATCCAAGTGTGGTTGAATTGACAACTCAACTGCTAATACTTGAGAATATTCTTTGGCTCCCCTTGTGTCGAATCAATAAATTTGGGTTGAATACTCTATCCTCAAAAACTGTTGTAATCCCCTATACTTGTGGGTTATCAGGGGCGCGCCTACACCCCGGGCGCGCCATGTGTTCTTGTGACCCAACTATAAGTCGGTTGGGAGCTCTTCTTCGGGGTTCAAGGGAACTAATATCGGGAAAAACACATTTTAAAATTTTAGCCCAATCTGAGTTACGGATCTCCGGCTATTTAAGAATGATATTCGGCCAGAAAACAAACTGGACCAAAAACAGAGAGAAACCCTAGAGAGAAAGAAGAGGAGAGATCCAATCTCGGAGGGGCTCCCGCCCCTCGGGGGCCATGGAGGCCAAGGACCAAAGGAGGAACCCTTCTATCATCTAGGGGAAGGCCACGCAAGAAGTAGAAGGAGGGGGCTCTCTCCCCTCTCTCTCTCGGTGGCGCCGGAGCACCGTCGGGGGAACCATCGTGTCGTAGGTCTACTCCAACAACTTCGCCACCGTCATCACCAACTTTCTCCTCCTCTATGCAACGTTGTAACCTCTGCCACCCTGCTACAATCTCTACTTGAGCATGGTGCTCTATGCCATATATTATTATCCAATGATGTGTTGCACCTCTATGATGTCCGAGTAGATTTCTTTTCGTCATGCAGGTCAATTGTAGTATGATGTGGTGGATACAAGTTATATGTTATTATGGTGCTGTCCTATGGTGCCCTCAGTGTCATGCAAGCATGTGGATTCTCACTGTAGGGTGTTGCAATATGTTAATGATTCGCTTATAGTGGGTTGCCGGAGCGACATAAATCTAAACCCGAGCTCGTGAGTTGTTACATATGGCATTAAAGGGACTTTTTACTTAATGCTATGGTTGGGTTTTATCTTAATGGCCTTTAGTAGTTGCGGATGCTTACTAGATTTTCAATCATAAGAACATGTGATCCAAGAACAAAGAGTATGTTAGCTTAAGCCTCTCCCTCATACCTATGATAAGTATCACTATCGTGTCATATTCAATTGCTTAGGGACAAACCTTTTCTCATTGTTCTTCAAAAACCATTACTTTATTTGTCCTTTTATTAAAACATCAACTAACTCTTTATTATCTTGCAAAGCTACCTTTTTATTTGCAAAGTAGTTTTATTTCTTGTTTCTAGGTAAAGCAAATCCTAGTGAGCGTAGAGTTAAATCGGTGGTTGATAGAACTTGAGAGAATATTAATTCTACCTTTAGCTCCTCGTTGGGTTCGACACTCATATTTATCGAGAAGGCTACAACTAATCCGCTATACTTGTGGGTTATCACTCCCCACGCCGACCCTTCCCATCCCTTGGTTCGACTTCGGGTCAGCTTCTTCGGGAGGCGACCATGGAGGTGTCTGGTTGTCCCCAGCGGCGACTGCTTCCCGCAGAGCGTCGGACGGGAGGTTTGATTGCCCGTGAGTCTCCTTCACCACCCACCCACCCCAGCAAGGGTGGCTTCGTCCCGGCGACCATGGACCTGCGCCCCCACCTGCGTCCATGGCCGATCAACGCGGCTTCGGATCTGACACGTCCTGGGAGCTGCGCTCTTTCCGGCTCCTTTGGCTCGTTGGCTTCTCGGCATCTTCGCACCACCATCTCCCTGCTGGTGCCCTTGGTTGGCCGTCCATCCCGGTGCATCATTGATTTCGGCATGTTTTGAGAGTTGCGTCCCCTTCTAGCTCTCTAAGCCCGTCGGCGTCCTTGCTGCTCCGGTCCTGGTGGCCTGAACCTGCGCTCCCTTCCGGATTCTGGCTCACCCGGGTCTCCGGCCACCTTCACATCCCCGTCGCCTTCATTCCGCTCAGCCACACAACCTTGACCTCCTCCGAGGCTCGCGTGTTCAGCGGCACCCGGTGCCACCTTCGGTGTTGGGCATGGCTCCCCTCTTGCAGTCGCAGCTCCGGCCTATGCCCAACTTCCTCTACTCCGGTTCGTGCTTCGACAGCTTGGGATTGCTCAGATTTTGGCCAGGGAGAAATCCCTGCATCCTATGCTGGCAGCGGCAATACCCACGGGAGCCGTCCCCTTCTTGGAGGCGCTGCCATGGCCGTTATTTGTGCCCCTCTTCGAGAATCAGGGGAAACCCTAGGTTCGGTTCTGGATTGGACGACGACGGTGTATTGGTGTCATTCTCCTACATGAAGGCCTCGTCTTGTTTGCTCGTGGCGTCCTCGGTGCTGGATTTGGAGATGTTGGCCATCTAATTGTTGGTTGGACTGTTTCTTTGGTCAGCGAGTTTAGCTGTGTTTTCTTTATTTGGGTCGAGCATCTCATGTCTCTCTGCTTCGGGCTCCATGTTCACGCCTCTTGTGTCCGTGTCATGTGTTGTACCACCTTTTGTACTCATTTTAACTTCTATCAATAAAACAATACACAAGCTTTGCGTATTCGCCGAAAAATAAGTAGTTGTAGATGACTATGATAACAAGAAATCGAGAGGGATGCTGAACAGTTTATCAAATATCACAAGCATTCGTAGTTGTAAGCATTAATTAGAACATCCTGAAACTAGTTCACCTCCAAGGGATTGTGGTTTCTTGTTTGTTCCCATGGGTAGCAGATAGAGCCATTCTACATTATCCACGTGGTTGATTGAGTATAAAATACTTGGTGACTTACGTATTTCATTAACCAGACGCATAGCTCCAAGACTGATGTCTGAGCTCGTCAGTTCAATTCCTGTGATTGAGAAGCGTACAAGGAAACAAGAGAAGACCTGTATGCGTGTGATTAGTCTTGCTGAACATCTCTACGGAAAATGCAAATATTTCACACTTACAGTTCCAACGGCACTAACACAAATAAAATGCGGCCAATTCCTGGAAAACAACCTAATCTACAACAGCGGTCGTTAGAAATTTATCTTTTTGTTCTATTAGAATCATCATGCCGCTATACAAAGTCATGGTTGTATAGATCTCCGTGTAACAAGAGCTGCGTGACTATCATCTGTCCCGCTTTCCTCAGGAAATCTACCGGTTTTTAGCAACAGCACAACTTTCAATTGTTGGAGTTGTGTCGAATATAATGTATAAGGTAGGTTACAGTTGGACTAGGAGTTGTATTATGTTTACATAGGATGTGGAGTTGTGTCCCAATAGGACACTTGTATCCTAAGCCTCTCATATATAGCGGGGGTAGACACACGATGTAACCTATGCCAACATAATAGCACAGGCGCGCAAGGGGGAGCCGGCGGCGTGTGCCGGCGCCCGGGTGGCCGGTGTGCGGTATTGTGACGGTGTCACGGGGAGGAGCGCCTGTAGTCAAGCCCCGAGGATGTAGCCATATCGGTGAACCTCGTTAACAAATCATGGTGTCGTGCTCATGTGATTGCTTGGTCCTCGGATAATCGACGGTATGCCTCGAATTTATTCTAACAAGTGGTATCATGAGCTAGGTTGTTCGGAGGTTGCGGATCGTTGATTTAGAGAAGAGCACGTGGAAGCTGTCAATGGAATCTGACAAGGTGCAACATGTGTGATTGGAGACATGGCAACGAAGTTGTCGCGTCGGTGGATCAAGGTTGCTCGAGTTGAAGATTCAGGAAGACGGCGTCGTGTTTGGAAGAAGCGATCGACAAAGTTCTCGGCGGCAAGATCGCATGCAAGCGGCGGCGATGGAATCATGTAGCTGCAGGTGTTCTTGGCGTCTCGAAGCCGACGAAATCGATCGAATCGATTCTAGCGGCGGTGGCGTAAGAGGTCCAAGGTGCGGGCGTGCGCGGCCCATACGGGCGTGGCCCAGGTAGGGGGCTGCGTGTGCTAAAGGCCGTGGACAAGTGCTGTTGATTCGGACGCAGGCAACGAGATTTGTTTGAAGAAAAAGAGGACCGAGTCCTCATGGACGACGCAAGGCTGCATATCTAATTCGAGCAGAGAAAATTCATCATTAGTTCGGTGCATCCATCGGGAAGGCAAGGGCTGGGCTAAAGCAATTAGCTTAGCATTGGAGTTGAGCCACGGGAGCCACACCACGTGAAGGCCAAGAGTGTTTTTTGGTTGGAATTGCTATTAGTACATGGAGACTGTTCGTGTACTTGGGCATCATGTTGATAGCTCGGATATTTTTCACGGGTCAGCCGTACAAAGAACCATGGTGTCAATGGGTGTCAGGTTTGAGGTGGAGAAGTTCGTGGAACTGAAAACCTTGGGTTATGGCAGACATGGGTGAAAGATTGTTGGCGCGACAGGGATGCTTGAAGGCGTTGCAGGAAGTCATGTCAATTGTGATGGAGTTATCATGTGATGGATGAGAATTCGCCGAAGACGGTATGGGAGCCTCGAGCGTGTCGTACAGTCGAACGAGTTCGGCTGGGTCGGACTGGACAGTCTGACGGGATCGACGCAAGTCGGTTGGTACAGAAGACGGTGGTGAGATCGGCGACGACGACATAGGAGTGTGATGCTGATGGTGACCGACTTCTGGGGCGTGGAAACACGTGGCACAGGCCCGAGGGCTTGTGTGGCTTCGACAAGACTATGGCGCGGGGTTGATTCAAGAAGGTGCACATGTGAGCTTGAAGTCGACGGGGCGTGTGGGTGGACTGATCATCTACCATGGAGTCATGTTGAAGGTGGAGCTGGATTGAGGGGCTATGGTGTAAGGATCCAGGGAATCGAAGCCTATTCAGCGGGAAAAGCGAGTGACATGCAATTCGGACTGGAGCCCAGTGGTCTGATGGAAGCGTGAAACCCGTCATCGGTCGGTGATGACCGGTGGTTCTCTGCAGTGGGGGTTGAGTGGTGTGGGTTCGCGGCCCTTGAGACTCGACCAGAACAGCGGAGGCTCGACGCGGTAATAGCGGCGAGGTGTGCGGTATGCACGGACATGGAGACGGGCCAGGGCTCTGGTGGTCATACATGTGGTGAGACAACTGCGAATTTGACTCGGGATGACTACAAGCAACGGTGAAATTCCTTCAAGTTTCAGATAAACGGTCAAGAAATGAGCGGTGATGTTGAGTTCAGGTAACTCTTATGAGTGACACCCAATATGTGAGTTGTTCACTTTCACGCAGGTCAGTGATCAGTGTGTGATGACGTTGGACTGATACTCTGAAAGTTGGGAGCACATAGAGTAACAAGAAACTTAATTTTGCTCGAGTGTTGACTGTGGTCAAGAAAAGGAGGGACTACAAGTTGCAGGTGGAGTCACATGGAGTCTTTGGAGTAGCAGCGGTACTCATGGGATAAGCTCAAATCCAATGTACATGAAAGTTTGACGCATTAACGAATTCAAGGTGGTGGAGAATATTCGCCAAGGTGGAGTTTGTTGGAGTTGTGTCGAATATAATGTACAAGGTAGGTTACAATTGGACTAGGAGTTGTATTGTGTTTACATAGGATGTGGAGTTGTGTCCCAATAGGACACTTGTATCCTAGGCCTCTCATATATAGCGGGGGTAGACACACGATGTAACCTATGCCAACATAATAGCACAGGCGCGCAAGGGGGAGCCGGCGGCGTGTGCTGGCGCCCGGGTGGCCGGTGTGCGGTATTGTGACGGTGTCACGGGGAGGAGCGCCCGTAGTCAAGCCCCGGGGATGTAACCATATCGGTAAACCTCGTTAACAAATCGTGGTGTCGTGCTCGTGTGATTGCTTGGTCCTCGGATGATCGACGGTATGCCTCGGATTTATTCTAACATCAATCAAGCACAACAAACGCACATCAATGCATTGAAAGCAAGATAGCAGCAACATCACTAGACGACTAATAATAAGGATGCTACAACACATCTACCTTTCCCTGTTGCGCAAATTAGTGCTTAAAACACATTAATTGACGATTGGCAGTACCGCCAGCAATCGTCTCACTGCATATCGTGGTCCAAAACAACTAAACAGAACTGGATGATAAAAGTGAGCGACAAGGTTTCCAGATGGAGGAACGTCGCAGGGTCACGGTCAATGTCAGCTCCTGAGTCCAACAAGTTTGCACATTTTAGCAACAAACCCACCATCACCCTTGCCAACTGCAACAGGCTCCTCCACCGGCTCCTTGAAATTGGCCTTGTCACTCAGTTCTTCAAATGCGTAGACAACATTCTGTAGCCGGGCAACAAACTCGATTAGAAGCGAGGAAAATGTGGCCAAGGATAAGGCACTTGCACTTTGATATGTTTTTGATTCCGTGTCTTCGAGTGGCAGGTTTGGATGGAACGTTGTTCGAGCAGGCCAATGTGGTAGCTTCTTGTAGCCGTCTATGGTTGACGATGAATCATATCTGCTACGGAATGAACTAGCAGCAAAGGTCTTATAATGGTACGCCAAAGTTTGATCAGCAATGGTAGGTTCCAACCCTTCATTCTTATTTTCTCTTCCCGCGACAAGGGTGCCATTCATGGCATATTTGATTTCTTCAGCTCGCTTGCTAGTGTACCATGCTTCAGTATTCACCAAAAGATATGACTTCTCGTCAATCTTCTTTTGCAACTCTTCAGCTGCCAAGTGGACTTCAAATAGAATATCTGAAGAGCTCAACTTTGTCATTGTCTTAACGTTGTTCCCAAGCTCACGCAGCACTTTAGCACATTCTCTGCCCACTTTATGAATTTCTGAACTAAAGACCTTTCTGCTTTCCGACGGTGCCTAAAATCAGAGATATATGTAGTTGTTTAGGAAATACATGCACAACTTCAACAGGTAGTCGAGGAAACTATATTAACAAACCTGAATTTCTGAAAGAATGCAACCATGTAGTGCCATGGCTGCGAAGGAACAATGCCTCAGTGCTCCACCAACTTTAGTGAAACTCTTCCAAGGATAGCTCATCGTTTTGTAAGGGCCATGGGGTGGTTCCCATATAGCATCATCTAGCTAGAAGCACATACAAAAGAACCGAGTAAACATCGGCATAAAAAGGTGAGATGATCTAAATAGAAGTGTTTGCTTTAGAGCAAGATCAAACCAAGGTTTGCTCTTGTGCTGATGCTTCAATAGCTGCCCTGTACTCACTATATAGAGGATCATCAGAAGCTTGATATAGAAGTATTCTTGAAGAAACCCTTTCATACTCCATGCATTTCAGATATTCATCAACACAACCTAGAATGAACAGCCAAATTGGCAATAAAGACGTAAGAATCGGAGATATCTATACTCTACAGCTATCCCAATGATACAATTAATAGTTTCTACCTGTTCTGGGAAATTTAAACAATACAACATGAGAAATACTATGATTTTGTGGACATCATGGCGAACTTTCCACCCCACCGACATCGTGAAAAGGCACCTCCTTGGTGGTCATGCTCACAGCGTGGTGGATCTGGAAGTAGCAAAAAGCTGCCATCTTTGACAACACAAAACTCAACGTCGCCAACTTGCTTGACACTATCAGCCTGAGGTCTGGTAGTGAGCTAATGCAGGGCCAGTTGGCCTGGAGGCGCTTCACCCGTCAGTGCCTAGCACTTCATAGTGTTGCTTTGAATTTTTAGGGGCAATGATCCTTTTGGGCCTAACATAATTTTTTCTACTACCAATGCATCAAGAGATGCAAGGCTTGTGCATTTTCTTGTAAAAAAAATTATAATGATTCTAAGCATGAAATTTTTAGGGGAAGGTTTATACCTTCTAAGGAATTTGCAACACCAGCAAAATTTTTTGCAACCAAATTGTGCAAGTCCTCTCCAGCCCAGATTGGGTAAATGCCTATATTGATTCCCAGACTGACACCAGCACCAAGAGCAATGAATACAAATCTGTTTACTGCTGTATCAGTAAACTTCCCTGTGCTGTATCCAGAGACCATGACATAACCGAATGTTAGCAAGAATACACGAAATCCATATTCATAAGGCTTCATCTTTGGGTGCTGCTTTGCCAATGTTGTACAAAAACCTAGCAGTCAAAAACATAAAGCCAATGGACAACAAGTTAGATACACTCGCATAACATGCATCAGGAAATGAACTCAGCATGCTTTTTGATGCTTACCAACAGTGAAGGTGCTCACAACAATAATCACTTCTTCCATTTCACCCAGGTTTTTGGCCGATTCAGCAATTGCTAGAGCAAGCCCTCCTGCAGTAAGTGTTCCTAATCCCCTATTGAAACCTCTGCTAAGTGTTGCACCTGCATAACAATGGACCAAATTAATGAAGGGCAATAATATTTTTGAATGTACACACCATGAAATTTAGCATTAAAAGCTCCATATCAGTGAGAGGCAGGTAAGAAAAATACAAATTGTAAATATCTTCATACTTACATTCCATATCGAAATGGTATTATGCAGACCAGCAAAACTACAGGAGAAAGAAAGAGCCTTCACCAGTTGCTAATTAAGAACTGCACGTCAGAAATAGCATCTTCGGTCCATGTTAAGAACTGCATAACGCACGAGTGTGCATCTGTGTAAGTTCTACAACGGGCACTACAGCAAAGGGTTCCAGCCACTGAACTAGAATCTACAGTAAGAGAGTTCAGTGGTGCTTTCTAACGATCATAATGATAAGTTTAAAACATGTGACTAGGTAAAAATAAATAACGATATGTTGGTTCATAAAAACTTCAAGTACGGAGCAAGATATCCCATTAAAAGGCAGGCTTGCAACCAGCGATATACACTTCACAAATAACGCTACCATTAAGGCTGATTTCTGCATCACAGTGATACTATGAAAGATCAGCAAGCAACATCCAGGAAATGGTAGCCTTCCATCAGTTGCCAGTTAAAACATTAGGAATATTTGGTAAATTCTGTTTAGTAATTACCCCTCCAAACAAGATACATTTATTTAACTAGTCATCATGGGTGTGTCTACCATTTCATATAATAAGTTCTGCAGCTGGTCCAAGATCAACGCTGGCCCAAGTAAAAATGTAGAAGTGCATGCTCTAGCCAATACAACCAAAAGACCGATCTGATGGAAGAGACTAGGCAGCACATTATACGTCAACACTCCCCCTCACGTGTGGCTCCCTCAGGCCTAAACGTGGACCGAAAGTGGGCTGCAATATAATTGCGCCAGCCAGGTCTTGAACTCAAGACCTCTTGGCTCTGATACCATGTAGAAGTGCATGATATAGCCAATACAACCAAAAGACCGATCTGATGGAAGAGACTAGGCAGCACATTATACGTCAACAGGCACTTTCCATCACTCATAGATAACTAAATTAATGGTGCTTCCTTGCAGAAAAAAGCAACAGGCTCAATATTCAGAGTGGTTGGCCAGAAGCCCAGAATCAGTTCTAATATGGATCTGAGCAGAGAAAAAACAGAATCTGCAAGTTCACAATACTGTACAAACCATAGAAACACCTGTAACTTAATCGATCTATCTACCACCAGGTCAACTTCAACTCTCCATAGCAGGCAGCGCTGCAGAACTGCACTGAACATACTGTTAACATTACCATGCTCCACGGGTCCACTCCATAACAACAGAAGTCGAAACTTGGAAGGGAAATGTTGAAGAAAGTGAAGAGAGGTGGATCAAATCGCTGCAAAGCACCGAGTCGGAGGGAGGGGGCGGCCGGATCGGAACGTGCGTACCGATGCTGAACTCGAAGACGACGACGGCGGTGAGGAGGGCCCAGACGGAGTGGCTGACGAAGTCGCGCGGCTCGCGGACGAAGGCGAGCAGCGACATGAGCGCGATGGCCAGCGCGACCTTGGCCGCGAACACGGGCTTCCGCGGGTCGGACAGAGCGAGCGCCGACATCTCCGCCGCCCCCGTGGCCAGCGCGCCCCACGCCCGCGCCGCGGCGCGCCGGAGCGCCCCCTGCTTCGCATTCCCGATCCCCTCCCCCGGCGGTCCTGGCAGGCTCCACGCCGACGAGAGCAGCGGGCATTCGCCGCCCCGCTGGTCCTCCAGCGTCGACCACTGCTCCGCCGGCGGCAGGAGCGCGGCGGCTGCGCCCATCCCCATCCGCCGGCGAGGTCGCTTGCACGAGGATCGGTGTAGGTGCAGTGCGTCCGTGCGTGCAAGGACGGACGGCTTTGGCTGGCGGAGACACGAGAGATTATATAGAGCTTCTGGTTACCCTTGGATATGGACGGACGGCTGATCACTAGCTTAGCGAACGAAGGGAATCATTACGCAGACGCGCCAGATTCTTCACCCCACGCGCAAGGGCGTCACGCATGACTAAGCGCGAGCATCTGCAACTACCTAGCAAAATCCATCACTAAGCTGGCGCGTCCGCGGAGGGTGATTGGTCAGCACTCTTTTTTTTTGTCCATTACAACCATATACCTTAAACTTCATTACTGAAATTCATACTAGATCATGCACCATATAAAGTCTTTGTACTACTCCCTCAAAAACTTTCTTATATTATGGGACGAGGGAGTACTAAATATTGCTTTCTCCGTTTCAAAATAAGTGTTGTTGAGATAAACCTAGCCTACTTCTACTAGTCGTCGGAGATGTTGACCACCTCCGTGTTGGCAATGCCATACGGGCCTGCAACCTGGCGGATGGGTGCTATAGGTGGCGAATGCTCCTCGCTGGACTCCACGTCCGCCAAGATTGCGTCCACCTCCAAACGTAACTCGCGGAGGTAGCGGTGGTTTGCCTCCACCTCCGCCTCCTAGCGGATGGAGTCTAGGCTGGTCTGCTCCTCCGCCGCCTCCTCTTTGGGTGAGCTCATACTCCGCAGCCGGAAGCGCCGGCTCTGCCTCACCTTCCTCTCCTCCTCCTCATGCTCTGGCGAGTCCGAAGGCAGGCTGGCTGCAATCCAAGCAGTGTGCCGGGCTCAAATCTGCTCTAGGAGCTGCAGTCGACACTCCGAAGTGAGCATCGCATACGTTGTGATCATCTGCCGAGCCAGAGCTATAGGCGGACTTCGAGTTGCAACGGATGAGGATGGCGGCGGGAAGGGGGTGCAACTAGGGACCAAGCCATTCCCGTTCGACCCAAGGCGAACTAAGCGAAGGAGATCTCGTCGGAATCAATGAAGAACTTTTAAGCCTGAGAGCTTTTGGACATATGAGCTAGTTGTATGAATTACTAATACATGGAGCTTGCTACTAGCTATTGGTTCATTTGTTGTAGGGCCTTGACATTGCAACCTTAGTCACTAGCACCATCTTCCTCGAGGTGGTGGGCTTGATCTTAGCAGCACTTCATGTCGTCGGCCGCTACTGCCACTGTGGAGACAATGCTCGTGAACTTCTAGGACCTAGCCGGCTAGCTGCAGGAGGAGACTGACGCGCCGAAACTGGGCAATATGCCCTAGAGGCAATAATAAAATGATTATTATATTCCTTTGTTCATGATAATTGTCTATTATTCATGCTACAATTGTGTTATCCGGAAATCGTAATACATGTGTGAATACATAGACTACAACGTATCCCTAGTGAGCCTCTAGTTGACTAGCTCGTTGATCAACAGATAGTCATGGTTTCCTGACTATGGACATTGGATGTCATTGATAACGGGATCACATCATTAGGAGAATGATGTGATGGACAAGACCCAAACCTAAGCATAGCACAAAGATCGTGTAGTTCGTTTGCTAGAGCTTTTCCAATGTCAAGTATCATTTCCTTAGACCATGAGGTTGTGCAACTCCCGGATACCGTAGGAGTGCTTTGGGTGTGCCAAACGTCACAACGTAAGTGGGTGGCTATAAAGGTGCACTACGGGTATCTCCGAAAGTGTCTGTTGGGTTGGCACGAATCGAGGCTGGGATTTGTCACTCCGTATGACGGAGAGGTATCTCTGGGCCCACTCGGTAATGCATCATCATAATGAGCTCAATGTAACCAAGGGGTTGGTCACGGGATCATGCATTACGGTACGAGTAAAGTGACTTGCCGGTAACGAGATTGAACAAGGTATTGGGATACCGACGATCGAGTCTCGGGCAAGTAACGTAACGATTGACAAAGGGAATTGTATATGTGATTGATTGAATCCTCGACATCGTGGTTCATCCGATGAGATCATCGTGGAGCATGTGGGAGCCAACATGGGTATCCAGATCCTGCTGTTGGTTATTGACCGAAGAGGCGT
Source organism: Aegilops umbellulata (assembly GCA_032464435.1). NCBI lineage: Eukaryota > Viridiplantae > Streptophyta > Magnoliopsida > Poales > Poaceae > Aegilops > Aegilops umbellulata. Next base: position 32,474,540 of record CP136060.1, read on the forward strand.
CTCGGTCATGTCTGTGTGTCTCCCGAACCTGTAGGCTCTACACACTTAAGGTTCGGTGACGCTAGGGTTGTAGAGATATTAGTATGCAATAACCCGAAAGTTGTTCGGAGTCTCGGATGAGATCCCATACGTCACGAGGAGTTCCAGAATGATCCGGAGGTAAAGATTTATATATAGGAAGTCCAGTTTCGGCCATCGGGAAGGTTTCGGGGGTCACCGGTATTGTACCGGGACCACCGGAAGGGTCCTGTGGGTCCACCGGGTGGGGCCACCTATTCCGGAGGGCCCCATGGGCTGAAGTGGGAGGGGAACCAGCCCCAGGTGGGCTGGTGCGCCCCCCTTGGGCCTCCCCTGCGCCTAGGGTTGGGGAACCCTAGGGGTGGGGGTGCCCACTTAGCTTGGGGGGCAAGCCACCCCCCTTGGCCGCCCCCCCCTCTAGATGGGATCTAGAGGGGCCGGCGCCCCTAAGGGCCCCTATATAAAGAGGGGGGAGGGCTATGCACCCTAGCCCCTGGCGCCTCCCTCTCTCTCCCGTAACACCTCTCCCTCTCGTTGGTGCTTGGCGAAGCCCCGCCAAGACTCTGCTGCATGCACCACCACGTCATCGTGCTGCTGGATCTCCATCAACCTCTCCTTCCCCCTTGCTGGATCAAGAAGGAGGAGACGTCTTCCCCAACCGTACGTGTGTTGAACGCGGAGGTGTCGTCCGTCCGGCACTAGGATCATCGGTGATTTGGATCACGACGAGTACGACTCCATCAACCTCGTTCACTTGAACGCTTCCGCTCGTGATCTACAAGGGTATGTAGATGCACTCCTATTCCCCTCGTTGCTAGAATACTCCATAGATTGATCTTGATGATGCGTAGAAAATTTTAAATTCTGCTACGATCCCCAACAGTGGCATCATGAGCTAGGTCTATGCGTAGTTTCTATGCACGAGTAGAACACAAAGCAGTTGTGGGCGTTGATATTGTCAATTATCTTGCCGTTACTAGTCTTATCTTGATTCGGCGGCATTGTGGGATGAAGCGGCCCGGACCGACCTTAGACGTACGCTTACGTGAGACTGGTTCCACCGACTGACATGCACTAGTTGCATAAGGTGGCTAGCGAGTGTCTGTCTCTCCCACTTTAGTCGGATCGGATTCGATGAACAGGGTCCTTATGAAGGGTAAATAGAAATTGGCAATTCACGTTGTGGTTTTGGCATAGGTAAGAAACGTTCTTGCTAGAAACCTGTAGCAGCCACGTAAAAACTTGCAACAACAATTAGAGGACGTCTAACTTATTTTTGCAGCAAGTGTTTTGTGATGTGATATGGCCAAAGGATGTGATGAATGATATATGTGATGTATGAGATGATCATGTTCTTGTAATGGGAATCACGACTTGCATGTCGATGAGTATGACAACCGGCAGGAGCCATAGGAGTTGTCTTAATTTATTCATGACCTGCGTGTCAACATATAACGTCATGTAATTACTTTACTTTATTGCTAAACCGTTAGCCATAGTAGTAGAAGTAATAGTTGACGTGAAAACTTCATGAAGACACGATGATGGAGATCATGGTGTCATGCCGGTGACGACGATGATCATGGCGCCCCGAAGATGGAGATCAAAAGGAGCAAAATGATATTGGCCATATCATGTCACTATTTGATTGCATGTGATGTTTATCATGTTTTACAACTTATTTGCTTAGAACGACGGTAGCTTAAATAAGATGATCCCTCGAATTAATTTCAAGAAAGTGTTCCCCCTAACTGTGCACCGTTGTGAAGGTTCGTTGTTTCGAAGAACCACGTGATGATCGGGTGTGATAGATTCTAACGTTCGAATACAACGGGTGTAAGCCAGATTTACACACGCAATACACTTAGGTTGACTTGACGAGCCTAACATGTACAGACATGGCCTCGGAACACGGAGGTCCGAAAGGTCGAACATGAGTCGTATAGAAGATACGATCAACATGTAGATGTTCACCGATGTTGACTAGTCCGTCTCACGTGATGATCGAACACGGCCTAGTTGCCTCGGATCATGTTTCACTTAGATGACTAGAGGGATGTCTATCTGAGTGGGAGTTCATTGAATAATTTGATTAGATGAACTTAATTATCATGAACTTAGTCTAAAATCTTTACAATATGTCTTGTAGATCAAATGGCCCACGCTAATGTTGCCCTCAACTTCAACGCGTTCCTAGAGAAAACCAAGCTGAAAGATGATGGCAGCAACTATACGGACTGGGTCCGGAACCTCAGGATCATCCTCATTGCTGCCAAGAAAGATTATGTCCTAGAAGCACCGCTAGGTGAAGCACCATTCCCAGCAAACCAAGACGTTATGAATGCTTATCAGTCACGTGCTGATGATTACTCCCTCGTTCAGTGCGGCATGCTTTATAGCTTAGAACCGGGGCTCCAAAAGCGTTTTGAGCAACACGGAGCATATGAGATGTTCGAGGAGCTGAAAATGGTTTCCCAAGCTCATGCCCGGGTCGAGAGATATGAAGTCTCCGACAAGTTCTTCAGTTGTAAGATGGAGGAAAATAGTTCTGTAAGTGAGCACATACTCAAAATGTCTGGGTTGCACAACCGCCTGACTCAGCTGGGAGTTAATCTCCCGGATGACGTGGTCATTGAAAGAATCCTTCAGTCGCTTCCACCGAGCTACAAGAGCTTTGTGATGAACTTCAATATGCGGGGGATGGAAAAGACCATTCCTGAGGTATATTCAATGCTGAAATCAGCGGAGGTGGAGATCAAAAAGGAACATCAAGTGTTGATGGTGAATAAAACCACTAAGTTCAAGAAAGGCAAGGGTAAGAAGAACTTCAAGAAGGACGGCAAGGGAGTTGCCGTGCCCGGTAAGCCAGTTGCCGGGAAGAAGCCAAAGAATGGACCCAAGCCTGAGACTGAGTGCTTTTATTGCAAGGGAAGTGGTCACTGGAAGCGGAACTGCCCGAAGTACTTAGCGGACAAGAAGGCCGGCAACACTAAAGGTATATGTGATATACATGTAATTGATGTGTACCTTACCAGTACTCGTAGTAGCTCCTGGGTATTTGATACCGGTGCGGTTGCTCATATTTGTAACTCAAAGTAGGAGCTGCGGAATAAGCGGAGACTGGCAAAGGACGAGGTGACGATGCGCGTCGGGAATGGTTCCAAGGTCGATGTGATCGCCGTCGGAACGCTACCTCTACATTTACCTATGGGATTAGCTTTAAACCTCAATAATTGTTATTTAGTTCCATCTTTGAGCATGAACATTGTATCAGGATCTCGTTTAATTCAAGATGGCTACTCATTTAAATCCGAGAATAATGGTTGTTCTATTTATATGAGAGATATGTTTTATGGTCATGCCCCGCTGGTGAATGGTTTATTCTTAATGAATCTCGAGTGTAATGTTACGCATGTTCATAGTGTGAATACCAAAAGATGTAAGGCTGATAATGATAGTCCCACATACTTGTGGCACTGCCGCCTTGGTCACATAGGTGTCAAACGCATGAAGAAGCTCCATGCAGATGGACTTTTAGAGTCTCTTGATTACGAATCATTTGACACGTGCGAACCATGCCTCATGGGAAAATGACCAAGACTCCGTTCTCCGGAACAATGGAGCGAGCAACCAACTTATTGGAAATCATACATACTGATGTGTGCGGTCCAATGAGTGTTGAGGCTCGCGGTGGCTATCGTTATGTTCTCACTCTCATAGATGACTTGAGTAGATATGGGTATGTCTACTTAATGAAACACAAGTCTGAGACCTTTGAAAAGTTCAAGGAATTTCAGAGTGAGGTTGAGAATCAACGTGACCGAAAGATAAAATTCTTACGATCAGAACGTGGGGGAGAATATTTAAGTCACGAACTTGGTACGCACTTAAGGAAATGTGGAATCGTTTCACAACTCACGCCGCCTGGAACACCTCAGCGAAATGGTGTGTTCGAACGTCATAATCGCACCCTATTGGATATGGTGCGATCTATGATGTCTCTTACCGATCTACCGCTCTCATTTCGGGGCTACGCTTTAGAGACTGCCGCATTCACTTTAAATAGGGCTCCGTCGAAATCCGTTGAGACGACACCGTATGAATTATGGTTTGGGAAGAAACCTAAGCTGTCGTTTCTAAAAGTTTGGGGATGCGATGCTTATGTCAAGAAACTTCAACCTGAAAAGCTCGAACCCTAAGGAAACCATTGGGTATACCTTCTACCTCAGATCCGAAGGCAAGATCTTTGTTGCCAAGAATGGATCCTTTCTAGAGAAAGAGTTTCTCTCGAAAGAAGTAAGTGGGAGGAAAGTAGAGCTAGATGAAGTACTGCCTCTTGAAGCGGAGAGTAGCGCAGCTCAGGAAAATGTTCCTGTGGTGCCTGCACCGATTAGAGAGGAAGTTAATGATGATGATCAAGATACTTCGGATCAAGCTCCTACTGAACTTCGTAGGTCCACAAGGACACGTTCTGCACCAGAGTGGTACGGCAACCCTGTCCTGGAAATCATGTTGTTAGACAACGGTGAACCTTCGAACTATGAAGAAGCGATGGCGGGCCCAGATTCCGACAAATGGCTAGAAGCCATGAAATCCGAGATAGAATCCATGTATGAAAATGAAGTATGGACTTTGACTGACTTGCTCGATGATCGGCGAGCCATAAAAAATAAATGGATCTTTAAGAAGAAGACAGATGCGGATGGTAATGTGACCATCTATAAGGCTCGACTTGTCGCTAAGGGTTATCGACAAGTTCAAGGGATTGACTACGATGAGACTTTCTCACCCATAGCGAAGCTGAAGTCCGTCTGAATCATGTTAGCAATTGCCTCATTCTATGATTATGAGATATGGCAAATGGACGTCAAAACGGCATTCCTTAACGGCTTTCTTAAGGAAGAATTGTATATGATGCAGCCGGAAGGTTTTGTCGATCCTAAGAATGCTAACAAGGTGTGCAAGCTCCAACGCTGAATCTATGGGCTGGTGCAAGCATCTCGGAGTTGGAACATTTGCTTTGATGAGATGATCAAAGCGTTTGGGTTTATGCAGACTTATGGAGAAGCCTGCATCTACAAGAAAGTGAGTGGGAGCTCTGTAGCATTTCTCATATTGTATGTGGATGACATACTGTTGATGGGAAATGATATAGAATTCTTGGAAAGCATAAAGGCCTACTTGAACAAGTGTTTTTCAATGAAGGACCTTGGAGAAGCTGCTTATATATTAGGCATCAAGATCTATAGAGATAGATCGAGACGCCTCATCGGTCTTTCACAAAGTACGTACCTTGACAAGATATTGAAGAAGTTCAATATGGATCAGTCCAAGAAGGGGTTCTTGCTTGTATTGCAAGGTGTGCGATTGAGCACGGCTCAATGCCCGACCACGGCAAAAGATATAGAAGAGATGAGTGTCATCCCCTATGCCTCAGCCATAGGGTCTATTATGTATGCCATGCTGTGTACCAGACCTAATGTAAACCTTGTCGTAAGTTTGGTAGGTAGGTACCAAAGTAATCCCGGCAAGGAACACTGGAGAGCGTTCAAAAACATCCTGAAGTACCTGAAAAGGACCAAGGATATGTTTCTCGTTTATGGAGGTGACGAAGAGCTCATCGTAAAGGGTTACGTCGACGCTAGCTTCGACACAGATCTGGACGACTCTAAGTCACAAACCAGATACGTGTATATTTTGAATGGTGGGGCAGTAAGCTGGTGCAGTTGCAAGCAAAGCATCGTGGTGGGATCTACATGTGAAGCAGAGTACATGGCATCCTCGGAGGCAGCACAAGAAGCAGTCTGGGTGAAGGAGTTTGACGGTGTCCTGGACTAGGGGGTACTCACCACGTCGTCCCCCAATCGGTTAGATTGGGCCGAGGACCCCCAGGGCCGCATACTCATGGGCCAGTCCGGACAGGTGCCGCATACAAGGAAGATTCCACAAGACTTGGCGATCAAGACAAGGACTCCTCCCCCACCAGCGTATTCGGCTAGGACTCTTGTTATCTTGGGCCTCTGGTGTATTATATAAACCGAGGCCAGACTAGTCAATAGAGGATTATGAGATACACAATCATACCATAGGCTAGCTTCTAGGGTTTAGCCTCCTTGATCTCGTGGTAGATCTACTCTTGTACTACCCATATCATCCATATTAATCTAGCAGGAGTAGGGTTTTACCTCCATCGAGAGGGCCCGAACCTGGGTAAAATAAAGTGTCCCTTGTCTCCTGTTACCATCCGATCTTGACGCACAGTTCGGGACCCCCTACCCAAGATCCGCCGGTTTTGACACCGACATTGGTGCTTTCATTGAGAGTTCCGCTGTGTGATCGACAAAAGGATCGATGGCTCGCCTGCAGATCAACTGCGACTTCGGCATCTTCGTCACCAGCTCAACTGGTCACCTTGGTTCGACCAAGAATTGCGCCCCGTGTTCGGATCACCATGTTCGGACAAGGGCCTTCATCAAACATCAACTCCGATCTCTATCAAGATCACGGAGGAGTCATCCATGAAGCTCGGGGGCTCAACGTCAACATTGCCCTCAAGCGACCGTGCTATTTTTCTGGACAGCGAACTCGTATCTGCTGCCACCACCTCCTCGAGTATCGCTTTGACGATCGCTTTGGTGGAATTGTGCGGAATTGAGTCTACAACGACCCTGGAAAATTTCGTCAAGTTCCGATGGAGAAATCTCTGGCAATCCACGATATACCGGAGCCCTGTCAAATGTGTACGGGAATCTGGACGAGTTTAGGGCGTGGTGTCCAGCTTCTAACTCGGACGTCCTTTGGAAGATCCAACCGTTGATCGGCTGCGGAATTCCTATATCTACCACCCCTCCAAATTTCAGCTCGATCCGACCGTCCGAACTCCGGGAACCTTCCGATCAGTGCATCTCTTTTCGGATCTGTTTTCTGCGCGAGAACGAATCCGACCCGAATTCATCTTTTTTATGAACGGGATTTCGGACACCCCTTTTTAAGGAAGTTTTGTATGGGATATTGTGTATTGTTCCCAAACACATCCCACTAACATTAAGATCTTTTGAACATGATCTTCGACATCATGCTGGTGTCAAACCAGTCCGGCAATATTGCTCCACGGCTGCCGACCTGCGCTAGACACGTCGTCACTTTGTTGAGCCGAGCTCAACTTCTTCGGATCATCATCTCGGCAAGCCGAACAAGAGTCCGGCATCGCGAAGGACAAATCATCACCAACATCGCCGCCCCATGGATTACACGGAGCGGGCATACCGGCATCACGGCACGGTCGCTTCATCAAGCCGGCATCGACCACGTCACGACCTGCATCGGCAGGGCCGCACTGTTGCCCCTTCAAGCCGGTGTCCATCACGCCGGACTACTTCGACTGGCCTCGAGGCTTCGACATCTCAGCTGGACCGGAGTATTCATCATCTCTTCATCAACCTACTCCGGACACTTCGGCGTCACTAGCCGACCAGCTTCGTCACGATTGGCTGGACCGAGGGCTTTGCCTCGGCGAGCCAACCTTTGCCGGCATCATCTTCCTTTGGATTACTACAACAAATAAACCAGGTGCTATTAATCCTAATATTTTTTGCATGTTTGGGTTCATTTTTTCCAAGGAATTATTACTCTGGTTTGTCCATCATATGTTCACAGGTCTATCAAATGGTGGCTGCATTAACGACGGTCGCATGCTGGTTCGGTCAGTCTCCGTACATAGTCCGGCGAATGCCGCATCCGGAGCGCGGACCGACCTATGAATTCAGGCTTTGCCACGCCTTTACCGCATCACGCCGACGCCCTGCGTCGACATCGACTTCGGCGCCAGGCCATATTTCTTTTATTACTCACTTTGCATAAATTATTCATTATGCAACGATTTTTTTCATTATTACTATTATCTCCCGTTTGCACTATTTTTTGTGCACAGGAAAATGATCCGAGGACTTCGGCGTCACTCTGCCGGTCTGCATCGACCGTGCTATGTCACCACTTCGGCGTGTCGAGCTCTCCGCTCCGCCACCTCGGGACCAGCTTGGGGGATAGAACCTTGTCCCGCATCAAGCTCGGACTCCGAACACATTAACCAGCTAAGTCGCTTTCATGCTCAAAGCTTTAATTTCTAACTTGTGTTCGGTTCGACCAAGCGTTATACTTTTTTGGAAAAAAAGTTGCTTGTAAAAAAAAATTCTTGTCCAAACTTTGTTCACACATACTTGACGCGCTACCCGCGCTCATTATACCTGGGGGCTTCTTTAACAGAAGCTTATTAATACGGGCTGTATGCCCAACACATGTGTCACACTTCCGCATGTACCTTTTATTCACCATTATATGCATCGATATGACTTAAGTTTTGGCCAAGCTGGGTTGCCTGGCTCCTGTGCTTACCCCTACGTTCCCAATTGTCGGCTAGGTGGTAAAGGGAGCACCTCTGCGATTGTTACTGCCGGGTCAGCCGGATGTGTACCTCAGATAGGGTGAAGCCGAAAGCTAGCGTTCTTAAGGGAATACTCGGTCGGTGAACTAAAAGATGATTTCTTACCTATTTATTTACCTGCCCCCAGATGTTTTTCTTCTCTTTTCGCAGTCCGGACATGCACTTTAGGGCATGCCTCCCAGGGAAAGGAACCCCTAACGGAACTATTCTCCCTGGAAGATGTTTCTTACTAACCATGTAATATAACATAACTAGTTGGGCACTTGTCTGATAAAGCACTAATGACCCCTACGCCTGGTCTCCATGCATGCCCGGTTTTTATAACCGCGAGGGTATTCGGACACACTCCGGACTATTGGGTCCAGAGGTTGAAGCGAAAAGGTCCGCTACGACAAACGATCTACAATCCGGCTAGAAGGCATTCTACATGTCACCTTACATTATATAGTCAACTTTTACCCAAGTCACTTGGGGGCTCTTATGTTTATTTGAGTCATTTCATACTAAGTGTTTTTCTTCTTAGTCGTTGCAAAGTTATTATTATTTATCACTCCTTTTTTCAACACGAGTGTGCGGTCACTAGCCGGGGAGCCTAATTTCTCTCTCAAAAGCCGCTAGAGTTTAGTTTGCTAAACTGGCCTGATGAGAAGTACTCCGCCCTCGGGATAGGAGGTTGAAGCCGTAGGCTGACCCGCTCGAAGTCTTGAGATAGGATGTATCATGTTAAAGCACGACAGAAGCACTTCTTTTTTCTAAGACCAATTTTCGGGTTGGCACCGAACACTTGATATTGTTCGGACGTCATGTTTTTACTGACGTTTCTTGGTTTTCCATGCTTTTTTGGCACTTTTAAACTATTTGTGGTTTTTCAGCACAAGTCTCGCAGTGCAATGCCGGACACCTTTATAGATTCGGCAAAAATATTCTCGGATACTACTATATATGCATCGGTTTCGAATTGTGTCTTCGATCAATAGTTGGGTTGCCCGGCTCCTGCACTTGCTTCCTACGTTCCGCTTTGTTCGGCTAGGCGTGCAAAGGGAGAACCACTGCGATCGTGCTTCCAGCTCACACGGTTAAGCACCTCAGTGGAGAAAGCCGAAAACTGACTGTCACAATAAGCGTAAACTGGTCAGTGATCTGATGACTGTGTTAAATAACAGGCCGTTCATAACATTGGCCGAAGTGTTTACGGCTTGACCTCGACTGTCGCCGAACACTACCGGGGGCTATTAACTAGCCTCCCAGACTAAATCCTCGATATTTTGCTCTTACATTGGAGCTGAGGTTTTATGATCATGCTTAGCATGACAACCCAAAGAAAGGAACCGATAGTGGGACTATTTTCTTTGGAAGACATTTCTTCTGTTAAACAGTAATATAACATATCTCTCCGCGTACCTTTGTTTATAAAACCGTATGGCCAGATTGCCTTGTTTGTCATAAATCTTTGCCCTCATAAAGGCTTTATAAAGTAAGACAAACACTCCTCGGCTACTGGCCGAGGAGGTGGAAGCCGATGGTCGGTCAACAAAGTTTTGTACAATGCGGATCTGAGCATTAATGACGTAAAGTACTTGGATACATAGAGTCATTACACATAATTTGTGATTTTACTATGGATATTGATCCTTAATTCGGCCACCCCGCATTAAGGCTCGGGGGCTACTGGGGTTCGGGCTTATTATTTAAACATATTAAAGGGGCATATTGATCCCCTGATCTGGTGTTGCCACCCGACCAGTGTCTCGGGGGCTACTGCATTGCTTGTCCAATGCAGAAAATTTTATGTGCAATATTGTTTTCGAGGAGATTTTGATCCTCAGGTTGGTCGGCCACACCCAACCTGAGTCTCGAGGACTGAGCACGCCGCTTTTTGTGTCCCGAAGTATTCTGCTAAGCTAGGACTTGATCCTCAAACCGATTTTGCAAATCAACCTGAGTCTCAGCGGCTACGGGGATCAGCGGTCTTATGTCATCCTTCATGTGCACCTCGGGTTTTAGACCGATACCCACCTTGAGGGCTACTGGCTATATATTTCGGCAGAGAATAAATTGCACCGATCAAAAATATTGACAAAAATCGGCCCACATTCGGGGTGGTGCACCACCTCGAAAGCAGTCCGGCATAAAGCTCGGGTGCTAGTGGCTGGCTCCATAGAGGGCATTTCCGGCATTGAGCTCGGCTAAAACTCCTTCAAACTTCTTTGAACCAAGGTGATTTACGACACCTCAGATACAGTCCGACGTTGGAGCTCGGATACATAGTCCGGCGTTGGAGCTCGGATACATAGTCCGGCGTTAGAACTGGGAAGCAGTCCGGCATTGGTGCTCGGCTGCAAAAAATATCTCGAATGCAGTCCGGCGTTAGAGCTCGGACGCAAGAGGGAACTGCCTCCCGGGAACAACTTCAAACCCGAGGTGTGGCATAAAAATAACAAGGCATTGATAAAGGCCGGAAACTTAAAGGGGCTCCTCGGATACCCGACGTGTAAACCCGTCGAATGCATTTCGGCGATCCTCAAGATCGAAGATAAAGAAGATTCGTTGAACCAGTTTTCAAGACGGACGACCGAAGATGAAGAACAGTTCGGAAGAATCGAGGAGTGTCCCTAACTTGAAGACCGGTTCAGGGGGCTACTGACGGTGTCCTGGACTAGGGGGTACTCACCACGTCGTCCCCCAATCGGTTAGATTGGGCCGAGGACCCCCAGGGCCGCATACTCATGGGCCAGTCCGGATAGGTGCTGCATACAAGGAAGATTCCACAAGACTTGGCGATCAAGACAAGGACTCCTCCCCCATCGGCGTATTCGGCTAGGACTCTTGTTATCCTGGGCCTCTGGTGTATTATATAAACCGAGGCCAGACTAGTCGATAGAGGATTATGAGATACACAATCATACCATAGGCTAGCTTCTAGGGTTTAGCCTCCTTGATCTCGTGGTAGATCTACTCTTGTACTACCCATATCATCAATATTAATCTAGCAGGAGTAGGGTTTTACCTCCATCGAGAGGGCCCGAACCTGGGTAAAATAAAGTGTCCCTTGTCTCCTATTACCATCTGACCTTGACGCACAGTTCGGGACCCCCTACCCGAGATCCGCCGGTTTTGACACCGACAGAGTTCATTACCGACCTAGGAGTCATACCTAATGCGTCGGACCCGATGACTCTCTTCTATGACTACACTGGAGCTATTGCCCTTGCCAAGGAGCCCAGGTTTCACAGGAAGACCAGGCATATCAAGCGTCGCTTCAACTCCATTCGTGAAAGTGTTCAAAATGGAGACATAAAGATTTGTAAAGTACATATGGACCTGAATGTAGCAGATCCGTAGACTAAACCTCTCCCTAGAGCAAAACATGATCAACACCAGAATTCCATGGGTGTTCGATTCATCACAATGTAACTAGACCATTGACTCTAGTGCAAGTGGGAGACTGTTGGAAATATGCCCTAGAGGCACTAATAAAATGATTATTATATTTCCTAGTTCATGATAATTGTCTATTATTCATGCTACAATTGCGTTATCCGGATATCGTAATACATGTGTGAATACATAGACTACAACGTGTCCCTAGTGAGCCTCTAGTTGACTAGCTCGTTGATCAACAGATAGTCATGATTTCCTGACTATGGACATTGGATGTCATTGATAACGGGATCACATCATTAGGAGAATGATGTGATGGACAAGACCCAAACCTAAGCATAGCACAAAGATCGTGTAGTTCGTTTGCTAGAGCTTTTCCAATGTCAAGTATCATTTCCTTAGACCATGAGGTTGTGCAACTCCCGGATACCGTAGGAGTGCTTTGGGTGTGCCAAACATCACAACGTAACTGGGTGGCTATAAAGGTGCACTACGGGTATCTCCGAAAGTGTCTGTTGGGTTGGCACGAATCGAGACTGGGATTTGTCACTCCGTATGACGGAGAGGTATCTCTGGGCCCACTCGGTAATGCATCATCATAATGAGCTCAATGTGACCAAGGGGTTGGTCACGGGATCATGCATTACGGTACGAGTAAAGTGACTTGCCGGTAACGAGATTGAACAAGGTATTGGGATACCGACGATCGATTCTCGGGCAAGTAACATACCGATTGACAAAGGGAATTGTATACGGGATTGATTGAATCCTCAACATCGTGGTTCATCCGATGAGATCATCATGGAGCATGTGGGAGCCAATATGGGTATCCATATCCTGCTATTGGTTATTGACCGGAGAGGGGTCTCGGTCATGTCTGCGTGTCTCCCGAACCCATAGGGTCTACACACTTAAGGTTCGGTGACGCTAGGGTTGTAGAGATATTAGTATGCACTAATCCAAAAGTTGTTCGAAGCCCGTATGAGATCCCAGACGTCACGAGGAGTTCCGGAATGGTCCGGAGGTAAAGATTTATATATAGGAAGTCCAGTTTTGGCCATCGGGAAAGTTTTGGGGGTCACCGGTATTGTACCGGGACCACCGGGTGGGGCCACGTATTCCGGAGGGCCCCATGGGCTGAAGTGGGTGGGGAACCAACCCCAGGTGGGCTGGTGCGCCCCCCTTTGGCCTCCCCTACGCCTAGGGTTGGGGAACCCTAGGGGTGGGGGTGCCCCACTTGGCTTGGGGGGCAAGCCACCCCCCTTGGCCGCCGCCCCCTCTCTAGATGGGATCTAGAGGGGCCGGCGCCCCCCAGGGCCTGTTGGAAATATGCCCTAGAGGCAATAATAAAAGCATTATTATTATATTTCCTTGTTCATGATAATTGTCTTTATTCGTGCTATAATTGTGTTATCCGGAAATCGTAATACATGTGTGAATAATAGACAACAACATGTCCCTAGTAAGCCTCTAGTTGACTAGCTCGTTGATCAATAGATAGTCATGGTTTCCTGACTATGGGCATTGGATGTCAATGATAACGAGATCACATCATTAGGAGAATGATGTGATGGACGAGACCCAATCCAAAACATAGCATAAGATCGCATAGTTCGTTTGCTAGGGTTTTCCAATGTCAAGTGTCCTTTCCTTAGACCATGAGATCGTGTAACTCCCGGATACCGTAGGAGTGCTTTGGTTGTGCCAAACGTCACAACGTAACTGGGTGACTATAAAGGTATACTACGGGTATCTCCGAAAGTGTCTGTTGGGTTGACACGGATCGAGACTGGGATTTGTCACTCCGCTTGACGGAGAGGTATCACCGGGCCCACTCGGTAATGCATCATCATAATGAGCTCAATATGATCAAAGTGTTTGATCACGGGATCATGCATTACGGTACGAGTAAAGTGACTTGCCGGTAACGAGATTGAACGAGGTATTGGGATACCGACGATCGAATCTCGGGCAAGTAAAATACCGATTGACAAAGGGAATCGTATACGGGATTAATTGAATCCTCGACATCGTGGTTCATCCGATGAGATCATCATGGAGCATGTGGGAGCCAACATGGGTATCCAGGTCCCGCTGTTGGTTATTGCCCGAGAGCCGTCTCGGTCATGTCTGCATGTCTCCCGAACCCATAGGGTCTACACACTTAAGGTTCGGTAACGCTAGGGTTGTAGGGATATGTATATGCAGTAACCCGAATGTTGTTCGGAGTCCCGGATGAGATCCCGGACGTCACGAGGAGTTTCAGAATGGTCCGGAGGTAAAGAATTATATATAGGAAGTGCTGTTTTGGCCATCGGGACAAGTTTCGGGGTCACCGGTATTGTACCGGGACCACCAGAAGGGTCCCGGGGGTCCACCGGGTGGGGCCACCTACCTCGGGGGGCCACATGGGCTCTAGGGGGTGCGCCTTGGCCTACATGGGCCAAGGGGAACCAGCCCCAAGAGGCCCATGCGCCTAGGGTTTCAAAGGGAAGGAGTCCCACAAGGGGAAGGCACCTCCTAGGTGCCTTGGGGGGAAGGGAAACCTCCCCTTGGCCGCCGCCCCAAGGAGATTGAATCTCCTAGGGCCAGCGCCCCCCTTGGCCCTCATATATAAAGGGGGGAGGGGGAAGCCGCACCCCCTGGTCCTTGGCGCCTCCCTCTCCCTCTCCAACACCTCCTCCTCCTCCGTAGAGCTCGGCGAAGCCCTGCCGGAGTACTGCAGCTCCATCACCACCACGCCATCGTGCTGCTGCTGGAGCCATCTTCCTCAACCTCTCCTCTCCCCTTGCTGGATCAAGAAGGAGGAGACGTTACGCTGACCGTACGTGTGTTGAACGCGGAGGTGCCGTCCGTTCGGTGCTAGGATCTCCGGTGATTTGGATCAGGTCGTGTACGACTACTTCATCCCCGTTCTTTTGAACGCTTCCGCTCGCGATCTACAAAGGTATGTAGATGCATCCGATCACTCGTTGCTAGATGAACTCATAGATGGATCTTGGTGAAACCGTAGAAAATTTTTTGTTTTCTGCAACGTTCCCCATCAGTGGCATCATGAGCTAGGTCTATGCGTAGTTCTCTATTGTACGAGTAGAACACAATTTGTTGTGGGCGTAGATGTTGTCAACTTTCTTGCCGCTACTAGTCTTATCTTGCTTCAGCGGTATTGTGGGATGAAGCGACCCGGACCAACCTTACACGTACGCTTACGTGAGACCGGTTCCACCGACTAACATGCACTAGTTGCATAAGGTGGCTGGCGGGTGTCTGTCTCTCCCACTTTAGTTGGAGTGGATTCGATGAAAAGGGTCCTTATGAAGGGTAAATAGAAGTTGACAAATCACGTTGTGGCTTTCACGTAGGTAAGAAAACGTTCTTGCTAGAACCCTAATTCAGCCACGTAAAACTTGCAACAACAATTAGAGGACGTCTAACTTGTTTTTGCAGCAAGTGCTTTGTGATATGATATGGCCAAAGTTGTGATGAATGATGAATGATCTATATGTGATGTATGCGATGTTCATGCTATTGTAATGGGAATCACGACTTGCATGTCGATGAGTATGACAACCGGCAGGAGCCATATGAGTTGTCTTTATTTTTGTATGACCTGCGTGTCATTGAGAAACGCCATGTAAATTACTTTACTTTATTGCTAAACGCGTTAGCCATAGTAGTAGAAGTAATAGTTGGCGAGCAACTTCATGGAGACACAATGATGGAGATCATGATGATGGAGATCATGGTGTCAAGCCGGTGACAAAGATGATCATGGAGCCCCAAGATGGAGATCAAAGGAGCTATGTGATATTGGCCATATCATGTCACGTTTATTAGTTGATTGCATGTGATGTTTATCATGTTTTGCATCTTGTTTACTTAGAATGACGGTAGTAAATAAGATGATCCCTCATAATAATTTCAAGAAGTGTTCCCCCTAACTGTGCACCGTTGCGACAGTTCGTTGTTTTGAAGCACCACGTGATGATCGGGTGTGATAGATTCTAACGTTCACATACAACGGGTGTAAGACAGATTTACACATGCAAACACTTAGGTTGACTTGACGAGCCTAGCATGTACATACATGGCCTCGGAACACAGAAGACCGAAAGGTCGAGCATGAGTCGTATAGAAGATACGATCAACATGAAGATGTTCACCAATGTTGACTAGTCCGTCTCACGTGATGATCGGACACGGCCTAGTTGACTTGGATCTTGTAATACTTAGATGACTAGAAGAGGGATGTCTATCTAAGTGAGAGTTCATTAAATAATTTGATTAGATGAACTTTATTATCATGAACTTAGTCTAAAATATTTACAATATGTCTTGTAGATCAAATGGCCAACGTAGTCCTCAACTTCAACGCGTTCCTAGAGAAAACCAAGCTGAAAGACGATGGCAGCAACTATACGGACTGGGTCCGGAACCTGAGGATCATCCTCATAGCTGCCAAGAAAGATTATGTCCTACGAGCACCGCTGGGTGCACTACAACAAAACCTGCCAATAGAGACGTCAAATTACATAGCTAGTGACGTGGTATTTCATCTCTAGCTAATTGTAGAGTCGTTTTAGTAAAGCGTCCTTCGAACGTCTCCACACGGACTGTCTCAAACATTTAGACACGCTTGATAGGCGTGTCTACATGACATGAGACACTATATAAGGACGCTCAAGAGCGTGTCTACATGACATGAGACGCTATATAAGGACGCTCAAAAGCGTGTCTACATGACTTGAGACGCTATATAGGCACGCTCAAAAACGTGTCTGAACAAATATATACGTTCTGCTAGACATGCCCGTATGACGTCGTACATTGTTGTATTTCATTACTTTGAATTGGATTGTTTTATCATGCCCTGCTGCACATGCAGATCATCAAATAATGTAGTTGTGTAGGCATTATTCAACATCATTGTTGCATTGCAATCATCTTATTCTCATAATTAACTGAAAAGGTTTCTCATAATCAACACTTCAAAACAAGTAGCAATGTGCAAGCCATTACAACTATTTTTATTACAAAGGGTATTGATACTTTACCAGTGAACTGCACGTTCATACAATAATGTGTATGTCACTAGAAAATAAACTTCTAATTCTAATTCTAACTATCTAAAAGTTGAAACCAATTTGAGAAAAAAAATGGAAATTCTCAGTGGAAATCTATCTAAAAACTTTATAGCTAGTTTGGTACATCAGCTTGACGGCTTTCACAACTTTTATGGAAATGACTTCTAGAAAAATGTCAAGATTTCCCTTGCACGTTTCAAGATTATTTCCGATATAAAACCTGTTATAATCTGTCCATATAATTAGTTTTGTCCTCTAAATCCTGCAATAAGAGCACATTACCATCAGAAAAGGTGAAGGGAAATATAGAGAAGCAGAGCTAGATAATTTTAAATAAGAAATATACATTGATTTCACAAAGAATAGTTATAATTTGTGTGTTTCTTCTCTATAGAAGTAAGACTTCTTAGGATTGACTGGTTATATGCTTGTCGACACTAGTAATCTTTCGTACAATAGAAACTCTACACTAGTGGGGATGACACAACAAAGAAGTTTGAGCCAGCTGATCTAGAGATAATGCAGCTTATCTGTCAAACAGATGACGACTACATTATTCTGAACCATCTTTGTCAGCAGAAAAGGTTGGAACATGGATAAATCACACACCTTGTATTGGTCCCACATTGATTGCTCCTTATAAATATGTGTTCTTTTCACTTGCAAAAGATCATCTGCTGAACATTTCCATAATGTTAAATCCTCAAATATCTGCAAACAGTAAGAAAACATTGTCTCTTATGATAGTGTCAATGCAATAAAAAACTTACTGGCTGTTTGCTGAAAGAAAAAAATCACAGTGATGTTTGGTTATAGCCCACGTTGATTTGACAATATTATAATCTGTATAAAAATGACCAGTTAATGTGCGGATAGAAAAAAAATATTGTATGTGGCTTGGTTAAAGCCCACATCAGTTTGATATTATTACAATCTGTATAAAAATTGACCAGCTAAACTGTTGCCAGAAAGAAATTACAGTGTTTTGTTTGGTTATAGCCCACATAAATTTGGCAGCATTATAATCTGTTGTCATGTATAAAGGTAACACAGAGAATCTTTGGTCACCTTAACATACTACAAAATCTATAGTCTTTATATACACTCTCGGATATATCATAAGTATATTATACTCTTACGTGACATGGCAACAAAATAAACGTGCCCCCATTGGATAGTAGCACAAAACAAGTGGACAATGGTATGGAAGGTGAGGTAATACTATGTATAAGTATTAATATTATCATACTAGATCCTCCGTGATATGTACAAAAACATGAATCCCATCATTAATTCTGATACATAACAAGGTGAACTAAACCAACGACCGAAATTAAAGCTCTGATCAATCGCTCATGGGAGTTGTACTTATTGAAGAAGGAAAAAAAATGTTTGGGGGCAAACACAAATTGACAATAAAAAAATCAATTGGAAGGAGGATCATGAGGTACCACTGTACCAGGTGCCTTCCATGGGAGAGGATGGACACACGGCTGCACCTCCGCTACCTCCTTCAACATCTAGCCTGCCAGCGTAGGAAGGAATCAATCTATGGCTGCAAGGTAGTGGTATCGGCTGCATCTTCCGATGGGGGCAGGGGGACTTTGGTTGGTAGCAAGCGGCATCACCCAGATGTCCGGGAAGTATTGATGTCGGAAGTTATCCCCGTCAGGGGCCATGGATGTGCCGTATCTGGGGAGAGGGATACAACTTTTTCTTGTTTCTTTCAGGGGTTAGGTATAGGGCAGCGGTGTGTAACAGGGCGTTGATCTGGTCAATTTGTTGACTCAACAGTGAGTCGCATCCTCCATTATCAGATACTAACATGCATTTCCCTATGCCCTAGCTGACTTGTGTAAAATCAGAATGTTTCAAAGCTATATCAGATAGGTTGGCGAACCACAATTTGCCTGACCAGGTGTACTGTATCAAACTGAGCGGTAAACTATATCCAGTTTGGATCTTTTTCAAAATGTACATATCTTGGCTTGTTCTGATCTTACTCATGCCTAATTAAGATGCATAAACACTTCCCAAAATGGTACAAGTAAGACAAATACTGAGCATCTGCCGAGCTAAAGTAAGCAAAAATCCATGAAAATAATCGCACTAGCCATTAGTGGTGGACCAAAAAATATGCCTTGTCAGTCTCACGAAGTCATGTGAAGCCAGAACCTATAAAGTCAAAAACCACATAGATATGTCATTTTGCTTCGTAAGTACTAGGCGAAAGTGATGCTAGTTTCTGGAAGCCAAAACTATACATCATCAAACAATGAACGTACAAATCATGTTGGAATTGCAACTTAAACTGGAACTCTCCCACAGAGAGTAAAAATAGTCTACTTAATGGCCAGTCATTCGAACCTGCACCTGATTAATGTATTCGCTCCTTCTCCCCCTAAAAAGGAACAAACGAAATTAGTAAGTTGCAGAGTGAGATGCAAAATACAAAAATTTGTCAACCTGCAGGCCACACCACCATCGAGATTTATGAGATCTGATGCATCAGGATCAGTTCTGTGATTGATAGAGGCGTGGGATGTGTCAACTAAGAAGCTGCGTTGATTGATTTAATTTAAAAACTATAGAAGAGATGGGATTCGAGGGAGCACCTTGTTGACATGGCGGATCCCATCTTGTGGGACGGTGTGGCGACGAGAGTTGGGAGGGGCGCGGCGTGGCAACGGGGAGTACGCCGACGGCCGGCGGGGCTCCGACCAGCGAGGATGTCGACATAGGGGAATGGGAAGTCGCCGGCCGAGGGTGGAGTTGGCGCCGGAGGGCAGAGCCGGGCCGAGAACTGCCGCGGGGGATAGGCTTTGGTGGCGGCGCAGATTGGGATTTCTGTGGGAGGTGGAAACTGGAAAGACGGGGTGTGGGAGGATTACACGGAGTATCTTACTAGCAAAATAAAATCCGAAAAACCGTGGGAAGTCTTTAAGCGGTAAAATAATGAATTTGCGAGCACCAAATATCACGCGGGCTTAACTAATCGTCTCACAAATCGCCTCTAAGTTAATTAAGAATATAAATTTATTGTATAAATGCATCATTCTAAAAATAAGATTGGGATGCTTATGTGAACGTCTCATGAAGCGTCTTTAGCATCCTAGTGTCCTGGCCATAGAGACGAATATAAATAGCGTCCCAGAAAAAGCGACCTTACGCGGTTGTTTTGTTGTAGTGGTGACGCACCTGTTCTCCCTGCAGAACAAGACGTTATGAACGCTTGGCAGTCACGTTCCGATGATTACTCCCTCGTTCAGTGCGGCATGCTTTACAGCTTAGAGCCGGGGCTCCAAAAGCGTTTTGAGAGACATGGAGCATATGAGATGTTCGAAGAGCTGAAAATGGTTTTCCAAGCTCATGCCCGGGTCGAGAGATATGAAGTCTCCGACAAATTCTTTAGCTGTAAGATGGAGGAAAATAGCTCTGTCAGTGAACACATACTCAAGATGTCTGGGTTGCACAACCGCTTGACTCAACTGGAAGTTAATCTCCCGGATGAAGCGGTCATTGACAGAATCCTCCAGTCGCTTCCACCTAGCTACAAGAGCTTTGTGATGAACTACAACATGCTAAAGACCATTCCTGAGGTATATGCTATGCTGAAATCAGCAGAGGTAGAAATCAAGAAGGAACATCAAGTGTTGATGGTGAATAAAACCACTAAGTTCAAGAAGGGCAAGGGTAAAAAGAACTTCAAGAAGGACGGCAAGGAAGTTGCTGCGCCCGGTAAGCAAGTTGCCGGGAAGAAGCCAAAGAATGGACCCAAGCCCGAGACTGAGTGTTTTTATTGCAAGGGAAGTGGTCACTAGAAGCGGAACTGCCCCAAATACTTAGCGGACAAGAAGGCCGGAAAAACAAAAGGTATATGTGATATACATGTAATTGATGTGTACCTTACCAGTACTCGTAGTAGCTCTTGGGTATTTGATACCGGTGCAGTTGCTCACATTTGTAACTCAAAACAGGAGCTGCGAAATAAGCGAAGACTGGCGAAGGATGAGGTGACGATGCGCGTCGGGAATGGTTCCAAGGTCGATGTGATCGCCGTCGGCATGCTACCTCTACATTTACCTACGGGATTAGTTTTAAACCTCAATAATTGTTATTTAGTGCCAAGTTTGAGCATGAACATTGTGTCTGGATCTCGTTTAATTCGAGATGGCTACTCATTTAAATCCGAGAATAATGGTTGTTCTATTTATATGAGAGATATGTTTTATGGTCATGCTCCGATGGTTAATGGTTTATTCTTAATGAATCTCGTACGTGATGATACACATATTCATAGTGTGAATACCAAAAGAGTTAAAGTTGATAACAATAGTCCCACATATTTGTGGCACTGCCGCCTTGGTCACATAGGTGTCAAACGCATGAAGAAGCTCCATGCAGATGGACTTTTAGAGTCTCTTGATTATGAATCATTTGACACGTGCGAACCATGCCTCATGGGTAAAATGACCGAGACTCCGTTCTCAGGAACAATGGAGCGAGCAACCAACTTATTGGAAATCATACATACCGATGTGTGCGGTCCAATGAGTGTTGAGGCTCGCGGTGGCTATCGTTATGTTCTCACCCTCACTGATGACTTGAGTAGATATGGGTATATCTACTTAATGAAACACAAGTCTGAGACCTTTGAAAAGTTCAAGGAATTTCAGAGTGAGGTTGAAAATCAACGTGACAGAAAAATCAAGTTTTTACGATCAGATCGTGGAGGAGAATACTTGAGTCATGAATTTGGCACGCACTTAAGAAAATATGGAATAGTTTCACAACTCACGCCGCCTGGAACACCTCAGCGTAATGGTGTGTCCGAACGTCGTAATCGCACTCTATTAGATATGGTACGATCTATGATGTCTCTTACCGATTTACCGCTATCTTTTTGGGGCTATGCTTTAGAGACTGCCGCATTCACTTTAAATAGGGCTCCGTCGAAATCCGTTGAGACGACACCGTATGAATTATGGTTTGGGAAGAAACCTAAGCTGTCATTTCTAAAAGTTTGGGGATGCAATGCTTATGTCAAGAAACTTCAACCTGAAAAGCTCGAACCCAAGTCGGAAAAATGCGTCTTCATAGGATACCCTAAAGAAACTATTGGGTGTACCTTCTACCTCAGATCCGAAGGCAAGATCTTTGTTGCCAAGAATGGATCCTTTCTAGAGAAAGAGTTTCTCTCGAAAGAAGTAAGTGGGAGGAAAGTAGAACTTGATGAAGTGTTACCTCTTGAACCGGAAAATGGCGAAACTCAAGAAAACGTTCCTGAGGTGCCTGCACCGACTAGAGAGGAAATTAATGATTATGAAGAAGATACTTCAAATCAAGCTCCTACTGAAATTCGAAGGTCCACAAGGACACGTTCCGCACCAGAGTGGTACGGCAACCCTGTCTTGGAAATCATGTTGTTAGACAACGGTGAGCCTTCGAACTATGAGGAAGCAATGGCGGGCCCGGATTCCGACAAATGGCTAGAAGCCATGAAATCCGAGATAGGATCCATGTATGAAAACGAAGTATGGACTTTGACTGACTTTCCCGTAGAGCAGCGAGCCATAGAAAATAAATGGATCTTTAAGAAGAAGACAGACGCGGATGGTAATGTGACCATCTATAAAGCTCGGCTTGTCGCTAAGGGTTATCGACAAGTTCAAGGAATTGACTACGATGAGACTTTCTCACCGGTAGCGAAGCTGAAGTCCGTCCGAATCATGTTAGCCATTGCCACATTCTACGATTATGAAATATGGCAATTGGACGTCAAAACGGCATTCCTTAATGGTTTCCTTAAGGAAGAATTGTATATGATGCAGCCGGAAGGTTTTGTCGATCCTAAGAATGCTGACAAGGTGTGCAAGCTCCAGCGCTCGATTTATGGGCTGGTGCAAGCATCTCGGAGTTGGAACATTCGCTTTGATGAGATGATCAAAGCGTTTGGATTTACGCAGACTTATGGAGAAGCCTGCGTTTACAAGAAAGTGAGTGGGAGCTCTGTAGCATTTCTCATACTATATGTAGATGACATACTTTTGATGGGAAATGATATAGAACTCTTGGACAACATTAAGGCCTACTTGAATAAAAGTTTTTCAATGAAGGACCTTGCAGAAGCTGCTTATATATTAGGCATCAAGATCTATAGAGATAGATCAAGATGCCTCGTAGGTCTTTCACAAAGCACATACCTTGATAAGATATTGAAGAAGTTCAATATGGATCAATCTAAGAAGGGGTTCTTACCTGTGTTACAAGGTGTGAAATTGAGCTCAGCTCAATGTCCGACCACGACAGAAGATATAGAAGAGATGAGTGTCATCCCCTATGCCTCAGCCATAGGTTCTATTATGTATGCCATGCTGTGTACCAGACCTGATGTAAACCTTGCCGTAAGTTTGGTAGGAAGGTACCAAAGTAATCCCGGCAAGGAACACTGGACAGCGGTCAAGAATATCCTGAAGTACCTGAAAAGGACTAAGGAAATTTTTCTCGTTTATGGAGGTGACGAAGAGCTCGTCGTAAAGGGTTACGTCAACGCTAGCTTCGACACAGATCTGGATGACTCTAAGTCACAAACCGGATACGTGTATATTTTGAATGGTGGGGCAGTAAGCTGGTGCAGTGGCAAGCAGAGCGTCGTGGTGGGATCTACTTGTGAAGCGGAGTACATGGCAGCCTCGGAGGCAGCACATGAAGCAATTTGGGTGAAGGAGTTCATCACCGACCTCAGAGTCATACCCAATGCGTCGGGGCCAATCAAAGTCTTCTGTGACAACACTGGAGCTATTGCACTTGCCAAGGAGCCCAGGTTTCACAAGAAGACCAGGCACATCAAGCGTCGCTTCAACTCCATTCGTGAAAATGTTCAAGATGGAGACATAGAAATTTGTAAAGTGCACACGGATCTGAATGTCGCAGATCCGTTGACTAAACCTCTCCCTAAGGCAAAACATGATCAGCACCAGAACTCTATGGGTGTTCGATTCATCACAATGTAACTAGATTATTGACTCTAGTGCAAGTGGGAGACTGTTGGAAATATGCCCTAGAGGCAATAATAAAAGCATTATTATTATATTTCCTTGTTCATGATAATTGTCTTTATTCGTGCTATAATTGTATTATCCGGAAATCGTAATACATATGTGAATAACAGACAACAACATGTCCCTAGTAAGCCTCTAGTTGACTAGCTCGTTGATCAATAGATAGTCATGGTTTCCTGACTATGGGCATTGGATGTCAATGATAACGAGATCACATCATTAGGAGAATGATGTGATGGACGAGACCCAATCCTAAACATAGCATAAGATCGCATAGTTCGTTTGCTAGAGTTTTCCAATGTCAAGTGTCCTTTCCTTAGACCATGAGATCGTGTAACTCCCGGATACCGTAGGAGTGCTTTGGGTGTGCCAAACGTCACAACGTAACTGGGTGACTATAAAGGTATACTACGGGTATCTCCGAAAGTGTCTGTTGGGTTGACACGGATCGAGACTGGGATTTGTCACTCCGCTTGACGGAGAGGTATCACCGGGCCCACTCGGTAATGCATCATCATAATGAGCTCAATATGATCAAAGTGTTTGATCACGGGATCATGCATTA